>JAJHZJ010000206.1:3343324-3660824 GCA_023548195.1 Bettongia penicillata ogilbyi | reverse complement strand
TTCATTTATAGAAAAGTTTTTCAATTTTACTGAGAAAGCATAAAACTTTCAGTCCCATTTACTTTCACACACTCTTTTCCTTGGGTTATAAAACTGCTGTACATTGTAGTAATCAGCTGAAGACCTCTCAGACATATAGTATTTGAATTATGCAGTGGTATTTTGAGTGTCTTTAATTACTGATATTCTTGGTGAGTTTTAAAAAATGTTGCCCTACTTTTCAAGGGTTGGATAATGACCATGGCTAATATTCTGTAGCATTTTCTTATATACTTACTGCTATATGTTTCTCATGGTGGTTAATAGCAGCTATAAAATAACAATGAAATGAAACATAGTAATGATATCCATTCTCAAGGGTGCAATGCTGTGTAATTAATTGAAAACTGTAGAATAATTTGTACTCTTCCAGCAGTGAGATACTATGTCATGAGTTCCCGAGGAATGCCTCCAACACATTGGGGAGAACCCCTGTGGAGGATTTACCAGAGGACAAAGATTAGGATTGCACAAGGTGCTCAGGAATAGATGAATTGCGATCTGTATCATTGAATGGAATACCCACATGGATGAAATTCTAGTTCTGTCCTAAAATATAGGATCTCTTTATTATTTGTCATTTATTCTTATAAATTGGTGTGAAATACAGCTAGGTAGATCCTGATTAGTATGAATAATGAATCCCCTGAAGTGGTCATGTGTATTCCAATTTTTATTATTTGAAGTTATAATTATATAAAATATGGTAATTGCTTCCAGCCCAATGGAAGTATGTAGTACAAATTTGAATAATTCGACCACTTCACAGGATTCATTATTTATCCTAATTGGACATGACTATGAAATATTTTATTAGTAATACATTCTGTTTTTTTAAACATTTATTTTATATCTAAAATGTACTACCATACTCCAATGGACCTATAATCTCACTGATGCAGTTTTTCCTTCTGATAACGCACATCACAACCCATCCATACGGCTTATCTTATTTAATATGTTTCCATAAGTTCACAATGGGGTGTTTACCCCATGATCCAGTGACCTCATTCCCTTTTTCTTGAAGGATGAGACTATCAGTAAAGAGCTTGGCCAATTCATCAGTTCTTGTTCTTGCTTATTATATTATTTTATATATCCATATGTAATATATATTACATTTATTATATTATAATTCTTATATAATTATACATTTCTTTGATGACATCCTTTAATCTATTTCTCCTTGTTTATTGTAATCTGAAACTCATCATTTAATGACTATCCTTCTTCTCTACAATTCTTAACATAACACAGGGCACATAGTAAGCATTCAAATGCTTTCTGATTCACTGGTTGATACAATTAGTTTATACACACACACATACAAACACACATACACACACTGAGCCTCAGTGTCTACTTTCTGTCATACATTTCCACAGACTCAGCAAAAGACAGATGCAAAGAACAGACACGGGCAGAGAGTGTTTGTGTAGAGATCACATGTACAGAACATATGTGGTCAAGAACACATGAAAGGAGCACATGTGGGCTAAACATGTAGTTTGGGCACAAGTATGGAAGACACACATACACATAGGAACATATGTGAGGAAGTTACACACAAGGCTGGAACAATTTATACCTCTGATGATACAGAACCATCGATGTCTTCTTGTAATGCCATCATGTTCCTCCCTGTTACTCTCCTTAGGGTGTTATATCTTCTTTGCCAGACATTATGTTATTTGCTGCTTCCATGTTGGGGTATTTGCTGGTCTGCTTCCTGCTGCCATCTGCTGGTATTCGGCTGTTTAGCGTTTAGGGACCATTTGCAGCTCTGTGTTACTTTGAGCCAGGGTTGCCACTCTTGGTAATTTTAACGTTTAAAACAGGGTTTAAAAAAATCTGTAAATCTGCATAGCCCCGGTCCATACCCAGCTAGAAAGCAAGAAAAAGTCAGAAGTAAAAATATAAAATATTTCTATTCTTTTCACTGCTCTTCTCCAGTGGATGCACAAAGTCCATGGTCCCCAGCAATTATCTGAGTTTTGGTTAGAAATTCTTTAGAATTTTTTTCAAATCCCTATTTTTTCCAGTTTTTGTCCCTTTAAACAATTTTAGGACCTCACTCAATGAACCTAAATTACAGTGTAGGCCAAGGATAATGAGGCTCAAAGACTCGTAATGGACCTGATTACCATACAGATAATTCAGGGGCAAGAATAAAAGGGTTAAGTCAGTATTTTCTGCCTTTAGAATATTTGCCAGCAACAAAATAGCTAATCTTTGTTTAGAATTTAGTCAAATGACAAATCTAGCCAGCCTTCCTTCATCTCATTTGAATCACGCAGCAACTGGAGAAGTCAGGGAAAGTGTAAAGGGAAGTAGGTTAGAGGGAATATAGCCTTGGAAAAGTACTGCTTGGGGGTTAGGAACAGTAAACTTATGGCACGGATTCCTGGTCTGTTGTTCTTCAGATCTGTTCCTCTCTTGAAACCTACCCTCATCCACTCTTTGGAATATGCATCTTTTTCTTCTATTGCACCTTCTTTTTCTTCAGAATTACCCTTGATTTCTCCCCGATTGCTAATCTTAATTTTGTTTCCATCATAACTATGTTTCAAAGAATTATTGCTTGATTCTGTCTCACTAGGTCCTTATTTCCATTTTCCCATATTTGCTGTCGTCTTCCTGGTTGCCAATCTAGAATATCTCTTTGTTAACACTGAGTCATGAACATGACTGATATGTTTACGTTGTTGCCATCTAGTGGTGAATTCCATATTTTCTGCACCATTTCTTTATCTTTTGTTCTTTATTTCAGTAAATAGAATCTGTTCCTTATACGTTTCAACATAAGAATATAACCATTTAATGATGCACATGAAATTTACACATTAAAAAATAGGATGAAAGGAGAGATTGCAAAAAATAAAAACAAAAAGTATCTTTATTCTGTGGACAAATTTCACATTGATAATGATATTATAATAATAAAAGCTATTTATGTAGCACTTTAAAAGTTTGCAAAGCATTTTACATATACTGTCTCATTTAAGCCTCAGTACAACTCTGTGAAATAGATACTGTAGATACTTATGATTGTGAAAAAATATTGTTCAGAGAATGTTGTGTAACTCTTGGACTTTTCAATGAAAGGACTCCAAAGTATATTATCTAGAGAATTCTCATTAGCTACATTAGAGGACAAAAGTGTATTTCAATATTGATCCTCAAATTACCTTATTTTATACCTACAAATGTACCTATTTTATCCCTATGCCCTTTGAGACAGGGATTTTCCCTTTTTGTTTCCAATGTAATTTTGCTAAAATGAAAGTCTGACTGTGTCTCTTCCTTTCCTAAGGTATTCCAGTCACTCCCTGTTACTTCTCTAAGATCAGGTATAAAATCCTCTAACTTTTACAGTCAGGGACTATATTAATTTTTGTTTGTATTTGTATCCCCAGTGCTTAGCAGGATACCTGGAACATAGTAGGTGCATAATTAATGTTTTTTGACTGAGTGAACAAATTTGACAGTATATATTCCATTTCACAACTGAACTGAACTGAAGTTCATTACTACAGAGTTTATTTCGTCAAGCAGTCCTCTGCAGTCAAAATCTGTCATTTCATCTAACTTCCTTGCAGGAAAAGAAAATATAGTTAACTGAAATAAATAAATTGGCTGCATCTGAAAATATGCATTTTACAATTATGTTCTACTACTTCTCTTGAGAGAGCCAAAGCATGTGCCACTATTAGTCCTCTGAAGTTTTTTTTTTAAATCTTTTTGAATCTATGAATGTAAGATTAAAAAAAAGCTCATAGTTGTTTTGGTTTACACTTCTCTGATTAATTAAATCATATTTTAAATGTACCACAAGAAGAGGCTATTTGATGTAAACCTACAGTGAATTATTTTTTGAAGTGAAAAAACATCCTCTTTTGTAAAGGGAGTAATCAACACTTATTTGTTTTATTAAGTTTTTTTCTTAATGTTGACTTTCCTTAAATAGAGACACACCTGTCATTGGCATTTTTGAAAGGAGAGAGACAATAAATATCTAAAATCACAGAGCAATAGCAGGATTGGAAAGAAAATCGAAGTGTTTTAGTTGTTAACTTGATGCTTTAATGAATCTATGTCTCATCAGTGTGGGTGCTCTTACATGCACACAAGCTATACTTGCCTCCTCATTATCTATGGTTCTTGTACAAGTCTTCCCATAAACCCCTCCAAAGAGGATCCATCCACTATGTTGGAGGTCTTTCTCTAGGTCTCTTAGTAATTTGTGGATAGCAGTGTCATAATCAGTCTAGCCATCTGTTAACGCCTCACTATTGCTACATAAATCATTGAACCAACCAGAACCTGCTTGGTAAATTTCCCTGCCAGAATGCTCATTCACTGAGCAGTATATAGCACTGCCAAATACTTGATCAGATTTAGAGTGTTTATTCTTTGATATGTTTCATGCATCTTACCAATCAAATTGTGTCGGGTATTTAGTGATCACATATATTCGTAACTCAGAGATTGACCTGCAAATGGTCCATTAAATTGAGTATAAAAACATAGCCGCAGAGTCTAGCCTAGTGGACTTTATAATGTGCCATTCATCGACTATTCAAAGGAAAATTTTCAGGGTGATTTCTCCTTCTAAGCAATGATCAGTGGCTTCAGGATTAATATGATAGTGCTGTCATAATAAATGACTAAATCTGCATCCAGGCAGATGAAATAGTATCTCCACATCAGGAGCCAATGGGTAGGAATCACTCTGAAGAGAAAGGCTTTTGATTATTAAAGGGACTGTTTTGTCAATCTCCATGATTCCTATTATAGTCTTGTCACCTCTTGAGCAGCCCAAGAACATGTGCCTGTCACTCAGTTGGTTTTTACCCCATTAAAAACCTGGAAGACTGTGAAATGTCCTCCTCCCTCCTCTCCACCACACTCAGTAGAAATAATATCATGGTGGCAGTTTTATAACATGTCAGATATTTACATGAATTGTGTATTCTGGATGGTTGTTATTAAAAACAAATAAAGTTCTTGGTGCAAATATCAAAACCCAAGGTTTGTTTTCTTTGTTTGTTTTAAGCAACAAATGCATAATGTCTCTATGTTATTGACATGAATTGAAATTTTAAGTGGTGTTTTCACTACAATTAATATAACTATTTCTACAGATTCCATACTATTTTCTGTTCCTGTTTTACCAGTGAATTCAGAGTAGTTTTCATGTGGCTAGAAGTATACAGATCTCAGTATTCTGATAAGGATGTGGGAATATTGACTCTAGGAACCCAGAACTCTAGAAGTTTAGGAAGTTCGTTATGTAGAAAAATCTGGAGTAACTAAGACAAAGATGGAGACAAAAGGAAGTTAAAGTGAGTAACATGACCTGGGAATAAGAATATAACATTTCTCCACTGGACAAGGGATTGCAGAGCATACCTATAACTAGTGCCTCTTCTTAATTCATTAGCTGCTAGTGTGTGTTGGGGTGGGGCGTGGGAGGCAGAGATGAAATCCCTGCTCCTATGGAACTTAAAATTTAGTGGGAGATCCAACTCATTCACAAATAATTATAAAACAAAGTAGAAAACATTTTGTGCATAAGAAGTACAAACAGAATGATTTTGGGGGATCTAAGAAGGAAATATAATTAAAAAAAAAGCAAAACCCAAAAAACTTCTGAATGAGTAATGAGGAGGAATCTCAGAAGACTTCCTGGAATAGGGATCATATGAGATAGATTTTAAAAGCCGAAAAGGTTTTCAACAGGTAAAGATGAAGTAAAGAGCATTCTAAGGATAGGATATTGAAAAAAAGGAATAGATGCTAGAGAATGTTATGTGAATATGGGGGAAGGGAAGGAAGGCTAATACAGTTAAGAGTGCGGAGTATATGGAAGGAGTATGAGATAAGGCTGGGTAAATGATTTTCCTAAAGTACTAGCTTGACCATTTCACTTCCTCCCTGCCTCCTTCCCCCACAAACTTTAGTGACTTCCTGTTAACTACATGATCAAAAATTAAATTGTCTCTTTGGCTTTTAAAGCCCTTCATGACCTAGTTCCATCCTATGTTTTCAGTTGTATACTTTCATTCCCTTTATATACTTTGTGATCCAATGGCATTGACCTTGCTGTTTTTCTAACTGAAAACCATCTCTTGACTTTTTTTTTCATTAGCTGTCCACCATACATGGAATAGCCCCTGTTTACTCTCTCCTCCTGGCTTTCCTGGCTTCCTTTGAGAGTTAGCTTAACCCTTATCTTAGTTCCCCATTCTTAAGTAAGTTCTTAATAAATGCTGCTATTGTTGCTGCTGCTGCTTAGTGTGGTAGTGTCAAAATTCAGAAGACCTTGAATTCCAGTCAAGGAGTCCAGAGTTTCATAGGCTTATAAGACCTAATTATGGAGGGACCTTAAAGATGCTCATCCCTAAACATCCCTCTCTCCTTTCTTGTACAGATGAGGAAACTGAGATACAAAGAGAAGAAACCGCTTGTACAATGTCACACAGGTAGGACCAAAGCCAGGATTCCAACACAACTCTTTTGAATCTAAATTCAACAGTCTTTCTTCTATATCATGGTTTTATTAATCATCATATTATCATGGGTACTGAGGGTCATTTTTCAGGGCTATGAGCAGAGCAGGCAAGAGACTATGAGAGTAGGTCAAAGGATGGGGGAAGCTCACAATGTGGGCACAGACCAGGTTAAAGTGTTCATGAAGGAGCCTGAGATGTGAAAGTATAGGGAATTAGAATCTTAAACAGAATCTCAGAGTTCAGGATCTTGGAGGTCACACTAATCTGTGAGATGGTAAAGAATGGTGATACAGGCATGTGGCTGAAATGGGATAGAGTTGAGCTATTTTGAAGAATGAAGTGGAGAGGGTAGGAGAGCAGTCATCAAAATGCACATTGAATCCTTTCAAGTTGATGGGACAGGTTGTTGTGTTTGTCCCTCATCCTTTTTTTTTTTTAAATTAATTTATTTAAGTTTTCAACATTCATTTCCACAAAATTTTGGGTTCCAAATTTTCTCCCCATTTCTCCCCTCCTCCACCCCAAAATGCCAAGCATTCTAATTACTCCTATCACCAATCTGCCCTTCCTTCTAACATCCCTACCTTTCCTTATCCCCATCTTCTCTCTTCTCCTGTAAGGCAAGATAACTTTCTGTACCCCATTACCTGTATTTCTTATTTCCTAGTTGCAAGAACAATATTCAGCAGTTGTTCCTAAAACTTTGAGTTTCAACTTCTCTTTCTCCCTCCCTCCCTGACCATTCCCTTTGGGAAGGCAAGCAATTCAATATAGGCCATATCTATGTAGTTTTGTAAATGACTTCCATAATAGTTGTGTTGCATAAGACTAACTATATTTTCCTCCATCCTATCCTGCCCCCCATTTCTTCTGCTCTCTCTTTTGACCCTGTCCCTCCCCAAGAGTGTTGACTTCGAATTGCTCCCTCCTCCCACTGCCTTCCCTTCCATCATCCCCCCCACCCTGCTTATCCCCTTATCCTCCTGTATTGTAAGATAGGTTTACATACCAAAATGAATGTGCATTTTATTCCTTCTTTTAGTCGAATGTGATGAGAGTAAGCTTCATGTTCTTTCTCTCACCTCCCCACTTTTCCCTCCACTGAGAAGTCATTTACTTGCCTCTTTTGTGAGAGATAATTTGCCTCATTCCATTTCTTCCTTTTTCCTCCCAATATATTTTTCTTTCACCCCTTAATTTCATTTTTTTAAAGATATGATCCCATCCTATTCAATTCACCCTGTGCTCTCTGTCTCTCTCTGTGTGTGTGAGTGTGTGTGTGTGTGTGTGTGTGTGTGTGTAATCCCACCAACCAACCAGATACTGAAAAAAGTTTTCAAGAGTTACCAATATTGTCTTTCCCTGTAGGAATGTAAATAGTTCAACTTTAGTAAGTCCTTTATGACTTCTCTTTGCTATTTACCTTCTCATGCTTCTCTTGATTCTTATGTTTGAAAGTAAAATTTTCTTTTCAGCTCTTGTCTTTTCATCAAGAATACTTGAAAGTCCTCTATTTCATTAGAAGACCACTTTTTTCCCCCTGAAATATTATACTCAGTTTTGCTGGGTAGGTGATTCTTGGTTTTAATCCTAGTTCCTTTGACTTCTGGAATATCCTATTCCACGCCCTTCGATCCCTTAAGGTAGAAGCTGCTAGATCTTGTGTTATCCTGATTGTATTTCCACAATACTTGAATTGTTTCTAGCTGCTTACAATATTTTCTCCTTGACCAGGGAACTCTAGAATTTGGCCACAATGTTCCTAGGAGTTTCTCTTTTTGGATCTCTTTCAGGAGGTGATTGGTGGATTCTTTCAATATTTATTTTGCCCCCTGGTTCTAGAATATCAGGGCAGTTTTCCTTGATAATTTCATGAAAGATGATGTCTAGGCTCTTTTTTTGATCATGGCTTTCAGATAGTCTCATAATTTTTAAATTGTCTCTCCTGGATCTATTTTACAGGTCAGTTGTTTTTTCCAATGAGATATTTCACATTGCCTTCCATTTTTTTCATTCTTTTGGTTTTGTTTTGTGATTTCTTGGTTTCTCATAAAGTCATTAGCCTCTATCTGTTCCATTCTAATTTTTAAAGAACTATTTTTTTCAGTGAGCTTTTGAATCTCCTTTTCCATTTGGCTAATTCTGCTTTTGAAAGCATTCTTCTCCTCATTGGCTTTTTGAACCTCTTTTGCCAGTTGAGTTAGCCTATCTTTCAAGGTGTTATTTTCTTCAGCCTTTTTTTTGGGTCTCCTTTAGCAAGGTGTTGACCTGCTTTTCATGCTTTTCTTGTATCTCTCTCATTTCTCTTCACAGTTTTTCCTCCACCTCTTTTACTTGATTTTCAAAATCCTTTTTGAGCTTTTCCATGGCCTGAGACCATTGAATATTTATTTTTGATGTTTGGAATACAGAAGCCTTGACTCCTATGTCTTTCCCTGATGGTAAACATTGTTCTTCCTCATCTGAAAGGATAGGAGGAGATATCTGTTCAAGAAAGTAACCCTCTATGGTCTTATTATTTTTTCCCTTTTTTGGACATTTTCCCAACCAGTTACTTGACTTTTGGATCCTTTGTCAAGAGTAGGGTATACTCTGGGGACCTGTAAAATATCAGTTCCTCCAAGGTGGCACAATCAAGTGTGTACTAGTCTGGGCGCAGAAGGGATTTTTGTGCCCAGAATCTTAGCAGAGTTTCCTCTCCACAGGCACCTGACCTCCAGTTCCACCAAGCTAACACTGGGGGGGGTGGGATTCAGTCAAGCTGTGGGGGCAGGGCCACCATTCAGTATGAGACAAAGACTAGCTCCCTCAGTGCCCCCAGGGGTTTTTACAATCCAGCAATGGTCTCAGGATGCTGCATCGGCTGCCTTGAGAATTGCTGCCCCCTGCCTGATGTGGCCTCTGTGGCTGCTGCCTGAGGCCAGAGTTATGGGAAGGCCCTTCTCCCTTCCCAGCCAGCTGAAAAAACGCTGTCACTAACCTTTGGCCCCTGTAGGTTGAGGGATCTGCAGACTGCTGCTGCTGGGACTGGGGATTCACTGCTACTGCAACTGGAGATTCTGCCCCAGATGTGTCCTCCTCCCAGACTCTCATCATACCACATGGCGAAGGCTGGGCTGGGCTCCGCTCCAGGTCCCGTACAACAGACGTTTCCTGTGGGCCTTTCAGGTCCTGGGCTGGAAATCTCCTCCACTCTGTTGTTCTCCTCTTCTGCTGCTCCAAAATTTGTTGAGAGTCCCTCTCTACCGGTATTATATGGGCTGTGTGGAGAGAGCCTCCATATATGTGTCTTTCTACTCTGCCATCTTGACTCCGCCTCTTGTCCCTCATTCTTTAAGATGACAGGAAAATCAGGGAATAATGACATGACTTGCCATTGACTTGGATTTAAGTGAGGGAGGTGCAAAGTCACCAGCCTCACTTTCTCCTCCAGAGCCATCTGGGTCCAGTGGCCTGATATTTATCAGGATGATTGGAGATGGCCCAAGATGCAAGGAGAGACCCTGGTACTTTTAGGCTAAGGTCTTTTCAGGTTCTCACTTTGAGTAAGGCCCATTCCATGAATAGGCTTGTTTAAGAGGTGAGTCAAGGGATGGCCCCTTTAATAAGAGAAAAAAAAATCAAACCGGGAAGGGAAGATCCTCAGGGTTTCTGGCCAAGAGAAAAGTTGCAATCTACAATTTACATTCACTCTGAGCTAGGAAGGCAGGGACCTTGTTGTCCAATCTAGGAGCTCCAGAGTGAATTGGGTTTAGGGTTTGTTCTTTGAGAAAGAAAACTATCCAGTGACGAAGTAATGAGGCAGCTTCCAGCCAGCAAAATGTACCTTCCTTTGAGCAGAACATCCTCAGGTAAAGAGAGGGAGGAGGAGGAGGGGAAGTGGGAGAGAAAAGGGAGAGGGAGAGGGGGAAGGGGAGGGGAACAGAGACTGAGGAGACTACTCACAGGCTGTGCTTGGAAGGTAGGTGCTATTATTATCCTCATTTACAGTTGAGGAAACTGAGGCAGATAACTGAGGCAGTGGTTGAGTGACTTTCCCCTCCTCTCCCCCTTCCCCTTCTTCTCTCTCTCTTTACTTGAGGGTGCTCTGCCCAAAGGAAGGTACATTTTGTTGACTGAAAGCTGCCTTCTTAAGTTGAGGTTCACTGGCTAAATCGCTTTCTCAAAGACCAAGCCTTAAACCTGATTCACTCTGGAGTTCCTAGATTGAACAACAGGTCTCCGCCCTCCTAGCTCAGAGGGAATGTAAACTGTAGATCATAACTTGACCAGCAACCCTGAGGGTCTCCCCTCCCAGCTTGCTTTTTTTCTTTTTTTCATTAAAGGGGCCATCCCTTGACTCCCCTCTTAAACAAGCCTATTCATGGAATGGGCCTTACTTCACTCAAAGTGAGAACCTGAAAAGACCTTAGCCTAAAAGTGCCAAGGTCTCCAGTCGCATCCTGGGCCACCTCCAATCATCCTGATAAATATCAGGCCACTGGACCCAGATGGCTCTGGAGGAGAAAGTGAGGCTGGTGACCTTGCCCAGCCCTCCCTCACTCAAAAAATAGGGTAGTTCAGAGGAAAGACCTAACCAGGCACCAAATTTCACTGGAAAAAAATCACCAAACCAAACTGATTTTACTCACTATAGGATTATATGCTAATACTCAGCTACTCCGCTGAGACTTCAAGGCTGCTTGGAAGTCTTTCCTTTACTCTCCCTTTATTGGTTACTTATCACATCATTTTTCACATTCACTGCCCAATAAGAGAGGCAGGGAGGCAATGCTGTGGAGTGACCTAAGGGTAAACCACTCAGGCAGATGTGTGAGCAGAACCCCTTGCCTTTTCTAAATCCCCTTCTTTGATGCTCCCAACAATTAAATCAACAAGTATTTGTTAAACAGCTTCTGGAAGCTATGACAATTAGATAGTTCAGTGGATAGAGTGCTGGACCAGGAGTCAGGAAGACCTGAATAAAAAGAATAAAAATATGTCCTCTAGCAGTATGATCTTGGAAAAGTCACTCAACCACTATCTGCCTCAGTTTCCTCAGTTGGGGATAATAATGTCACTAACATTCCAGGTTGTTGTGAGAATCTAATGAGGTATTTATAGAGTGCTTAGCACTGTATCTGGCACATAGCTGGTTGGTTATCGTCCTTTGTTCTCAAACAGGACCAAAATGACATCACCATGACAAAGTGAAGTTTCAATGTATACAACTGACACTGATCAGACCAGTACGAACTCGGAAAGTTCTACCACAGGTTGAGCACAGATAGTCCGTGTGACCATTTGATGTGGATACTCCAAATTTATGCATCCTGCATTTACTTTGTGCTGTCTCAATTCTGCTTTGCTCAAAGAGCACAGCACCCCCTCTGATGTGGCCACACCATGCTGAGTAGTACTGTTCCAGTGTCTCCCATGTCACACAACCAAATCCAGAGTTCTTCAGAGAGACTTTGAGAGTGTCCTTGTATCGCTTCTTCTGACTACCCCATGGGAGTTCTCCATAAAATAGTCTTTTTGGCAAGTGTACATTTTGCATTCGAACAATGTGGTCAGCCCATCTGAGTTGTGCTCTCTGAAGCATAGTTTGAATGCTTGACATTTTAGTTCAAGCAAGGACCTCAGTGTCTAGTACCTTATCCTTCCAGGTGATCTTCAGAATCCTCCTAAGAAAGTTCAAATGGAAGTGATTCAGTTTCCTGGCATGGCACTGGTAGACTGTCCATGTTTCCCAGGCATGCAACAATGAGGTCAGCAAAACAGCTCTGTAGACCTTCAGTTTGGTAGTCAGTCTAATACCTCTTCTCTCCCACACTTTTTTTTGGAGCCTCCCAAACACTGAGTTAACTCTGGTGCATGAGTCAACCTGTCAATATGTACACCCTTGGAAAGTACACTACCAAGGTAAGTGAACTTATCCACAGCATTCAAAACTCCATTTGTTGTAATCAGTGGTTCCTATTATTATTATAGGTACCACCCTATGTTCTAGGATATAAAGATGGATATCCTATCAATCTATTGGAGGAAAAAACAACATTTACATAGAAAATTAAATACAAAATATATATACACAAAGTAATCTTATGGAGAACTTTAACAAGGGGGAGATGAGGTAGATCAAGATAGTAATCATGTAGGAGGTGGCCCTTAAGCTGAACCTTGAAGGAAGCCGGGAATAGCTTGAGGCAGAGACAAGGAGCATAGCCCCTGACCCTTTTATTGGACAGCCAATAGGAGAACAGTCTGTTCAAAGTCACAAAGACAGGAGATAAATGTCATGTATAGGAAACAGAAGGCAGGTTGGTTTGGCTGGAATGTAAAGCATGGCAAAAAAAAAAGAAATGTGTAATAGTACTGGGAAGGTGGGCTAGAACCAGATTTTGAAAAACTTTAAAAGACAATCAGAAGAAGAATTTGGATTTTCTCCTGGAGACAAGTGGAAGACACTAGACATTCTTGAGCAAGGGAGTGACATGGTCAGACATGTATTTAAGGAATATCAATCTGTCTTTTGTGGAAGATGAAGTGGAAAGAGGGGAGGCTAGAGGTAGGGGGACCAATAAGGAAGCTACTGTAAAAGAAAAAGCAAGAATTTATGGATACCTGAACTAGGATAATGACTGTGGGAGCTGAGGAGGATAAGAGATATATTGTGGTGGTAGAATTGGTAAGATTTGACAATTTATAGGATGTGAAGGGTGAGGGATAGGGAAGAGTTGAGAATAATTCCTAAGTTGTGAATCCATGTGACTACAAGGATGACGATATCCTTAAGAGAAATAGGGCAGCTAGTAAGGGGGTTGGAGGGGGAAGCTAGGGAGAAAGAAAATGAGGAAAAGGAAGAAGGCAGAGTAGGTTGAATCATAGGGATGCTGAGTGATGCCATAAGGGAGTAGATTGTTACTCACTTATTAGTAGCAGAAGTACTTACCATTGATTTGAGAATCAGTCCTTAAGCAAGAGGAGGGAAATGCTATTAGTGATAATCTTTAAGAAATTATGGAGAATAAGTCTGGTGTCATAGGATTCCACATGGGCAAATATTCTATTTTTTTTTAAGTGAGAGAAGGTTGCATAATATTTCAACCCTTATATGGAGGAATCTCATAGATTGGTCTATTGCACTTTGTGTGGCAGCTTGTTTTTGAAGGAGTGGAGTGAGTAGGAGTACCAAGTGAGACTGCTTTATGGCAGAATAGATCAGGTTCAGGAGCGCTGATGTTCCTAATTGTCTTTTCTTTCCATTGTATCTTTGGTTCACTATATATCTGTGTCTTTGAAGAAGTCCATCCTCTATGTACAAGACCATCCCGTAAGCTTCCAAGGTCTTGAATATAGAAACCATGAATGTTTAGAGTGATACTAGCCCTTTCACAGTCCTTAGTTCTTTCTCTGGATGTAGATGCCATTTTCCATCATGAGTCTTTTGGAATTGTCTTGGATCATTGCCTTGCTGAGAATAGTTAAGTCTATCAAATTGATCACCACATAATGTTGTTGTTACTATATACAGTGTTCTCCTGGTTCTGCTTATTTTACTTAGTATCAGTTCATGTAAGTCTTTCCAGGTTTTCCTGAAGTCCGCCTGCTTATCGTTTCTTATGAAACAATAGTTTTCCATCACATTCATATACCACAACTTGTTCAGCCATTCCCCAAGTGATGGGCATCCCCTCAATTTCTAATTCTTTGCCCTCACTCAAAACAAAGTAAAGTGCAAGTCATGCCGTCATTTCTCTGATGTCATGGTCTTCTTTGAAAACAAAGGATGGATACAACCTGTGAGTAGACTGAGCTGCCTGAGTGGGAACCCAGTTCATTCTCTCCCTTCTGTCCCCCTCTCCTGTTCCTTTGGGGTTTACTAACTAGATATTCCTTCCTTCCTTCCTTCCTTCCTTCCTTCCTTCCTTCCTTCCTTCCTTCCTTCCTTCCTTCCTTCCTTCCTTCCTTCCTTCCTTCCTTCCTTCCTTCCTTCCTTCCTTCCTTCCTTCCTTCCTTCCTTCCTTCCTTCCTTCCTTCCTTCCTTGTCTTTCCCCAAACCTTAAACCCAGTACTCACTTCGAGGGAGGTAACTAAGCCCACTGAGTGAATAGGCCTCTTTAAGAAGTAGTCAGAGAATGGCACTTTTAATGAGCAAAAGAAAAAAATAACTAAATCACATTGCGAGGGAAAGAGAAACTATTATTATTGATAATCACTCTAAGTTAGCCATTAAGTGGAGCTTGGGCAGGGACCTACTGTTGTCCAACCTGTGACCTTCAGAGTACACTGGGTTTAAGGTTTTAGGAACGACAAGGAAAAATGGGTCCAGTTTCCCATGACTGGAATCCCTTGATGCTCCATTAGTATGACTGATTTGAACTCATGGCATGAGCCCCTTCCAGTTTATTTATCTATTATTAGAACTTATAAGAGACATGGAAATCTAAGAGCAAAAAATCATTTAAGATAGTAAATAAACATGTATAACTAGAAGACAACCAAGTAACAGGGATATTTTTTGCCCTAAACTCAAACACAAATGAGTGTAATCCTTTAGTCTTTCCAAAAATGGAGGTGTGAGACAGAAAATTCCTAGGAAAAACCTATTAGGAGATGGGGAGACCACCCCTCAGTACATAGGTGGATAGGGTAAAGGAACCATCAACTGGGCCCATTTTTCCACTATGTTCTCCATGCCCAACATGAAGATTTGTCAACCTCTTGGGGAGCAGCCTAAAGTTTGAAATATTTTGTCTTGTATTTGGGGGTCATCAAGATTCTCTCTAGTTTCAATCTTTGTTTACTCTTATAGCTCTGGCAGTAATGTTTTCCTTACTTCTATCTACAAGTTTCGGTCTTTGCTGACAGTTGTTTAGAAATACCCTTTGTTTTTCACATACTGAAGCTAGTCATCTCTTGTGTCCCTTCCACAAGCAGCCTCTCATCTCTTTTCCCAAGTTTTTATGTCTGATGCAAACTCTTATATTAGGGCAATTCTCCTGGTTTTATAATATCCTCTACTTAAAAAAGAATTTTTTTTCAATTAACAAGCATTTATTTTCTTCTCTTCCTCTCCTACCCCTGGGAAAAAAAAAAGAAAAAGAAAACCCTTGTAACAAATACGCATAGTCAAGTAATACAAATTCTCATACTGGTCATATACAAAAATGTGTCTCATTCTGACTGTTAATCAATAATGTGGTTCTGATCATTTTACTCTGCCTCAGTCCATACATAATCTTTTCCAAGTTTTCTTAAATTGTCTCTTTCATCACTTCTTATACATATTTTCATCACTTCATACAACAGTATTTCACTACAGTCATCTACTGTAATTTGTCAACCATATTTGTCATTTGAGCACACCTTAATTTTCTCTTCTTTGCCACTACAAAAAGAGTTGCTATAATTTTTTTCTATACATTTAGGACTCTTTCCCCTTTCTTTGATCCCTTTGGGGTAGAGGGATATAGTAGAATGACTGAATCAGGGAGTTATCACAGTTTACTAAATTTTTGGACATACTTCCAAATTGCTTTTTAGAATGACTGTTCACAGCTCCACAAACAGTACATTAATAATATCTGTTTGCCTCTCTAATATTTGTCATTTTCCTTTTTGTCAGCTTTGCCAGTCTGATAGATAGGAATTGCATTTCTCCAGCTACTCATGATTTGGATAATTTTTTTTAAATATGGCTTATTGATAGCATGGATTTCTTTCCTTGATAACTACTTGTTCATTTCCTGTGACTCTTTATCAGATGATGAATAACTTTTATTCTTCCAAATCTGAATCAGCCTCCTATATATTTTGGAAATGAGTCTTTTATCAGAGAGATTTGCTGCAAAGATTTTTTTCTCCCAGTTAACTAACTGTCTTTATAATATTAGCTGCATTGAGTTTGTTTGTATAGAAACTTTATAATTTTATGTAATCAAACTCTTCTGTTTAATCCTCTAAGCTTCTTGTTATATGTTGCTTCATCATGAGTTCTTTCTCGATTCATAGATCTGAGAGGTAATTTCTTCCTTACTCCTCTAATTGTTAAAGGAGTTTTTGACACTAGGGAGCAGGTGCGAACAGGGGATCTTGGTGGACAGGGCTCTGGAATTGGCATCAAGACACCTGGGTTTGAATTCTGCCTCAGACAGCTGTATGAGCATAGGTAAGTAACAAGTTCTCAGAATTTCAATTTTCTTATCTGATAATCCTTTCATCTACTTTCTGTCATAGAGAACTGGCTTCCCTTAGATGACCCTACATCCTTGACAACCTTCTCTAGCTCTGTATTAGTTCATAAAAGTCCTTCTTGCTTTCTCTGAATACTTCCCTTTTATCATTTCTTTTTTTAAAATTAATTTATATGTTTTCAGTTTTCAACAATCCCTTCCATAAGTCTTAAATTTTCTCCCCCCCCCAAGATGGCATGCAATCTTATTGGGTTCTACACATACATTCTTATTAAACACATTCCTTTTATCACGTCTTATGGCACAATAATGTTCTTATACTATAATTTGTTCACTCATTTATCCAAGTGACTGGCATATACTTTTGTTTCCAGTTCTTTGCTACAACATAACATGGTGCTATATTTTGCTATTTATGGGTCTTTTTCCTCTGTCTTTGGGAAGCATATATCTAGTGTGGTGTATTTCTGGGACAAAGAATACATATTGTTTAGTCACTTTTTGGGTATACTTCCAAACTGCTTCCCAGGATGACCAGATCAATCCAGAACTCAACCAAACCATTGTATTTTGTAAGGTCATCTGAGCTGAATCTGGCAGGATGTGATATGTATGGTTCTGTCTTTGTTTCTGTTGATTGAGAGGTTAGATGGTGGTGAGGAATGTAAGAATTAAGTTAAAATCTTGGAGAGAGAGAGAGAGAGAGAGAGAGAGGAGAGTTAGTTTCAGAATCTTATTGTGTGAAGTGAACAGCTGTTGATTCAGTACAGCTGATGTGGGATACTGGTGGTATCAAGAAAATTGTTAAGTTTTGTACTAGTTTTGAGATTCACCAGGTTTCCCAATATGACGGATATGTAAAATAGGCTGCAATTCACAAAATTTCCTAATATTTCAATCTGAACTGCTTTTAATCTAACTGCATTTATAGGTGTTAATATAGATGTAAATTATTTCAAAGTACAAAACACTGTAATTATTTTGGAGGAGAAGACTGAGTGTATATTACTGTAGCTATGACAACTCTGAGGAAAGATCCCATTATCCATTTAAAAAATATATTACCTAGGTTTAAGCCTTAGCTTGGGATGTGCCATGTTGGAATATTGGGGATGGGTGGGGAGGGAGGGCAGGAAGTGAATGGGAAAGTAAAAGCAGGATTTAAATAATGTTTCATGATTCCATGAAGGGAATATCTATGCCAGCTGGTAGAAGGTCACAAGAGTTGGAAATCTTTCTTCTTTGCTGGCCTAGGTTGGTGAGCCCTCTGTCTTTAGAAGACAGGCAATGAACAGCAATCTTCATCTGAGAAGAGCCAGCCTAAACCACTTGTTAGGTAGAATAGTTATATTTTGCTACTTTTTCAATGTTATACCTGCCATAGGCAAAAGTGTCTGGGTACTTGATGAGTCCACTTTCTGACTATGAGCTTTTTCTAGGACTCCTCCAAACCATTCAATTATTATAATAATTGTTCATGAGAGAAATTATTTTACTATTCTATTTATAACCAATTATTAATTTGGGATGGATTTCCTCATTTAAAATCTTGTTCTATAAAAAGTCAGTCTCTGAAGGACATGACTGGTTGATGAGATTGTCCTAGTCCTCAAAGAACATACTCTTCAGTCTTAGGCAGGATCCCAACCTGCTAGGAGACCTTACTCCTTTTTAGAATGTAAACAGAATCCAGTCTAGATGGGTTCTTACCCTGAGGAAAAGAGCCTCTGTCCTTGTACCCCTCCATTAGAGTTTAGGATGATCCAGCTCATGAAGGAGAAAATCAATCAGAGTGATCTGGAGGAAGATGGATTCTCTGTCCAGATTTCTGGAGGAAGCTGAGTCAAGCCACATTCTCAGCAGGAGGAGCTGAAGACTTCTGGTTCACTTCCCCATTAAATGTTGATTTTCAGTTGTCAAGGGAATTATTCCCTTTCAAAGATTGTTTAAACTTTCAGGCTTTCCATGTCTTTTGTCTTTGGTTACCAAGAGAAATCACTGACCATCAATTTATTGATTATTAGCTAGCATAATTAATAAGTTGATTATTAATTAACCAGAAACTCTATCTCTCAGGATTTTTCATTTATTGCATTTACTATGGACCGGTTAGGTCTCCTAACTGCTAGGGGTAGTTAGGTGCAGTGCTTGGAGCTGAACTGAGAATCCGGAAGACTTGACTTTGAATTCTCTTTCAGAAACTTACAGGTTTGTGTGACCTTGGGGAAGTCACCTATCTCTCAGGCTTATTTATAATGTAAAGATAATAATAACATCTAACTCACAGGGCTGTTGTGAAATCAACATTAGATAACATATGTCAAGTGTTTTGCTATCACACTATCCTTCAAAATTCAGCTGAAACGCTGCGATCTCCATGAAAGCTTTCATGATCTTCCTCCTAGAGTCGGACATGTGCTTCCATTTCTCAGACCTGGTACAGAACTTTCAACCCTTCTTTTGCTCTATTTTCATGTTTTATTCTGTATTATAGACATTTGTGGATCTGTCATATGTCTTCTACTGTAGGCTCCATGAGGGCAGGGGCCATTTCTTCTTTAAGTTTTATCTTCCTTCTTCCCTTAGCGCAGTGCTCAGCATACAGTATTCACTTAAAAGGGATTCTTCCATTAAATTGACCTGGGCTGACCCCTTGCTTTGTGTATTCCTGTTTGAGTTGTATAACCTAATGGGAACTTTGATGGTTCTGAATTTGATTTTATTTGCACTCCCCCAGAACTCCCTCCCCTGAGACCAGAATACACAAGGGAATTCTTTAACCAGTTCTCACTTTTAAATTAAGAACACTTTTTCTAAGGTTGGTCAAATGGCTTGGCATTAACCTTTTGGTGTGACTTTAGTTATCTGAACTCACTTCGGATCTTAACTGTAACCCTATATTTATGTGGAGTGACCCTTAGAGCTTTCGTTTATAGTTTACATGATATAAGCCCCTAGAGTAAGTAGACCTCAGGATGGTGAGAATAAGGGCTGTCAAACATTGGGGAACCTTTTTGTAAAAATATATATCCCTAGATGATTGTGTTTCCTAAATTAGATATTCCTCACTGGTTCAAATATAGTTCATATTTGTCACCCTCTTTCCCAGCACCTCACCCTCTTATGATGAAATCTACATAGAACTATATAGATATGAATTACACAGCATCACTTAAAAGTTCAGAATTGGAAGAGAATTCATTGGATGGCTAGTCTAACCCACACTTTGAAAAGAATTCTACTACATATGGAGGGTAGACATCTGTTCCTCCCAGACTTTCTGTTTAAGGATAGTGCCCAGGACAAGCATCACATAATTTCCATCCAGGTTGTAAGACTTCATCATGTCCTGCCAGGTACCTTCCCTCCAGTGCCTCTCTGCTTTTCAGTTTCTTTTTATGAGATGTCGTATTCCATTAAACTGTGAACTCTTAGACTCTTCTCTCCAATGAAGTCTCTCCAGTGAGGTTAAAATCTTTGTACTGAGGTGGTTCCTTTTGTATAGCTCTAAATATCTATTTTTCTAGCTATACACACACACACATAAACAATCATGTATATATACACACATACACGTGTGCATGTGTTTGTATAAATATATTTGCGTATCTCTCTACCTATCAATATTGTCTCTTGTCCTTCGATTTTGAAAAGGACCAGTGACATCACAGGTGATGTGCTTGAATTGGATTCAAGTAAGGTAGAGTTGCACGAAGTCATCAGCCTCACTCTCTCTTCCTGAGTTACCAAAGTCTGTGGTAAGACAAAAGTCAGGATGACTGACAATGGCCTGGGATACAGTGGATGACCTTGGTGTCTTCCACATCTGACCAAGCTCTAAGTATTCCACAGCAATGCTTTCATGACTGTTGGAACAAATTGCTCTCATCTGCCCTTTCCACCAGGAAAAATCTTCGCATACTTGGGGTAGACATCCCCTTGGATCACCAATGCTATTTGAGCAGCTGCTGTGAATACAAATATATATACTATATATATATATATATATATATATATATATATACACACACACATATAGTATATATATGTATATATACATACACATATACATACATACATATACACATACACACATATATATTTACATAATACACATATATATAAATTAGGATTGAATTGCACAGTATAATATGCACTTCACTCAAAACCAAACCAGTACATTTATTTTGCACACTAGGATAATAAAAACATCATTGTAGAGATACAGAAAAAAAATCACAGAAATATTTACACGTATTACCAGACCTGGGAGCACTGACATCTGAAGCATCCTTCCTGCAAGCCTCCCCAGCAAACCTTGGTAAGCAAGCCCCCCAAGGCAATATCATTCTCCCTGAATATATACAGTTTTTAAACAAAGACTCGGCACCTGATTGGCTCAGTGCAGAAAGGCATTAAAGTCTGTGTGGCCCAGCAGCTAAAGCTCAGGGCTCTAGTTGACTAAGCACAAGACATGCTACAGCTGTGAACTGGGCCAGGGTTCAAAGGAGTAAGATATCTGTGATTGGTAAGGCAAAATACCTGTGTACCTTCAGTACACAGGGAACATAGCCCCTGTTCCACAGAGAAAAAGGAACACATGCAGTCACATAGGCATATAAATAAACAGGGAAGATCTTTATATTCCATTAATCCTTCACCCCTTAATTCACCAACAGGTTTGATGCCTTTCTGTTACCCTCAATCTGGGTTAACCAAGACAGTTTACTGGGGTGCGACCACTGTTCATGCTACAGCTTCTTGGAGTCACAGGTGAGAGCTGGGTGAATCAGACGGACACCAAAGGTGGACGAGCAGTGCTGAAAGGGGTCAGCAAGCCCTCACACCAGAAGTAGTTCTGAACACCTCCCATACCCCACATATACATATATATTCTGTAGGAAGTAAGCATTTATCTAAAGCCATATAATGCATAGTACATAGTTTCAGACATAGTTACGTTTACTTCAGCACATATAGGATTCATTATCTGGGTTTCATTATCCTCAATCGCTATTCAGATTACAACCTCTTCAACATGGTAGTAGGTGTGATAGTAATAAGACTATGGCCAAAAGAATTTCAATACCTTGTGGTTTTACCATGAATAATGAGTCTCTGTGAACTAAACGGGGTTAGTTCTTGGTGGACAGACACACATTGTGTGAAAATAATTTTGATAGCCCTATTCAGTTTAATCAGTATTTACTCAGTTTAGTGATTTATAGATATCAGTGATTGTATTAGTAAGTTAAGTACTATAGGATTTAAGTTTGATTTTATAAATACTGTTACAGTAAGAGTCATTTAGGCCACAGTTAATTCTTCCACCATGTATTGATGACAATATTACTTTTATTTCTTTTATAGGATAGATTTACATTGTATTAATTAGACCTGTAAGGATTTACATTAATCTGTATTTGGAATTTGCTGTGCTAGCACTAGCCACCTACTCCTGTGAGAGAACTATGCTAGGAAAATCACCTTTTACTTTCCTTGCCCTTTGTTTTCAGTGTTCCTACAACCTGTAAACACTGCTGGCATAATAAAAGCCTGTGGAAAGTTGCAAAATACTTCTGACAAAGTAGTAGTGCTTGATAGACATCTCTCTTAGCCAATCATAGGAGATACACCCCCCCCCCCCGCCCCATCCCTATCCCCAAGATGACCAATCATGAATTATATGGCCTCAATTTTTAGTGCCCTTTCAAGCTGATGAACAGACAGTGAGCAAGATCTTGGATCCAATTGCTTAGGAACCACTGGTCTCCCCAATAAGTTGATGATGCTCAGAGTTCTGCCTCACTTGCTTTTTGCTGTGGATTGAATTTTTTTTGTGGCCCACAATTTCTGGGGCTGTATCTCATTGCTGGGGCTGTATTTACATTTTTTCAGCTCTGTAGGTCATACCAGAACCCTATCTTTGAGAACTCAAAGTCTATGCTATAATGAGACAACAGGGTAAGACAAGGGTTATGGAGTGGATTATATAGGGATCAGATCTATGATTTCATTGGTAGAAGGAACTTCCTAGGTGAGAAAGTTCCCTCTACCAATTCAGGTCAGTCTCTTTGCATCTGGGCTTACAGCCTAGAAGAGCCTTGAAAAATTAAATGACTTGGACAGTCATAGCCAGTATGTGTTAGAGGCAGGACTGAACCTAGATCTTCCTGAGTTCAAGACCAGTCCTCTATCCAATATACATGCCACTTCTATGATATATTATAAATGTAAGTATATATAGATTTATTCTAATACTTCAGAAATTTATAATTTCATTTCCATGGGTGTTTGTTCCATGGACACAGATCATTACCTCTCTGTAACTTAGTGAAATGGTCTTTGTCAGTTTTCATGGACAAAAATATCATCCTGTGATCAATAATGATCTCCTACAAAACTGGCTAGTCTGATCCTCAGACAGAAGACCTACTGTCCTTTTCTAGGTCTGGCCTCAAAACCATGGCACAGACTTTGAGAATGTCAATGAGGAATGAGAGTAGGACTGCGGGAGAAGATATAAGCATCGTCTCAAAAATAATCATATAACATTATCATGTTAAAATATACTTACTATGAACATTCTTTAATACTTTTTTCAATTGAAATGCAGATATTTTATCCATTTTTTGGTAAATTTTAAAATTTTAAACTTAAATTTAAAATGAGAAAAAAGTTGCCATGTACAATATATAATAAATATATACAATATGTACAATAAATATAATAAATACTACACATTGTTTTCAGAGCTGCCCAGCTTTTCTTTGCTTCTTTGTTGGTTTTCTTTTCTTCTCTCCTGTGCACTTTTTACTTTGATTTTTCCTCTCCCTCCCACCCTCAAAGAAGGCTACAATTAAGCATGGATATATGTGTGGATATATATGTGTATGTTCATATATATGTATCTATATACACACATATAGATACATAATACATACATAGATATCTAGAAACATACATACACATAAACATTAATATACATATATATATATATGAGGTAATATGCTTATTTATACCTGTCATCTGTTTCTCTGAAGGTACATAATATCTTCCTTCATAGGTCTGAGTCTTTCCATGTGTTTCTAAATCAACCAGCTTATTATTTCCTACTTCACAGTAATATTCCAACCCAATCACATCCTGTCTGAGAGATTTTCCCCCAATTTTCTGTGTTCCTTCTATTCTTGGCTACATAGGTTTTTACTCATACAATTTTGGTTGAAAATTTTAGTTGAAAATAATTGAAATTATCCTTTTTATACTTCAATAATGCTCTTTCCCTTATAGTTTAATGTCTGATACTGTTAAATCTACTTCCTTTACATCTTTTTTCCTGATTTCTTTGAAGTTTCTGAACTTTTGCTCTTTCAAATGAACTTTATTACTATTTTTTCTAAGTCAGTAAAGTCACTTTTTAAGTAATTTAATTGAGATGATGTTGGATAAATAGATTAACTAGGTACAATTGTCATTTAAAAATTATATTGGTTTCACTTGCCCATGGACAATAAATGTTCAATAATTTAGATCCAAGTTTAGTTGTATAAAAAGTGTTTTATGTTTATGTTCATATAGTCCTTGTGTCTGTTGTTTTATCCATTTTAAAAATCACTTTTCTCTTCATTTTTGTAACTTTTATTCTCTTATTTAAAAAAAAAATTAAGCTCAGAGCAAATCCAGGTTTTATATAAGACTGATTGCTTTGGCCAAATAAATTTGCAGCAATATGGTATTTAAATGGATTGAATTAAATCATTTGTAGAATTTGTGCTGCCCTA
The DNA here is from genome assembly GCA_023548195.1 of Bettongia penicillata ogilbyi. Classification (NCBI taxonomy): domain Eukaryota; kingdom Metazoa; phylum Chordata; class Mammalia; order Diprotodontia; family Potoroidae; genus Bettongia; species Bettongia penicillata. The sequence goes on along the minus strand of JAJHZJ010000206.1, from coordinate 3,636,308 downwards.
AGTACTAGGTTTGACTTCCTTTGTTATAAAGTGTACAGATCCAGTATTTATTTAGCTTCCTTTAGACTTTTAGCTGCTGAGCCTCTGTATGTAAAGTTATGCAAATAATGTGCAGGCTCATATTATACTTTTCAGATGATTTTTTTCAATAGGGTTTAAAGCTTTGCTAACTGTGCAGAAAAGCCCCTTTTGCTAAGAGGGGCCTCTGAGTAAATACTTTAGCCCTGAAGCCAATCCTGATTCTGCCTGCATGTTGTAAAATGCTAATATCACTATCAATTTTCTCATTTTAATTAACTGCAGAAATTTTTAGCAGCATACAATTAAAATTATAATGGTAAAATGAATTTTGTAATCAACGTAAAAGACTCCCCAAGTAACAGCTTGAGCAAACAGTAAAATAGCTGACCACTGTTTAACTATAGTTTAAAAAGTGACATTGAGTATCTCTTTGGGATCTCTAAAGAGTGCTGCAGCGTCCTTCCCCTTCACTTCCCCGCCTCCCCATTATGTACAACATGGTCTGATCTTGTGAGGTATAAAAAGAGAAAAATGCTGAGAGGTTCTCACCTGTTTTCATACCAGGTGATTCAGGGAAATGAAATTTAATTGTCTAGATTTATGTGTTTTAGGATTGTAAAGGATTTAATAAGAAGTATCCTGGCCAATCAATTTAATATGATAAAAGAATGAGGCATTTGTTCTGATTTTGGAAATATCTCCTTTGGAATGTGTAAATGTCCCTATTAATATCACAGTTAGAATTTTGTGTGTAGGGAGTGGAAAGTTGGTAATTGTTAGCCCATTGATACCATGTTCTAGGTGATTGATTCAGTCATGGCTTTTAAAAATGATTGACTACATGGATGGTGTAGCTCTGGACCATACCTTTGAGGGCCCTTGGATTTGGTTTTTAAATGGAATGTATAGATCTGAAGAAAACAAAGGGAGTAAACCTAATTTAGTTTAAAAAATATTGTCTTGAATATTTATAGGCTTTGGACCAAATCTTTAATGTTTTGCATTTTCTATGGGTCCACATTCTAACTGGGGAGACAACCTTTAAAGAACTGACTACATGCAAGAAATATATAGACCCAATTGGAGGTAATCACAGAGGAAAGGATCTGCCAATGGGGAGGAGGAAGAGATTGTTTGAGCGCATGTACTGCCGAAGAACCTGAGACAATCAATTGTACTTTTTGGATAGTTCTAATTGTTAAGAAGAATCGCTCCTCCCAACAACCTTAAACCTGTCTCTTTGTAACTTTTACCCACCCCTCAACAGCCAAGAAGAATGAGACTAATTTCCCTTCCATAAACATCTTAAAAATCCAAAGAATGCTATCATATCTCCCTATGTCTTCTCTAAACTAAGCATAGTTGGCATTTACACAGCACTTGAACATTTGCAAATTATTTTATAAATATTGTCTTATTTCATTCTCACAAGAACCATCAGAAGTCAGTTCCTATTATTATCCCCATATTACAAATGAGGAAACTGAGGAAGACAGAAGTTAAGTAATTTATCCAGATCACACAGCTAGAAGTATCTGAGGCTTGATTTGATCTCAGGTCTTCCCCAATACTATCCTCAAGGCAGCTTTATCCTCTAGGCAGTTCACCACTTTAGTTTCCCCCTTAGCTTAGAAATGATTCTCCTGGGCTTTGGCTGTCAAGAACAAAGGGGACATTCGCTTCTCTATGGTCTCACCTGTTGTGGAGGGCCAGAAGGCTGAGTCCAATCTGAGACTTGGGGTTTGATCTCAGAGTTGGCTGAGGATGGACTGGAGCTGAGGCTGTCAAACAGGTGTCCTGATGAAGGTCTACGAAGGGCATTATAAATATATTCTTCTGTGTACTAAGGCTTTAAAAGTTACGATAAAGTAAAAGCTATTAACAACATAATCATTCACATAATAAATTATATCAGTTTGTGTAATTCATACATCTTGAATATGACCTTTTAATTAATTTATTCCTAAGAACATTTTGCCCTGTCTCTACCCTAAAGCATGAGGTGAAAGAAAGAAAAATCTAGAGGTGGCATACGGAAAGACAGATGGAAACTTAAATGTAGGAACAAAAATTGTGAGATTGAGAGAGTGACAAAAGTACAGAGAAATAGACAAGGAAGAAGGGGGCAGGAAAACATATGGAGTGTTATATAATATAGAGATATAGGCTGTCCAACATATATATATATAATATACATTATTATACACATACATATAGATATGTAAACTAGCTTGTCCATGTGAACTCCATATTAAGATAGTCTGGCTGGTATCTCCAGAGGACTGTTTTCCATTTAAAACATTTTGTTATCCAGATACTAATTTCTATAAGCCTTCAAACTACAAAAACTGAATAATTTTAAATAAAGAGCCTTTCAAAATTTTAAAGTTACATCATATATTTCATCTGCCATAATAATGTTTCTGGAAAACTGACATAAAAGGCACTAAGGTAAAATGGATAATCTCTTTTCCAAGGTAAAACAATAGAACTCTTTGTCTTTCTTTTCACTGTTTATAAACATTTATTTAACTGTTTTACTTCCCTCACAAAGCTTTCAACTTTTTATTCTGACAGTAAGCACATTGCATTTGTTTGCTTTCAAATTTTTAACGTTTCATTAACCAAGAGCATGGTTCCTAGTCCAGCCTGGCGCCCTCTAGTGGTGCAGATTCATTTTTGATCAATGTGGTGATACAGGTTTTTGAACAGATGCAACTTGATTACAGCTAGTTTCTATTCTGAAAGTTTGTTTGAAGATATTTTATTTGAAACACAGAACAGAGTTTCACACATAATCCATGGTACAAATTATTGTTAGGTTTGCAGGGTAGCTCACAGGAAATGAGGAAAACTCATAATATAATCAAAATATAATTTGTTTATAATGAAAAATAGTGGAAAATACTTACAAATGTATGGTATAACTGTAATATGTCATTGTTTATGGTTGTTAAAAATCGTGATGAACAAGAGAAATTCTGTAGGATTACAGCTGGGCAAACATCCTAATTTTAAAGAAAAGATAACATGGTAGAATCTCCACATCATCATAATAAAAATGGTTAATATTTATCTAGTGCCCACTATGTACAGGTACTATCCTAAATGCTTTACAGATATTATCTCATTCTATCCTTACACCTCTGGGAGTGTATTATTCTCCCCAATTTACAGAGGAGGAAATGGAGGCAAATAGAGGTTAAGTGACTTGCCCAGGGTCAAACAGCCAATATGTGTCTGAGACCAGATCTGAACTCAGGTCTTCCTAACTCTGGGCCCAGCACTCTTTCCACTACATCATCTAGATGCCCATAAGCTTAAGTATAATTTATGGCAAAATTCTAGCACTTATTCTTTTTTACTTTCATTATCACCTAGTTTAATCTGTCCAACAAACAATTGGAAATATGAGACTGTAGGTTAGAAGAGAGCATAGGGATGCATCAGTAGATATGAGAATCAATACTGTTGAGGTGATAATTGAATCCATGGGAGCTGAATGAGATCACCAAGTGGAATAGTGTATCAAGAGAAGAGGGTTCAGGATAGAGCCTTGGGAGATACTCATGTTTTGTAAATGTGTCCTGAATGAAGACACAGCAAAGGAGACTGAGGAGTGGTCTGACAGGGAGAAGAATCAGGAGAGAGTTGGGTAGATAGCATCATTGCATAGGGGTCAAGAAGGATGAGGACTAGAAAAGGAGATTAGATTTGGTAACTAAGAGATCATTAGGGACTTTGGAGAGAGCAATTTCAGTTCAGTGATGAGAGTGGAAACCATACCACAGAGTAAAGAAGAGAAAGACAGGAAAAGAAGTGGAGACACTGACTTACAGATGGCCTTCCTATGGAGTTCAACCACAAAAGGAAGGGGTGAGATGATAGCATTTTTTAAGGTTTGGAGGTGAGGGGAGACATGGGTACGTTTGTAGGCTGTAGGTGAGCAGCCAGTAGACAAAAAAGAGACTGAAGATTAGTGAGCACATAGGGATGATGTAGGATATAATCTACTGTGGAAGATTTTGTCTATCTGCCTTTAAACCTTCCCTAGACAAGACAAGGCACATAGAGTAGGTGCTTAATAAAATGCTTGTTCAAGTTGAAACCTTTTGAAAAGGATAAGAAGATAGATCAATTCCAAGCATACCATTTTCACCTTTTCCCCCCATTTTCCCCCTTTTGTTCTGTTTTTTTAAATTCTAATTTATTTTTAGTTTTCAACATTAGTTTCCACAAGATTTTGAGTTCCAAATTTTCTTCCCATCTCTCGCCTCTGCCCACCCCAAGACAGCATACATTCTGATTACCCCTTCCCCCAATCTGCCCTCCCTTCTATCATACCTCTCCCTTCTCTATTCCCATCCCCTCTATTTTCTTGTAGGGCAAGATTAATTTCTCTACCCCATTGCCTGTATATCTTATTTCCCAGTTGCATGTAAAAACAATTTTTAACGTTCATTTTTAAAACTTTGAGTTCCAACTTCTTTTCCTTTCTCTCTCCCCACCCATCCTCACTGAGAAGGCAAACAATTTAATATATGTTATACATGTGTAGTTATGCAAAAGACTTCCATAAAAGTCATGTTGAGAAAGACTAACTGTATTTCCCTCCATTATATCCTGCCCCCATTTATTCTATTCTCTCTTTTGACCCTATCCCTCCTCAAAAGTACTTACTTCTAATTACTCCCTCCTCTCATTTGCCTTCCCTTCTATCATTCCACCCCCCACTTATCACCTTCTCCCCTACTTTCCTGTAGTGTAAGATTGATTTTTATAGCAAATAGAGTATGCATGTTATTCCCTTCTTAAGTCATAGGTGATAAGAGTAAGATTCACTTTTTCCCTCTCATTTCCCCTCTCTTTATTTCCATTGAAAAAGCTTTTTCGTGACTCTTTTATGTGAGAGATAATTTGCTCCATTCTATTTTTCCTTTTCTCCTCTCAATATATTCCTTTCTCACCCCTTATTTTATTTTTTTAGTTATCATCCCTTCCTATTCAATTCACCCTGTGCCCTCTGTCTATATGTATATAATCCCTTCAACTACCCTAGTACTAACAGTTCAACTTTAGCAAGTCCCTTATGGTTTTTCTTTCCTGTTTACCTTTTCATGCTTCTCTTGATTCTTGTGTTTAAAAGTCAAATTTTCTATTCACCTCTGGCCTTTTCACCAAGAATGCTTGAAAGTCTTCTATTTAATTGAATGACCATTGTTTCTCCCCTGAAGTATTTTATACTTAGTTTTGCTGGGTAGGTGATTCTTGATTTTAATCCTACTTCCTTTGATTTCTGGAATATCATATTCCAAGCCCTTTGATCCCTTAATGTAGAAACTGCTAGACCTTGTGTTATCATGATTGTATTTCCACGATACTTGAATTGTTTCTTTCTGGCTGCTTGCAATATTTTTACCTTGACCTGGGAGCCCTGGAATTTGGCCATGATATTCCTAGGTTTTTCCTTTTGGGATCTCTTTCAGGAGGTGATTGGTAGATTCTTTCAATATTTATTTTGCCCTCTGGTTCTAGAATATCAGGCCAGTTTTCCTTGATAATTTCTTGAAAGATGATGTCTAAGTTCTTTTTTTGATCGTGGCTTTCAGGTAGTCCCATAATTTTTAAATTGTCTCTCCTGGATCTCTTGTCCAGGTCCTTTGTTTTTCCAATGAGATATTTCACATTGTCTGCTATTTTTTCATTCCTTTGGTTTTGTTTTTTAATTTCTTGATTTTTCATAAAGTCATTAGCTTCCATCTGCTCCATTCTAATCTTTAAGGAATTATTTTCTTCAGTGAGCTTTTGGACCTCCTTTTCCATCTGGCCAATTCTGCTTCATTGGTTTTTTGAATCTCTTTTGTCATTTGGGTTGGTCTATTTTTCACAGCGTTATTTTCTTCAGCATTTTTTTGGGTTTCCTTTAGTAAGCAGTTGACTCGTTTTTCATAATTTTCTTCATGTCTCTCATTTCTCTTCCCAATTTTTGCTCTATTTCTCCTCCTTGATTTTCAAAATCCTTTTTGAGCTCTTCCAGGGCCTGAAACCAATTCATATTTTTCTTGGAGACTTTGGATGTAGCAGCTTTGACTTTGTTGTCTTCTCTTTGAATGTTTTGATATTCCTTGTCGCCAAAGTAAGATTCTATAGTCTGATTCTTTTTTGGTTTTTGCTCATTTCCCCAGTCATTTGCTTGATTTTTGAACTCTTTGTTAAGGTAGATCTCTGCTTCCAGTGGGGTTGGGGGATGTACTGTCAGCCACTTGATTCCCCCAAAATCTGTGGGCCTAGAGTTCCAGAAACAGTCACTGTCTCTGCCCCTGCTGCTTCTGTGGCAGTTGAAGGTTGCTCCACCCTCTTCCCCCTCTGCCACCCTGGGACTGGGGCAGGACCACTCCACTCTCCCGCACTGGTCTCACAGACTTTTTCCACTGACCTTCCAGTTTGTCTTCAGAGTTTTGGGGTTCTGAAGTCTGGAAATCACCACAAGCGGGAGAGATTCAGTCTCCCCAAGGCCTGCTCAGGTCCTTTCTAAGCCAATGCGGCCCATGCTGGACTTCATCCTACCCCTTGTGTGGTGTGATAGACACTTCCCAGTGACCTTCCAGACTCTCTTAGGCTGGAGATTTAGTTCTCTCTATCATTCTATGGGTTCTGCAGCTCCAGGATTTGTTTAGAGACATTTTTTACAGGTATTTGGCTGGGCTTGGGGGCAGTGCTCTAGAAAGTGTGTGGTGTTTCTCCACCATCTTGGCTCCACCCTGTTTCTTCTTTTATAACACAACTAATGCAAAAATATGTTTAACATGACTACACACATATAACTGATATCAGATTGCTTGTTGTCTTGAGTAGTGGGGAGGAGGGAGAGGAGGGAGAAGAATTTGGGACTCAAAACATTATTAAAAATTAATGTTAAAGATTGTCTTTACATGTAATTGAGAAAAGTGAAATAGAATTTGCATTAAAAAAAAGAAATTCATCAATTGTGGTCAGATACAGGGGAGGCTAGTATACCCTTCTAGTTTAGAGCTGGGTCAGACACATTGCCGGGAACCCAGGATAGAAAGAATTGAAGCAAGGGAAGACATGTAACAATGAACATTGGTACAGGCTGATCCCTTTTCTTCTGAGCAAGACATGGAGAGAGATCACATAGACTTTTCACCAACTATTACTACTCAGACATACTAGTCTCTAGTCAGTGCTCCCCTCTTTCTACTCCCCAAAGCAATGTTTTTTTTTTTTCAAAGGTTTGGATTCACTGAAGATTTTTCATAAAGTCATAGACTTTTGGAGTTCTGTTAAGGGATCTTAACTTGGAGTCTATGAACTTTTTTTTCTTTTTTCCCAAGGCGATGGGATTAAGTGACTTGCCAGGGTTACGCAGCTAGTAAGTGTCAAATGTCTGAGGTCTCGGATTTGAACTCAGGTCCCTCTGACTCCAGGGCTGGAGCACTATTAGCTGCCCCACTATGAACTTTTAAAAATATATTTTGATGACTGTATTTCAATATAATTGACTTCCTTTGAAATCTTCTGTATTTTATTTGTGCATTTCAGAAAAATATTCTGAGGAGGGCTGTTTAGAGGCTTCATCAGATTGCCAAAGGGGTCCATAACACTCAATAAATGAAGAATTACTGAAATATAACTCTCTCATTTTCAATTTAATTGGATGCACAATTATTATTTAGGCAGCTAGGTGGCATAGTAGATAAGAGTGTTGGACTTGAAGTTATGAAGGTTTGAGTTCAAATCCTGCCTAACAGACTAGCTGTGTGACTGGGTAAATCCCTTAACCTCTGTCTCCCTCAGTTTCCTCATTTGTAAAATAGGAATGATCATAATAGCACCTACCTATCAAGGTTGTTGTGAGGATAAAATGAAAAGTGTAACTAATCTTTAGAAAGTGTTTTGTAAAACTTAAGTGCTATATAAGTGTTAGCTGTTATTACTATGTTTAACCTGCAAGAGAAGACACAGGTGAGACAGGATAGCTATTTTGTCAATGTCTATGAAATGAAGATGATAGTAGCATTTACAGATGAAAGAACAGAAGTATAGAGTTTTGTAAACCTTATAACCCTATGCACTTGCTTGCCCTTATTATTAAATGACTCCTTCTGCCAGGAATTAGAGAGAGGCAAAGTTCAAATAGGAGAGTCTACCTTCATCAAAACAGAAAAAAACCATGGATTGGGAGTGAGGAAACCTTTGTTTGACTCCTGTCTTTTCCATCTACTATCTGGGAGACTCTGGTCAAGTTACCACTATGGATCTGCCTTTGTTTCCTCATTTGTAAAATGAGGAGGTTAGTCTAAGTGACCTGTAAGGTCCCTCCCAGCTCTATATCTGTGAGTCTGTGCTCCTATTTAGAAGCAGTTGAGTGACTCAATGGATAGAGAGCTTGGCTGAAGTTGGGATGACTTGAATTTAAATTCAGCCTCAGACACTTATTAGCTGTGTGACCTGGGGCAAGTCACTTAACCTCTGTGAGCCTCATTTGTCTCATCTGTAAAATAGAGATAATAATAGAGATAACAGAGATACCTACCCCTTTTCCCCCAGATTTGTCATGAGGATCCAATGAGTTAATAACTGTCAAGGCCTTAACCCAGTGCCTGGCACATAACAGGTATTCATCATCATCATCATTATTAAAATACTTAGCATAAATGCAATATAAATGTTATTATTATTAAAACATTAGCACAAGTTGTGTTTAAATGTTTCTATTAGTATTACTAAAATAAAGATAAGAAGAGTATCTAATTCACAGGGTTGTTTTGGGAATCAAATGAGATATTTGTAAAGTGCCATAGAGTCAGATGCTTAATACACGGTTTTTTCTTTCTTTCCTTCCTACTTAAGAAAACGGACTCTCCTCTCCTGGTCCTGCATCTCCTTCCATTCTTCTTGCATTGTTTGGGAAGGACACAGAAGCCTAGGATCTTGTAAGTTCTCTGCCATCCCCTTCATCTTCATAGGAAAATGAAATCTTGAAAGAAAAAAATGTAATTGAGAAAGAAAGACATGGGCATCCTGCTCTTTGCATCCAGTATGCCTGTCCACCCAGACACAGCTATTTAGAACTAGGCCTGTTTTTGTTTTTACTGCCCTGAAATTTGTTTGTTCTTCCTTTCGCTCTTTGGCTTGGTGCTAAGGTCTAAAGGCCATTTATTTTTATCCGCTATGTTTGTCTGGCCACACACGATTGAAGCTTTTGGTGATGATTGCTTTCATACCCTGTTGCAATAAGAACGTAATGTCTTGGGGGAAATCCTTCTGGATTCCTGGAAGGAACCTATCCTTATCTATCTGCGCAATGCTGACCAGCCAATTGCCTGAAAGAGACTCTCAAAGGAATACATTCTTTGAATGTTATGGTTGGTAGGGGCATTAGAGATAATTTTATCAATCCCATTATTTTATTTCAATAAGAAAACTATTTTATTGGTGACTATTGAATAGGAACAGATTTAGTAAAGACTTTTCAGGGATATGGAGTCTTCTCCCTGAGTGGAAGAGACCTTAGGCCCAGGTTTCCATTCCTCCAGAGCCAGGTGATTTCCATAAAAGGCTATGTAGTGCATTAGGATCAATGATTGGATGTGATTCACTAACGCCTCAATACCTAATTTGTATATGAGCACACAGTCTGCAGTCCTCACACAGGTCCACCTGATTTGCATAAGTTCTCAATATCCAATTTGCATGAGTTGTCAATGCTTCATTTGCATATATTTTCAATGCCTAATTTGTATATAATGACATGTATTTTCACAGGCTTTGTAACAGGGAGCGGGAAATTTGAACCGGGTTCCAAAAGGGATTGGTTAGATCTCCCACACAGAATGGAAGACCTTGCTTTTCAGCCAGTGAGAATAATGGTCAGTAGTAGGAGGGGGATTTCCACGTCAGGGTCTATATAAATGGCCATTCTGCTCCTCTAAGGTGCCTCCCGACTCCAGCTTTACTGGTGAAGGAACTGCCTGCTTCAGAAGAGAACTGAATAAAGGAGATTTTCTGTTTTTACTTTGAAACACCTCTGAGCAGTCAATCTGAGTAGAGGGGAGGGGTCATGCTTCACCTACACATTTTTGTTTTTATATCCAAGTCATTTCTGGAAATCCTCCCACCTCCAATCTACCCCTCTCCTAGAGAGTGGAATCTTCTCTTGTAATAAATAAAAACAATTAAGAAAAAAATTATCGATCCAATGACCATGAGTGGCATTGAATACGTTATCTTGCCCTAGTCATCCCTCACTTATCTGAGCAGAGAAGAGAGGTATGTATCATAAGCTCTCTGGGGCCATTATTCATTTAAAAATGACTCAGTGTTTGACTTCCATTTAGGTAGAGTTATTTTTGAGTTTCCTGTGACTGAGTTGGGTTCTGGGTAGTTCAGGAATGCCTACTTGTGGAGACCTAACTCAAGTCTACTTCTCAGGAATGGAGCTTCAACCCCATATCTCTGTTCCCCTTTACCTCTAGGTAGCTAGCATTATGTGGGAGAGAGGTGTAAAGATTGAAGATGGTAGGGTGTTGACTGCTTTCATATGTATTCCTTTGCTTTTGGGTGGAAGCCTGGTACAGTGGAAAGAATGCAGAATTTGGCAAGTTAATTTACCTCTCTGGGCCTCATTTTCTTTAACTGTGAAATGAGGGGGTTGATTAGATAAACTTGAAGGTCCCTCCATCTCTGAGTCTGTGATCTGTGACACTGAATAGAATTCAGTGATTATTTACATTACTTTATTGGATGCTTAGTATTTGTGTTGCCCTAAAGCTGTAATAATTTCTTAACTTTATAATATAATATTAGAAACCTATTTACTTAAAATATTCTTATGAGAAGTGTTGGAGAGCTGAATAGTAATGTTTTGTAAAAACAAAACAATCCCCTCACCCACAAAAAAAACCTCCCCAAAACCCTACATTTTTTTTTAAGTTTATACTATTATTCTGGATTTAGTAAACAGCAAATAAAATGAACATTTCCATATGTGAGATGTGTGTGTGCCTATAATAAATGTATGTCCACATGTGTCTAAATGTGGCTTGCAGCTGTCATGAATAAATATCTCTGGAATCTTGTCCTCTCCTCTCCAAGGGAAATTCAATTTCTGTCTGTAAGGGAGCAGGAGACTCTTTCCTGACTGGTCACTTCCCTCTCTGGCTGGACATACTTTTCTCCAATCTCTGAGAGAGATAACAGATTAGAATTATGTCTCGTAAATACAGTTTGGTGGTCTAGGGGTATACTAGTTTCAGAAGAAGGCTGCTTTTTAGTTGCTAGCTTTTAGCTTACACTTACCAGCTTAACTCCTTGCTCAGTCCTCATAGCCATCATCTGGGGAAGCCACTCCTGTCAAGAAAGGGCCAGCTATCTCCACTGTCTATCTCCAGCCTATTGCCCCTCACAGAAAAGGCAAGTCTGTTAACTGAAGCAGCAGTGCACTTTGAGGGGCAGGCAGGAGGCAGATATACCAGGCAAATCAAACCACCCTGATCACCACCACTGTGGCAACCATATCCCTTCAGACCCTAGTGGTGATAGCCTAGAACCAGGAGTTTTTGCTACAGCACCACTTCCAGCTCAGGGTCCTCAGCCATCATCCTAGGAAGCAAAATCCTGTAAAGATGCAACCTGACAACTGTAGGTGCTGTATCCTGTAGGTGCTACAGGTCCATCTATTGAAGTCCTGAAAAAGAGCATTCTTGTTACCAAAGTCTTTCACATTGTCAAATGGTTCAACATCAGGAACTGATATAATTTTATCATTGGAAGTGACATTGAAAAAGAAGCATTATCATCTATTTGCTTTGCCATTGCACTACCCCAAGAACATGGAACTTTCGCATCTGACTTGTAGCTGAAGTCTTCCATATTTGTTGTCTCTCTCATTAGAATGTGAACTCTTTGGAAGCAGGGGTTATCCTGCTTCTCTGTATCTCAGTGCTTAGCACAGTGCTTTGCATATGGCAAGCACTCAGTAACGTATTCCCTGATTTCCCCAGTCATCCAGAAAACTGACTCGTTTGGCCCTTTAGCTCTTACTTTTCATTCAAGTAGAGCTGAACTTACCTGACTGTAGATAACTCCTCTTTCCTAGTCTTCAACTTAACTGATGGGAAAAACTCTTGAAAGCAAAGATCCCTAGTTCGTAAACTGAGGTGTTTCTTGCTACCTTCTTTGCTTTATAAATCTAGTGGTATATAGTGCCCACAGCACTGGATTTTGATCCGAAGTCAGAGAAGTTAGGTTTGATTTTCAGGTCTGTGACTGTTGATGCCCAAGGAAGTTGAAGTTATGTAACCTCTCTGGGCAACAATTTCCTCATCTATGGAATGAGGTAAAGAGAGCGCATGGGGAGGGAGAGGAAGGGAGGTGAATCTATGATCTCTGCCAGTTCTAGATTCTCTAATTTCTTTAGGATTGGCTCTTTTTCCATTTTATTTTCTTGCCTTGATCTACCATTTTAGCTAAACTGTCTTGGCTATTGGCTTCCACGTTATCAGTTAGAATATGTAAGCACAATTATTTAGTCTACATGCACAAAAGATAACTTTCTTGTTCCTTCTGAAATGGTGTAGATACAGCTCTGGTATAATTTGGGTTAGAGACTGGAGTGGGGAGGTCGTGTGTACCTTCCTTCTGATATATTTTGGTTTTTAATCTTTGAGATTGTGTTTCTTTTTTTCACTAGCGGTTATCATCAGGCTATTGAGGCTGTCTTGCCCTACTGCTTTGCCTGGCTGAAAGAGGAAGAATCCAACAGAGACTCTGACAGCTGGTGTGAAACCTGTGGCCGATTTCCAGAAATCTTTCTGTACTCCTCTGGGACATCCATGATGACACATTTTTCTGTGGAAGTTTTATAAAACATAGATGAAAGCCAGATCTCACAGAAACATAGAATGCCAAAGCTTGCTGATGTCATTTCCAAAATAGCTTCTAAATCAGTCACCTCCTTTTTAGTTTCACTGATACCTCCTTAGTTCAAGGCCATCATCACCTCTCTCCTACTATTACAATACTCTTTCTCTTAATCTCAGTCTTTCTAGTCTCTTCTGTCTCCCAGCCATGCTTCAGACCTCTGTCAAAAGTAATCTTTCTATTGACAGACCTGACTCTGATACTCCTCTGCTCAAAAATTTCTAGTGGGTCTGAGTTTCCTCTAAGATTAAATACAGACTCCCAGTCTTGGCATTCAAGATTCTCTGTACTTTGTCTCCAGCTTCCATTTGCAGAATTATCTTATGGAACTACCCATATTGGAATTCCCTTATGGAACGGCTCCATGTGTTTTATACTTCAGCCCAACTGGACCTATTATGTCATCCTCCTTTCTCTTCCTTTCATGCCTTGGTGCTCCTCACTAATCTATACCATATCTTCTCATATTAAAATCCATGTCTTTCTTCCAGGTCTATATCAGGTCTCCTTCCTCTATAAAAGCTCTTAAATCATTCTGTTTAAGTTTGGCATGGGCTTTATAAATTTTTAGAGCTGTTTGTTCTCATGAGAAACCTTCCTCCTTTTATTACTATATGGTAAGATCTCTGAGGGCCAGGGAGCTGATGACTCTCCCTTTTAAACCTGTCCCTTTCCCACATATCTTGATTTGTGTTGGCATCATCACCCTTCCCTTTACCCAAGATCATAGCTTCAGATTCATCTTTTTTTTCTCTCAACTCCAAACAATTCTTAACTTGTATTTGTTTCCTTCTCTCCTTTCACATGGCCACCATCACAGCTCAAGGTTCTCACCATCTCTTACCTGCAATACTGTAATTATAACTGGTTTCTTTACCTCAAGTTTCTCCCTGATCCAATCCTTCTTTTACACAGCTAACAAAACAGCTTCTTAAGGTACAAGCCTGTCCATGTCCTTTGCCTACTCAAAACTGTTCATTTGTTCTCTGTTCTTGATAGGATAATATATAAACTTAGACTGTCATTTAAAATCTTCCACAATCTGTCTCCTGTGGACCTTTTCAGCCTTTTTTCCTTAGTTAAGGATCAATCAATCAACAAGAATTTAAGAACTTACTTAATACCAGACACTGTACCTTTTGGTACTGGAGATACAAGAACAAAAATGAGAATACCCCTGCCCTCAAAGAACTTATATTCTTTTTTAAAAATTTAATTGCTTTCAATGAACAAAACTGTGTTCTCTCCTTATTTTTTCCGATTCCAAGTTCCCCCATCCAACCCCCAACCGAAAAAGAAAAACCAAAACTTTTGTTATAAATATGTATAGTCGAGCAAAACACAGTGGCCATGTCTAAAAAAATGTAGGTCGTATTTGATACCCTGACTCCATCACCCTTTTGTGGGGAGGTAGGTAGTATGCAATATCATCTCTTGAATAGTAGTAGGTCATTGTGTTGATCAGAGTTTTTACGTCTTTCAATGTTACTTATCTTTATGATGGTAATTGTACAAATTGTTCAAGGAGTTTATATTTTACACTTCTTTTTTTGAAGACTGTATCTCTTGTTCTTCCTTTCTCCCTCCAGCTTCCAGCTACGAGAGCTGTTTGTCAGCATGGTGTCACAGTCATCCTAGGGCCTTTAATTTGTATCTCGGCCCAAAATTTCATTCCATTTCCCTGACAGCTGCTGCCACCACTGCTACTGTAACTTGTCTTTCAGGACCAAACAACTCAGCTTGTGATTCTAGGTTCTTAACCTGGGCTCCACGCACCATGGATAGATTTTAGGTAGTCTCTGATTTTGTGTGGGGAAAAAAAATCATCTTTATTTAAATATTATTTGTTTCTTTTTCAATTTTGTATTTTATTTTGTAATTTTAAAAATATTATTCTGCTGATGTAAAGCAAAGTGAACAAAACCCAGGAGAACATGGTAATAGCAATATTGTATGATGATCAACTATGATGGACTTGAGATCTTCTCAGCAATACAATGGTCCAAGACAGTATCAAAAAACTCATGGTGGAAAATGCTATCCCCATTCACTGAATGAATTGATAGAATCTAAATATAGATCAAATCATACTATTTTAACTTTATTTTTTTCATGGTTTTTTTCCTTTTGCAAACTGTAATTTTTTTTTTTGCAAATTCTTTCTTCTTTCACAACATGTCCAATAAGGAAATATGTTTTACATGATTGTACATGCATATAAGCTATATCAATTTTCTCATGGTCTTAGCTAGAGGGGAGGAAAGAGAGAGAGAAAATTTGGAATTCAGAATATTATAAAAAATGAATGTTAAAAATTATCTTTACATGTAATTGGAAAAAATATGTTAAAAAAACTCCATTATTCTGAGAAGGGGTCCATAGGTTCACCAGACTACTAGAGAGGTCTATGACATAAAAGGTTAACTCCTGTTCCAGATAGAACTGAGGAAAGATTCCAGTGGAAATCCACTTCTGGAAAAACCAGCGTCAGATTCCTGTCTTTAGAGTAACCAACACATATGTGCTCAGTCCTTCCACAGTTGTAGCAAAACAGTATTCTGCCTTTTTGGGTTTGCTTTTTTGCTATCATTTCTGAAACCAGTAGGCCTTCATCTCTGAACCTGAATTCCTTTGCTCCTCTGAGATGAGTAATTCCAAACAGTATTCTGGCACATATCAGTACTAGTTCACTTTTCTTAAGTGATCTTAGTCTGTTTTTGGTCAATATTTGTTTTTTAAAAATTTTTTTATTGTATTAATTTTTAATTTATAGAATAAAATAAGCATTTCCATAATATAATACAATAAAAACATGAAAGTACAAACCAACAATTTACTATTTCTTTTAAATATATAATAAAGTTATCATGTAAATTTCTTTTTTCCCTTTTTTGTCTTTCCTTTTTCCATTCTAGAGGGGGCTATCATTAGACACAAATAGGTATATGTATGTAAAATCATTCTATACATACTTCTATTTATGGGTTCTTCCTCTGAATTCAGATAGTATCTTTCTTCATTTGTCCTTTGTAGGTAATTTGAGTATTTATGATAGTGAAAATGACTTATTTGTTCAAAGTTGTTCTTAAAACAATATTGCTGTTACTGTGTAAGATGTTCTCTTGGTTTTGCTCATTTCCCTCTTCATCATTTCATGCAAGTCTATCCTTGTTTTTCTAAGATCAGCTATTTTTGTGGTAGCAAAGAACTGAAAATTGTGAGGATGTTAGCATCTGTTTTCGGTGGCCTGCACTTAAAGGAATTACTTGGGATCACATGGGCATGTATGAATAGGATTCATGCCAAAAGAATTCAAATCATTCTGAAAGGATTTGGGCAATCACTTGTCCGTCTCATGCATGGTATAGGAAAAAATGCCTAGATAGCAGAGACATGAGAGGTTATGAGCAGGGGAGAGAAAGTCATGAGGAAGGAATTTCCAGCTTACCCAAGCTAGCAGCAGAGCCGTAGTAGCAATGGAGGAGTTATTGAAACAAACAGAGGAGTTCTTGCAGTCATCAGTCTTTTGATCTAATGATTCCATGGAAAAAACCTTACCTTTGTTTATGATCAGTCAAGTTGCTTAAAAGAAGGAACGGAAGATGGAGCCAATGAGCCAAAATATTGGGCAACAGCCCTTCCTTGACTGCCCTGCCCAGAAAACAGAGGAAAACTCCTATTCGTTTTTGAGCAACTTTACTGCTAATACAGTTGACACCTTAAGGGATGTCAAGAAGTGTAGCTCGAAATCAGAGCAAAGAATCATACAAAAATATTCTACTTTGTCTACCTTCATAAGACTTGGGGAGGAGTTTTTAGACCTGAAGTGAGGGTCACAACATTTTTAGCTCTGAGCACTGTCATTGGGACTACTCAGTTCCAGGAAGAAGGAAATAGAAATAAGTGGGGGTGATGGTTGGGAGAGAAGCAAATAAAACCAGCCATAAAATTATATATTAATAAAGAGAAACTGGCTTTGTGGACACTCCTCTTGTGTAGAGATTGTTTCATTTATTGCATCTCCAGTGCCTAGCACCGGGCTTGGCACATAGTAAGTACTTAATAAATGCTTGTCGACTGATGGATTAAAAAAGTACTATTCAAGCCAGTCAAACAGTGACTCAGTGGCAACTGTAACCAAGTCCTAGAGGTCAATCCACCCATGATATATTAGGTCCATTTCAAGAATTAGCATCAATTTCATTCAAGGTATTGTGTTAGGCAGTGAGGGTACAAAGGAAAAATGAAATAAAGTTCATGTCCTCAAGGAGCTTATGTTCTGCTGGGGATACGATATATAAATAACAATGAAAGATTAAGCCCTAACAACTAGGGGAATCAGGAAAAGTTTTTTTCAAAGGTGGCACATGACCTGAACCTTGGAGGAAGTTAGGGGTTCTAAGAGGTTTAAATGAGGAGGGAGTGAATTCCAGGCAAAGGCAGGGAAATATCTGGCATCTTGGAGGTTTTCCAGAGCATACTTGAAATGGAAGATGGATTCTCTAGAAATAGTGAGGTCTTTCAGATGTTGGTGTTTAAAGATAACATTGTTCTAATTGTCACAGGCCCTGGAACATTGTAGAGTCTTTTACATGAGTACTTAAAAGTATTCATTTTCTCAATTCACTCAGCAAAAAAAAAAAAAAGTAGATGAAAAATGTATGTTAACCAGGTCATAATAGTAGTTATATGGGCAGCTCATTGATCTGGCTCAGCAGTACATACAACTTGTGGAAACTATGAAAATGAACAGTGAGCTAGACCCAGAATAGAGAGATCAATCAATGATTATTTATTAAGCACCTTTTATGGTCCAAGGAACAGAGGTTCAATTGCATGTGGGAAATTGACCAGTGCCTCTAATGACCTTGAGCTTTTTTTCTGAAACAAGGGTCTATTCTTTTAACATTAATATTCTTCTAGATTGTGAGGGTATGTAGTGCCAATGCAATATTCACAATGCCTGCAGTAGCCATGAATATGCTGGTGCAATTCTGAATCGTGAAATACTATAGACTCTCCACATGGAAGATAGAACCAAAACCCTTATTCGGACACCATAAAGCCAAATCCATCATAGTAGCAAAGAAATCTATACACAGTCACAATGCAGAGGGCAACACTAGCCCCAAGCCTTCCCTCTGTAAGACTTCCCACAAACCAGCTCCCTTAAACAAGTTACAAACAAACTCTCTCACTCACACTAGCCAGCTGCTTGCTTTCTCTCTGTCCCTCAGTTCTGACTGCTGTCATCAAATTTTCTCTCAGCTCTGCTCTAGCTTTGCTTCTTCTTGTTCCATACGATTTAGACTCATGTGACTCAGGCTTCCATGTGACTTAAGCAGGTTACACAGGCCTATTAATGGATGAGAAAGATCTTCCTATTAAGATGCAAAACTACATTAACAATAAGCAAAAATGCATTATCAATACAGTGTGGAATCTTGGAATACCACGATTTCCTTTCCTGTCCTTCTTCCCTTCCTCCTTTCTTTCTCTTTCTTCCTTCCTTTGTTTCTTTCTTAGGGCAAAAATGATTCCCTTTCTTTCTTTTTTCTTGTATAATCGGCACATAGCACAATCGAAACATGGTAGAAACTTAATAAATGCTTGTTGAAAATGAATATCCTCTACTAGGCTATTAGTTGTATGAGAGTGGGAACTCTTTCTTTGATCTCTCCCAGTTCCAAGCATGGTGCTCTGGGTGCAGCATGTCCTTAGTAAGGTTTATTAATGTTGAATTGAATTCCAAGACCATAGTGGATTGATGTGCTGTTACCCTTTCCAAGGGGTGCTTTCATTTTTACAAGAGTCTGTCACAGGATTATAATACCTTCATTCTGTACCTATTGCCTTATCTAAAATGTGACAGTCTGCAGAGAACGGGATGTCATTTCCCTTTCCTCTTTTTCCACTTTCCTTGACTCAGTGAGAAAGAAGAGTCTATGCCATGTATCACTTCAAGACTGTTTACTTATTTTCAAAGGGGTTTTTATTAAGCATTGAATGCAATTAGATATCTCAGTAGGTGTTTAATATAGTGCATTTCCACAAACAATTAGTTTTAAGCTTTGTTTAGATATTGAGTATTTGGGAATAAGATAATAGCATCATAGATCTAGAGTTAGATGAGACTTCAGAGGCTTGTCCAACATCCCACAGGGAAAAAGGTCAGAGGTAGGATTTGAATCCAGGACCTCTGTATTTATTATTTATATGTCATGTCTATAAATAGTATATACATGTTGTTTTCTCCATTAGACTGTAAGCTCCTTTGCCTTTGTTTCTCCAGCTCCCATCACAATGCCCAGCACATAGTAGGCAATTAATATACACTTATTCCTTTCTCTTTCACCCATACTTCAAAGTTAGGGTATCTAAAATATGATACATCATCTCTAAACCTCTCTATCATCACTATCTTATCAATTCCTTCTCTTTCCTTCTCTTTTTCTGTTAATAATTTCCACAGTCATCTAGACTTGGAGTATTACTGAAGTTCTCCAGGTCTGGAATATTATTAATTCTTTCTTCTCCTTGCCCCTCACCCTATATTCACTTGGTTATTATATTTTCTTTTCCACTCCCTTTTACATGTATCCTTTCTTTTTCATTGTTCTTGTCACTATAGTAGCTCTCATTATTTGAAACATTGACTATAAAACTCCTAATTGGCTTCCCTCCCTTTAGACTCTTCCCTTTCTATGGAGAGGCTGCCATTTGCCCCTCTATGCCATTCTAAATGCCATATTCCTAAAATGCCACTTTTTCTTTTTAGCAAGAATTAACCTTCCTGAAATACTCCTTATTTTATGTTGCTGCCCTGTTTTTTTTTTAAAAAAAAAAACAAAACCTCAACAACTTTCAATGTCTCTTTTAGACTTTAGAGGATAAAATTCAAACTTCTTCTATCTGTCATTTAATAGCTTTCCATAATCTGGTCACAGATCATGCTCAACAATGGCAGCTAGGTGAAGTGAATGAAGTACCCTGTCTGGAATCAGGAATTGAGTTCAAATCTGGCTTCAAGCGCTTGCCAACTGTGTGACCCCCAGCAAGTGCATTAACCCTATTTACCTTGGTTTCCTCATCTGTAAAATGAGCTGGACAAGGAAATGGCAAACCACTCCAATATCTTTGGCAAGACAGCTCCAGATGAGGTCACAAAGAGTTGGGCATGACTGAAACAGCCTAACAACAGTACTGTGTTCCTAATTAACTTGTCCAACTTGATTTCTCCTTAATCCTTTACATGAAACTACTCTAACTAGGCCATTCTGTGGATTGTGCCCCTACAATGCTTTATACATTTTGATCTTTCTGCTTTTGAATGACATTTTCCTCAATTAAAATACCCTCCTCAGTCTCTTATTGGCTTTATGAATTCTGATCACAGTTCAAGTCCCAGTCTAAGTACTACCTTCCTCCTCCTTACTTGTTTTCATTCTGCTGAATTTAATGTTAGTTCTCATGTTTGTGCTACTCTTTTGGTACATATAATTCTTTATTTTGTCAGTTATTCTTTTTTTTGTCTAGGTCTCAGTTTCCCAAATGTATTTTAAGACCTTTGAGTACATATATGGTATTTTACATGTAAAATGTATGCTCGGGTCCTGCTCTCAGAGCCAAGCCTAATACATCTCCCCTTCTAGTTCCATGAGGGTACCCCAAGGGGTTGAGGTTCTTTTTCATTGACTCAAACCTTCACAACCTGTGTTTCCCCCATTTGTTAGGATCCTGTCACTACAATTACATTTGGTGTAATCACTTTTTAGGAGTTGGCTTTTACAAAGGGATTTTTACCTCAACAACCTACAAATATTTATTAAGTGCCTACTATATGCCAGTTATTATGCCAAGGACTGGAGATACAAATGTAAAAAAAGAAAGACATCTTTTGACCTCAAGGAATTTTCAACCTAATGGGGGAAAGCTTCTATAAAAGGATGCTGAAAAGGGGGAAGAGGTACCTGGCTGGAGACATGGTGGAGAACTCAGAGAAGTCCCAAAGTAGGTAGCCAGGTGGGGAATGAGATGTCTGTGCTGAGTGACCTCCTCCTCCTTCTTCTTCATCATAATATTTCCCCCCAATTACATATAAAAACAATTTATAGCATTCTTTTTAAAATGTTTGAGTTTCAAATTCCATTATTTTCTCCCCTTCCCTGTCCCTGTGAGATGACAAGCAATCTGATATGTTATTTATGTGCAATTGTGTAAAATATATTTCCATATTTGTCATTTTGTGGAAGAAAAATAACCAAAACCAACCAAACAAACAAAAAAATAAAGTGAAAAATAATATACTTTCATCTGTGTTCAGACTCCAACCGTTCTTCCTCTGGAGGTGGATAGCATTTTTCATCATGAATCCTTTGGGTTTTTCTTGCAATATTGTATTATGGAGAATTGTTCATTGAACAATATTGCTGTTATTATATACAATGTTCTGGCTCTGCTCACTTCACTCTGTATCAGTTCATGTAAGTCTGTCCAGGTTTTTCTGAAGCCATCCTGCTTATCAATTCTTATAGTACAACAGTATTTCATCACAATCATATACCACAACTTGTTCAACTACTCCCCAATTGATGGATGTTCCCTCAATATCCAGTCTTAGCTTCACAAAAAGAACTGCTATAAATACCCTTGTACAATTAGGTCCTTTTCCCTTTTTAATAATCTCTTTGCAATACAGATCTAGTAGTGGTATTGCTAGATCAAAGGTTTAGACAGTTCTAGAGCCCTTTGGGCATAGTTCCAAATTGCTCTCCAGAATGGCTGGATTGGTTCACAACTCCATCAGCAATGCATTAGTGTTCCAATTTCCCCAAATCCCTCCCAATATTTATAATTATCCTTTTCTCTTATATTAACCAATTGGTAGGGGTCAGTGAAGTGTACCTCAGAACTGTTTTAATTTGCATTTATCTAATCAATAGTTATTTAGAGCATTTTTTTTTCCTGTAACAATAGACAGCTCTGGTTTCTTTGTTTGAAAACTGACTGTTCAAAACAAGCCTCTTAAAAATGGAGATTTGTGAGTTTACGATTTTACTTTCCAATCAGAAGGTAGAGATGAGAGCACCAAGGCTGACTGGATCTTGCACGATGATGAAGACTGCCAAGTGATGAGCCTTCTGGGGCATAGAGAAAAAGTCAGAGAAGCTCCAAAGTAATGCAGCAGGGTAGAAAATGAGTGCCATGAGACCGGCTGCTCTGTTCACCTGTGAAAGAAGTACCAGACTAAAATTGAATTTTTTGGGGCATGGTGGAGAATTCAGATAAATCCCAAAGCAGATATAGTAAGTATAAAAATACAATTTTTTCCCCAACACATTGAGGTATATTCTCCCCTACACTACCTTAGTCCTTGGGGTATTAGGATCAAAATTTACATAGCATTGGTTCCAAAATTTTCACAGCCCTGGTTCTACAGGCCCATGTCCAAAGGTGGCATTGTATTGGATGAGTTCCCATTTTGGTTTTTGATGGCAGGGGGCCAAGAGGTTGCTCCAGAAGATCACATCTTGTTCCTTGAGGCATTGATACTAGACTGATAGTAATACCTGGACTGGATCATTACTCTTGGTTTCCTATCTCTCTCTTCCAACCAAGCCAGAGACTCCATTGCCTGTACTCAGAGCATTAAAGAATGAAAAGAAAAATTAAAAAGAACAAGGAGTGCCATTTCCCAGGGAACATATAGCTGCAGAGGGGAAAGGTCTTGAGAATTTTCTCCTTACCCGGTAGTTTCTAACCAGAAGCTGTAGCTGAAGGAGCCACCTTGTTCCCTTATACACAAATGTAGTCAAGATATGACCAAGGCTGACTCAAGCCTTCTTGAAGATGTTGACAGTTCCTCCAGTTTGACCTGTATCATTTTCATACCAATCTGCTAGAGGCAATCAGTGCTGTTCTGCTTGGTGAAGGCTGTTTCATCCTAATACCCACTGGTACGTATTTATAGATATGAATTGGTGGGAGTCCATTGGCAGATGTTAAATGAAAATACATCTAAGCTCTTTAACAAGAAATAAAAAGTTTACATATATAGTCTTTCAATTGCTGGGGACATATAAAATTTTTCTGCTGTACTGGGAAAATACATTACATTTGTCCCCAATACTCTGTTCTTAAATTAACTTGCTGTATTGATAATGAATTGATTTGTTTCTTATGAAATTTTTCCCTTTTTCAAACAGCCTAATTATAGACACTTGCAGTGGGGCACCTAGATGGTGCAGTGTATAGAGCACCAGTGCAGGAGTCAGGAGGACTTGAATTCAAATCTCATCACTAGCTAGGTGACCTTTGGCAAGTCACTTAACCCCAATTGCCTCATCTCTGGTCATCCTGATGAATATCTGGTCACTGAATTCAGATGGCTCTGCAGGAGAAGTCAGGCTGGTGACCTGCACAGCCCTCCCTCACTCAAAACAAAGTCAAGTGCAAGTCATGTCATCATTTCTCTGATGGCATGGTCTTTGGCAATGAAGGACGAACACACACACACACAGCGGCAAGTCAATCAGAATCAGTTACAGAATGTCCCCATGTGTTCCAACCAGGCTCTCCAAGTCACTCTCCTTACCTGCTCTTACAATTTTTAACATTAAAAAAAGCCACCTCCCCAATGTCCCCCATGTGGAGAGACACCATCAGAGCAAACTGATGGATTCTGCACATGCTCCAAACCTCCATTAATACATAATTTTTTTCCAAGTCAAACACCTTTCATGTATTTTCATTGTCTGAAAGATAAAAATCAAAATCCTTTAGCTTTAAAAAGTTTAGCAGCTGTGTCTCCTTCCAAAGGTTCCTGTTCTTTTATCCTCTCCAACTTTAACTGAATGTCCTAATCACTATAGCTCTTTAATAAGTATCTGTCAGTGTATTAATCTAAAAATGAATCAAATGGTAATCGTTTGAGACCCACTGTGAAATTATTTGGGGAAAAGGACCCTGGCTGGAGTACCTTAAATTATCCCTCTGAGGGAAACCACTCACTTTGCCCATATGCAAGACAGGGCCTGACTATTCTCACACTAATTATTAGTACATTAGGAAAACCATATTTATTGAAGGAGTCTGGATACTATATAGCTCTTAGAACATAATTTTCAAGCCAATTTTCCAGATTATTATGTGGACTATTTTAAGGGGGAAATAAGATTAGAGATTCTACTCCCCGTAATCCCTTTTATGATCTGAAATATAATTATAATGTCAATTCATTTTTTTAGTGGGTCTTTTACTATCTTAAATATCACAACAGGAGTATCAGAGATGACTTTAAAAGGCACAGAAATGTTGTGTTAGTTTGTTTTTAATTCTAAATAGTAACAAAAATATTTATAAAGATTATAGAACCCATTGAGATTTATCCAGAACAGTTGAAAATCAGTTTCATTAGCTTCCCTTTCAGTAAATAACTATTTGAGACTCTTGACTTATACCACATACCCCATAGTGTAGAATGGATATCTGTTAATGTCACTAACTTCTAAAGCTGGGCAAGGAATTCAGCTGTTATTGTAATTGGGTTGTCACTAACTGAAGCATCGATCCTTAAGCATAGGTTCTGACAGAACCATAAAGAAAGATGCAGTATCATTTTGCCTCTTTTGCATAGGTGCTCCATAATGGGAGAGGAAGAGTTAGCAGGCTCACTGGGCAGGGTGAGGAAGGTTTTACATCTGTAAAGTGTCACGGGTCTACTATTTATTTGAAATCTCCAAAAGTACAGAACATTTAAAGGCAAAAAAATGTCTCAAGCAGGAAATACATTAAATGTGTTTGAACACTGCAATTTAAAGGGAGTAAGATGTATTTAGAAGGAAACAGATCAATTCTTAAAGAGAGTAGAAACTGGGACACTCCTATCCATCACTTCTCTTACCACTACTACTGCTGTCACTTTTTTCTTTGAGGAGATAGATGATCTCTGCCTATTGGAGGTGGTATCCAGGGCAGCTTTGATTCACTGTGTAAGAATAATACGTGTTACATGTGCTGGACCTATCTTGAGCAATTAGCAAGCAGAAGTAACAAGAAGACATGTAGCACTTTGGTTTGGAGTAGTTGAGAGGAAGTTGAAGAGAGATGTTGAAATTGGTTGAAGCTGAAGTTAGGTTGGTTGAGTAAGACTGATGAAGGTCCAGATTGTGAAGCATTTCAAATCCAGCTCAATTAAGTGGGAGACTTGGGATGGGGGTAGAACCTACCTTTTAGACTATTGGCCTTTCAAGTAAATTCTTCCTTGGGAGTGGGCAAGTTGCAGTAGAAGTCATCAGTGCTAAGGAGTAGATCTGATAGATGTTTTGACAGCACCAGAATAGGACTATCTTTACCCAGTAAACAAAGAATCAATTATCATCTTCTGGGTCAACTGTCTAGTCAATGAGACTCTGAGGGTTAAGAATCTGTAGGTTGTGTTGATGGTCTCATGTCATGCTGGTGTAATTTTTATGTACTGATATGCACCATGAGACAACACTTCTTTAACAAGAGGGGATTGGGAATAAAGTTAGTTGTCATAATTTATATGGATACCTCTGGTCTGGATCGGGAAGACATGAACTTCTCCAGTTCTGATAGATTCTGGACTCTGGAACAACTCTGGAGCATAGACACATGTGACTTCTCCATTTATTCTAGTGCATAGAATTCTACAAAAGCCGAAAAAGATTCAGGTGCTGATTCTGAAGATGGCATATTTGCATCATTCCTAAAGGCTTCAACTAACCTCTTCTTATATTCAAACTACTTTTATGGCAGGTTCTGTTCTCTGTCGTGAAGAGGCTGGTTTGACCCATGAATAAATAGAACACCTTCATTCTCTCTTATCTGGTATCCCTAAATACTCCAGTGGAAATGTCACAGTCAACCTTTACTCTATTTAGCCATTCCCCAGTGCTGAAGGAGGATCCTAAGGGACTCTACTGAACATTGCACTAAGTGCCATTTGTGCCTCTTAGCCATCTCTGTGCCCCATGGCACATCATTCTTCCAGCTCTTCTGGCAAGATTTCTGCAGATTCACTTTGTACTCAATTGCTTTTTGCTATTTTGTGTGACATATACTTTTCTATTTTCTTCCTCTGAAATGTTTTAAAAGTGAATTTGTACTTTAAATCAGTGTAGCTCTTGTTTGTCATGTTTCTCAGGTTGGTGAGATGATATATTTTTTGTTGTGTGAGGTTGCTTCTGAGTTCCTTTGACCTCTTGGTGATGGTAAAGAACTAAAAGCAATGTCCACCAATTCTGATGGTTGATGGAATTCCACCATTTGGTGAGGGTGGGGAGGGTTGGTTTCAATAAATGTGTTCAAACTTTTTTATAAACCTCATTTTAGAACACTTTGGGCTGAATGTTAAGGTAGTAAGAATTTGGAGCTTTGTCTCCTGACTTGGGCAAGAGCCCTAAATGCTTATCTTCGGAGAGCAAATAGACATAGTTTCAAACAGAATTATTCAGTCCAATATCTTTACCCCATGTCACCCTCAAGCCACTTGGAAAAGAACACTTAGAGATCAATAGTACATGCATCTCTCTAATTTTGTTGGCCATAAATTACAAAGATTAATTTTATTGTCAAATTTTATGACTTCAAACCTTATAACTCTGATAATATAAGTCCTGTTCTCCCCCAAATCCTCAAAACACAAAATTGAGTTTGGACACACATCAGAATCTTCTTCCTAAGTTAGTTGTGTTTACCCATTGAGAAGGCCTTAAATAGTGCAGGATAACTTATCAGATAGAAAGTATTATATAATTATATATTATATACCATATTATATAATTATTATAATTTTATTTTATAATTATCATAATTTTATTATATAATTATTATAATTTTTTAATAGATGACTGTAGGGGAAGTGTTTCTATTTTTTTTATTTTAAATAGGAAGTTTATTTAAACAACAAGATGTTTGCCTTGAAGGGAAAATTATCTGGGATCAATTTCTTTATAGTAATTTATCCCTACTGAGAGACGCTGCCCTACATCTAAAAATTGTGTACAAAAATGTTACAAAATTATCCTTGGATTTGCAGTGACAAAAGATAAACATTGAAATTATCCAATCAAACAAGGTATGCAAAGATTTTTTTTTTATTATTGTTAAACAGTGAGAGCAAAATCATTTACTGGAATATATAAAGATATAAGTTGAATGAGCATGCCTCTAATGGAGAAGAAGGATATTTTCACAGAACTAGTTTGTTTTCTCTCCTCCCCCTCTCCATTTGATGCACATTAAAACATACTACCAAAAGAAAAACCCAAACAAAAATATTGTTGTTATCAAGTTTTATAAATCCGGATGGTTTGTCTTAAAAAAAAATACCACCAGCCATTTAGTTTCAAAAAAATGCATTATGCCTGTGCACATACATGAGTTACTTTATGTACAATAAAAGGGACAAGGGGATCAAAGAAGAGAGAAAAGTACTGGGCAGTAGTCAGGATGTAGATGAACCAAATCTTGGTTTTCAAATTGTGAATGTATTGTTTTCCTTGGAAGCACAGTTCTGGAATGGGGTTGCAGGTTCTCTTTTTAGTAAACGCCTCCTGCCTGCTACTGGAATATGTCAATTGTATCTTCTTCCTCCATTTCCAACTGTGCGGGTGTGTTGGTTTCATTGATCAGTTGCCCATCAAATCAAAATCTGATCTTCCTCATTGACAAACGCTTTCATTAGTTTACTAAGTGGTGTGTGTCTCTTAATCTTGAAGTGCACCACCAAGCCATCTTGTCCTGCCACCTTCAAGTTAATGTGGTCATTGTATTCAGTCAACTCCTTCCTTCAGCTTTTTGTCAGCCTTGGCAAATCCGGGGGTCTCTTCAACCGTCCCTTCATGAAAGAGGAGCCAGGATTGTCTGCTCCAAGGGAAGGGTGGGAGCGGGGAAGCAGCAGTGACAGGAGCAGGAGGAGGAGAAGGAATGTGATGGTGGTGATGGTGAGGAAGAGGGGAAGAGGGAGGAGGAGGAGGAGAGGGATTTCTTATTTTAAAGAAACTCTTAGATGTCTGGTAAGAATTAGGCCTTATGAACCATAGATTTTTCTATATTCACATTCTGAATTCTAGCTTTTTAGGTTATAGAAAGGGCAAGAAGAAAGAAGGCTGCATCAAGATCAAGAATAAAATGGAGATGCTTATGATGCCTCAAATACAGAAAGATGATTTTTGTGAGAAAGAAATTGAGAATTTTGAAATAGTTTTCTGAGGTTTTCATGTCGCCAGAGACTATCATCTATTGTGGAGGCAAAAATGGGGTTTGAATTAATAGAATCCGAGAGCTGGAAGGGACCTTAGAGCTTATCTAGATCAATCCTTTCATTTTAGGGATAAGGAAACTGAGGCCCATAGAGGCTAAATGACTTGCCAAAGGTATGCTGCTTTATCCAGCCCCCCTCAACCTTTAAATTTAGTTTGCAGCAGGTAATTTTCTTCATATGAACTAGAGCAGTTAAATAAAATACATGACTTAATTTCTGCCCCAATAATAACTCAGAAGTTTGCTCCATGTCCTACATTAAGAGATCTCATTAAGCAGCCCTTTTCTGTAAGAAGGCACAAGGCATGATTCGCTTTCTCCTTGCCCCCTCTGTAAGGACAGCAGCAATTATGGACAGTGGTGTAAGTAGCTATTTTTCATAGCACCTGCCCTGAGGATTGCTCCTCTGTGTTTATAAGAGATTAGAGACTTTAATAAGACTAGCATGTTTCAGCTCCCAATGCCCCCCAAACAGAGTCCATGACAGCTTTATTTGAGAGACATTAAAAAAAGAAGCAAAAATGATTTCTTCCTCTTGCACTGCGGGTGAGTTTAGGACAACCTCAAAGAGCCATGCAGATTTACCAAAGTCAGAGGAGGAGAGAAAGATCAACATTCATCTTCTATTTCCTCTAAGGGATGTATAGTCATAAAATAAACATAACTTCAGCTCGTCAGACAATAAAAATGCAACCTGTCAGCCAAGAGGAAATTGGCTTTAACCCAGGCAGAAAGGTACCCCAACCCCCAACCTCTTACTGCCCTCAAAAATGATGCAATCACATGACTTCAAATGTGAGAAGACATCCTTGATTGCATTTAGCCTGGTTATCTTGGCCCTGGTTCTTGGAGGGCAGGGGCTACACTTTATCTATCTGTGCATCTCTGCGGGAACCAGCGTGATGTCTAGCACAAAGTAGGAAGTCGATAGATAACTATTGAATTGAATTGAATTCTTCTCAGTGTTACCCAGTGTACTGCAAAGAATAAAATATTTTTTTCTGGAAGTACAAACGTGATCTTACTATATCCTTAGTACATTACATATATAATTATGTTAATTACTATTAAAATTGATGTAATTACCTCTTTCAAAAGTTTTATAATTACAATTGTCATTATTATTATTTGACTTTCCTTAATTTTCTTGCCTGCTACTCTCACTCACCCATGTACCTGGATTTCATTAATCTAGGGAAATTCTTATATGGAAATTTTCCCAAGATGCATGTTGGCAACTCCTTTGTCTGGGGCTAATGAGAAGTAAAATTATTTGTTTCTGCTCAGTCAGCCAGTGTGGATCAGTGACTAGAGTGAAACACAGTTTTCCTGACTTTAGGGACAGCCTTCTATCCACTATTCCAAAGTTCATCTTTCAATTTTCCAAAAAGAGGTGAATTATGGAACAGCAAGTGTTGGTTTTGGAGATGCTGATCTCAGTACTCAAAGAGGAGACAAGATCAAATTATGGGTAGAATTCACAGGGTTATGGATGCTTCATGATTATTGAAAGGAGTCTTCCCTGTGTCCCACCCTGATGAAACTGGTTTACCAAATAAAGACTCTTGCAGTGTTCATACATTTCTGAATTTCAGAAGTACAGAATATCACTGATTAAGAAACTGAGGTCCATAAAGGTCAACTGGTTTGCTCAAAGTCACACAGGTGACTTAGCAAAGTCAGGATTTGAACCTCAACTTATACTTAATTGAATATGTGTCTTATCCCTTCTTCTCCCTGACAATTAGATTATAAGTTTCTTGAAGACAGTTGTCTTCTATTGCCAAGTCCTATGGTCCTAAAGTACAGTGTAATAAAGACAAAGATTCAAAATACCCTAAAAGACAATTCTTCCTTATTTAGCCTAATTCTTTCATAAATGACTTTTTATGCCTTCCCCTCTCCTTCACAATTCTCTCACAATAGAGAAGAGTTGGTTGCTTTTTTCTGTAAAAGAATGTTTCTTAAGCATGAAGACTGTTATTAAGCATCTCTCCAGCTAACTTTTACCCCATCTGAGCGTAATATGTCAGCTCCTTTACCTTTCTTGGTCTTTTTTTCACCCTTCTTTGTTGTTTCCTTCCGAATCCTTTCTAAAATCCTTATTATGTGTTGGGTATTACAGTCAGATGTCATGCAGGTAATTCCCACCTTTCACTATCTTGAGATCTTGCTTATTGATTCTGGTTTTCAATGGACCTGACCCCTCACTGGTGAGAAATGACAGAGCACAGTGGGAATGGGCATTGAAAACCATATCTCAATTCCCTCTGCCTTTTTCAATACAGTGATTACTAAAAGTGAATATTCACAGCATAGTCTCTGGATTCTACGAAGGAATACTCACGTTCCTGAAGAGTTGATCTCAAATGAAAGAGCATCAGCAGTCTTAGAAAATATTCCATTGACTATAGTCTCAATAGCCAGGTTTGCAAACACTCTTATTACTGCTGTGTTTTAAGTCAATCAAAGTAAGTCCCTGGTTTTCCTCCTTATCTACAACGAACCCTTGACCAAAAGAATTCTACCATTACTAGGAACAGAAAAATGCCAACACCTATCATTTTGAACACTGTGCCCAGACACAGACTGCCATGGTGATACATGAAACACATACAAATGGCCTGTAGGGCCTCTCTTAGACATCTTTGGATAATAGGAATTCCTGAGGCCTGCATCCCTGAGAGACCCTCAAATTTATTACATAACCATCGCATAGTAAAATAAGTTTTCTGGCATACAACCAGTGGTCCTTCCAACCCCGCAGTCACCAGGAAAGAATCCCTGCCCTCACCTTCCTCGTCAGATGTTATTGTTTGTCTCATAATTGGTACCCAGGAGAGAAGTTGTGAGAACAAACTCTGGAGTGCCGCCAGGTCACTGCGTCCTTCTATTTCATAACAATTCCACCTGACCTTCACTGGCTTAGTAACTTGTGAATTATTTTTAAGGTCCTACATAAAATCCCTAATGGTTTCATCAGTTTTTTATGGCTTTTCAATGAAAGGTTAAGTGCAATGACAACTGTCAACAAAGTGTCAGATAGATGCTTGAATAAGAAAGTGGTATTTACTGTTTCTTGGCCTAAGATCTGAAAGCTAGTGGGTGTAAGAACTGAGATTCAAACGTAGACCTTTTCTGTCCAAGTCCAGAGCTCTAAGTAAAAGTTTATTAATTTTATTGTTGCTATTTTCATTTGCTGTTATCCAGTTGTCCAGTCATGCCCCAGATGTCCCTATGGACCCTACTATCCATGGGATGCTCGAAACAAAGATACTAGAATGGTTTGCCATTTACTTCTCTAGTAGATTAAGGCAAATTGAGGTAAAGAGACTTGCCCAAAGTCACACAACCAGTAAACATCTGAGGCTAGATTTGAACTCAGGGCTTATCTGACTCCAGGCCCAGCTGTCTATCAACTAAACCATCAAGCTTCCCATCTAACTGTTTTAATTTAACAAGCATTAATTTTCTCCCCCTCCCTTTTCCTCACATTGAAAAAAACCAGGAGATGACTAGCATGCATCATCAATCGTCTTGACTATTGGTTGTTTTTCACATTGATGGTTGCCCCATGGGGCAGCTTGGGCTACTCACAGGTGGTGATTTGTTTGTCTTTACTCTCAAAGAGGATCATGACATCAGGGAAGTGATGCCTTGACTTGCAAATGAATTGGATTTAAGTGAGGGAAGGCTTTGCAAGTCACCAACCTCAGTTTCTCCTCTGGGGCCATCTAGGTCCAGTGGCCCAGATACAGATCAGGACAACTGGAGATTGCCCCACCCCCAAAGTGATGCAACTAGTTAGTGGTGGAACTGGAGTTTGGTATCCTGCTTGCTAGTCCCATGATTTTTGCATTACCTCAAAATAACTTTCAATGTGTAAAGTTCACGGATGTCTATTTTCACAGAATTACAGAACTACACAATATTAGAACCAGAAAAGATCTTAAAAGTCATCCAGTCCCTTTCTTCATTTCATAAAGTAAGGCTCAGGGAGACCAGACATCTACTAAGTGGCAGAATTTTCTTTGTGACTCCAAGGCTAGGGTCCTTTCCACTATCCCCATATCCCCTCTCCATGGGACTTTGAGCATAATTTTATAATTTTAATTATTATGAGAGTTTTTAACTATATCTTTTCATTTATATAATTTTTAATCACATATTGATCAAAATTAATTGTAATTAATGTGATGTTGAGTATTTGGTCTAGACCAGGCATAGGGAACCTGTAACCCTCGAGGTCACATGTGGCCCTCCGGATCCTCAAGTACAGCCCCTTTGATGGAAACCAAACCTTACAGAACAAATTCCCTTAATAAAAGAATTTGTTCTGTAAAATTTGGACTCAGTCAAAAAGTCGTACCCAAGGACCTAGAAGGCCACGTGTGACCTCAAAGCCACAGGTTCCCTACCCCTGTAGACTATAAGCTGCATTGATAATACTGTTCCTGAGGATGATTTGACTGACATTCTGACTATCTGCTTTATAACCAGGGGTATAATGGTAAATGTTTAATGACTGGCTCTCTGAAAAAAAGTAAATTTTAAAATTTAATTTACATCACTAATATCTTTCCATCACTTTATGAAGTCTAGAAGAATATCAAACAATAAATCTCTGAGGTGTAAATGCTCACCCCAATTTAACGGCTGGATCATGTGAGCCATCTCTGAGCTAGTTCCAGCACACCCCTTCCTATAATTCAGTTTCTAGGAAATATTGCAGTGAAAAGTGAGGACCGCTGTGCAGCTGCTAAAATGGAACTGTTATAACGTCATAGTGCCTATAATTAATGTGTTCTTTCTTTAAAAAAAATCACAGCACTATAATTCTAAATTATAGGTGGTTAGATATCACTATGACACCGAGCTCTTTTTCTGGAATACTTATTCACATAAATTTGTCTTTCAAGAGGTATTTCAAAAGACTCTAAGATCTTTAAAGATATAGCTACAATGCTTTGTGACTTTCCCCTTTTCTTTTTTTCCTCCCTTGTTTGATTTGTGGTAGCTAGCTCTGTCAGGATCTCAGCTTCCCCTCCCCCTTCCATCCTCAAACAGAAAAGAAAAATACTGCAGTAAAAACTCAAATAATTAGACAACTTGCCAAGTTAAATTTGGTGACTCTAAACTAGTTCTAATATCTTTCTTAGCCATTTTTCTTTCTGTCCAAGCTGAAGTCCCTAGATATATTTTTCATCTTAAATAAGAAATTATTCTGGATTCCTTGTAATCCTCTCCCTTCTTCTCCCATCCTCACCAGTCCTTAAATCAATTCATTTTCTTGTCTCAAGATAAGCCTGAAAGAAATTGGCCTTATTTGACCGTGTATTATTCAGAGCCAATAGTATTTCTCCTTCAAGATGTATGAAAAAAGTGGGTTCTGCACTGGAGAGATGATTTCTTTGGTTCATAAGTGTAGGATGCTCCTGGATGGATCTCTCCCATGCCTCTTTGCCAAAAAACAAATAGTAAGATGTATCTTAGCGGGTTTAATAGTACCTAAATAATGAGCAAGCTCCAGGCCCTGGTTCACTGAGATGAGGGAGGGCTTTGAAAACTGAACCAGAGTGAGGCACTGGACTTTGCTCACACTGGAGGTCACAACTTATATGTCCATGGCTCCAGTTTTTTAGTGATCTCCACAAGGATATGCATTCTACAGCCAGCCAGTTCTAGTAAGTGAGAGCCATGACTTCTTTGAACCCCCGAATATGTGTCAGTTCAGTTTACCAGAGGACACATCTCCTAGGCCCTATAGTAACCAAGTAGTGAGTAGCCTGGGTCACACATGTTTTCTACATGTGTGTCTACTATTCTACTCAGTTGTGTATGTATTTATAGGAAAGCATACCCCAGGATTATGGGGAGACTCTTTTGCAGTTACTATTCTATGCCTTTGCTAATAGTAAATTGTGTCTAATGATTGATTGTTATTGGAAAGTATATCACTGGGGGCTTGTGAGCCATGTGTTAAAAGTATAGACTCACAAGGTATTATACAACTTTTGAGTGCAGTAACCACCCTCTGGGGACTCAACGTGAGAGTGCAAGTGCAAATTGAAGGATTATCTTAGAGGGGGTGTTATACATATATAAGTACATAAAAAGTAAATGCAAGATATTTCTAACTTTATTTGAGGTCTCCTACATAGGGTTATGGTTTTTCTGTTTTATTGTTCCTTTTTTGTTGTGACATTATAGACATGATCAAAACTTAAAAATGAGTGAAGTTATTTGGTCTATAATTCCACTCCTCAACATCCCTACATCCATTTGTACTTAGATTACAGGTAAGGTGATGTATGTGTGGATTGATGAGTAGACAGATGTTCAAGATGAATAAAGCTGGAAAAGATGATGTCAATTTTGACTTATGAAATTTCAAATTCTTTTAGTGTTGTGAATGTTATACTTAGAAAAATTACACTTTGTTTTATTCAAGGTATAAAAGAAAACAATATTAGAAGGACCAGACAAATCAAATGATGTAAAAAATTTATAAAAATTTTACTGTGAAATAAAAACTTTCCTTTTATCTCTGTTTTCTCTGCCATATAGATAAAAAAATGCACTGTATGAACTGACACAGTTTGATTCTTTGAGGTGTTCTTAAATTCCTATCTTTCTTTAAATGCTTCAGTTCCCTATATCATATTGGTGTTTCAATTATAGAAATTAGGCTTTTTCACTGAATTTGAAAGCCAATATTCTTTAATGGATACAATCAAATGAACAAATAAATTGAACAAACTTTAAGTGAAAATTCAATATGAAACAATAGGATGATGTTTAAATAGGATGCATTAAGGGAGGCATGTATTCAGAAGGAAGGAGGTAATAATTCCACTATCATCTGCATTGTTCAGGTTACACATAGAATAATGTGTATTCAGATTTGTGTATCAAATGTTAGGAAGGATGTAGACAAATGGAGGAACAGCCAGAAGAGGTTGACTAGGATGATTATATGGCATATAAGGCTTGTTTGAAGGAAGTGAAGACACTTAGCCTAGGGAAGAGTAGACTCTAGAACAGTTTTTGAGTGTTTGAAGGACTATCTTATAGAAAAACCAGACTTGCTCTGTTTGGCCCCTTGAGGACAGAACTGGCAGCAGTGGGTGGAATATTCAGAAAGGCGGGCTTTGGCTTACTCTTTATTGTGGATTTGTTTCATTTGTGTCTGACTCTTTGTAACCCGCTTGGGGTTTTCTTACTAAAGACACTGCAATGCTTTGCCATTTCATTCTCCAAGTCATTTTACAAATGAAGAAATTGAAGCAAGCAGGGTTAAGTGACTTGTCCAAGATCATCCAGCTACTAAGTGACTGAGACCGGATTTGAACTCAGGAAGATGAATCTTTTCTTGACTCCAAGTTGGTCACTCTATTATGCCACCTAGCTGCTCATGGTTTTTTCCTCACATGCTACTTAATGTCAGGAAAAACTCTCTTATGATGTAAAGTATCCCAAAGTGGAATAGGCTGCCTTGGGAAGTAGTTAGTTCCTCCTTAATTCAGGTGTTCAGGCAGAGGATGGAGGATCAGATTTTTGGAGAATTGTAGAAGGGATTCTTGGTCAGGTATGGGTTGTTCTAAATTGCCTTGTAGGTCCTTTTAGATCTTACAGTCTGTGTTTCTATATCTGTCATCAAAAGATGTGTTAATGATATTATTATTACTTTAAGTTTTATTAAATGTTCTTCTCACAATAGTCCGGTGACTAAGATTGTACAAGTGTTGTTATACACCTCATCTCCAAACACTCAGTAAACTCATGTGGCTCCCTATTAACTCAAGGATCAGATAGGAAATCCTTTGTATGGCGTCTAATGCATGATAACCTGATCCTTTGCTATATTTCCAGTCTTTTTATACTTCACTCTCCTTCATTCATTCCATGATCCACTCTAGTCTTTGCCTCCTGTTTCTGGGTTTCCTGGTTCACTTACTCCCAGAACTTCCTAACCTGGTTGTTCCATCTTTCTCTTCATTACTGGCCCTCACTTTCACCATTTGGACCAGATACTTAATTTTCCCCAGTAAAAAGGACAAAAGGAGGGAAAGAGGGCAAACCTAACATTTATTCTGGTAGGATTCACAGAAGCACATGAACAAGAGTAATGTAGAATGAAGAATGGAAGGGTTGTGATCTCCATGGGCAGAAGGAGTACTCTTGGCAAGGAAGATTACTAATCTATCACCATTCCAGAATATTATTTCTAAGACTAATGCTTGTACCATTACTCATTGGATGCTGAAATATACACTGCCTTAACCAGAAACTGCATCACAAGGAGTTTTACATTTCCTTTGGTGGGAAATTTTAATCCATGGTAAATCTCTAATGAACTTAATACTTTTATCAACCTCCTCTCCAACAATTACTATTTTCTTGTCCCTGGATGCTTGTCAATTCTTTAAAGTCCATCACTGATGGTAGGGAATGTAAAGAAACCTTCATTTCTCACAATGTGTGAATATGAAAATAGACTATTTCTCTGGAAGTTATTGTTGTGTTTGTTCTTCATTTTCTAAGAGGATCATGATATCAGGGAAATAATGACATGACTTGCAGTTGACTTTGACTTGAGCGAGGGAGAGCTGTGCAGGTCACCAGTCTCACTTTCTCCTCCTGAGCCATCTAGATCCAGTGACCAGATATTCATCAGGATGACCGGAGATGGCCCAGGATGCAACTAGATTTCTGGGAGTAGTCATACTTAAATGAGCTCTATCAGCTTAGTACCAGGGACAGAGTCTTTAGGTTAAGTACTGACACCTGGGTAGAGGGCAGGAATATTGAGAAAGAGAAAGTTATTTAGAGAAGTGTGGAATTAAAAAGAAGATGGTTAGTTCCATGTTGGATAAGCCACTCAGGAGAACTCACTTAGGATGAGTATAGAAAGGAATATGGGTAGTGGTGATGGAATAGGAGAAGGGAGACATGAAAGAAATAGAAGAACCAGTTTGGAGAGGTTTTCAAGAATGTGAGAAAAGAGAAATATTAGACAGAGAGTAAGACACAGAAAGTAAGATAAGCTACCAAGTGGAGAGCATCTTCCTTCTTCAGTGATTAGAGGACACTAGAGAAAAAAGTTCTATCAGGTCTACGGGTAGTAATATTGGATTCAAGGAAGGGATCAATTAGAAGTAGAACAGGGCCTAAAGCAGAGTAAAAGGCTGAATGTTAAGCTGTGTCAAACTAAATCAAGAGAGAGGGTTATGTAGTGGTGATGTACCTACATCTATACCGTTTAAATGCTTAGCAAAACCATAATTAAAACTTCATCAAAGGTAAATATAGCAACCAGGCCACCAACAGGTAAGGTAGCCTTAGATCAACTTTAAGAAAAATTCAATAAGGTTGGGGAGATAGATGTCCAAGGATACCGGACTCTAGTGGCTACCCAAAGACACCCTGAATCATCTTTGTTATAGGGTTTAGGAGTTAAAGGTGGCATGGAAGATAGGTGAAACTCAGCTGGGGAGCACCAATGCACTGAAAGAGGAAGAACATCTGGTAGCTTTCCATTTTAATAATTATTTTTGCAAGTGTGGTACTAATATCACTTTTTTTTCTACACTACTGAAGGAAGTAAAATACTGTGTCAAGTAAATTTAGCACGCTTGATAAAAACTCAGTTGTCCCATCTTAGCTATGGCTTTGATAATGAGCTCTCCACATATTGCAGTAGAATCATTTTTGTATCCAGACAACTGACTTGCCTATTATGTTGTATGGGGATGCTCAGAAGGGCGTTAATAAGAGGTAAAGCAAAGAACCTATAATCTTCAGAGGAAAACTACCTGAACTCTTGTGTGATAGTAACAGAAAGTCCCCAGAAACAAAATATTGGGGAACATCTTCTGAACTGGAAAATGTGGGCCAGTATGGTTACAGGATGACTGTAGAAGAATGAAATTCCTTTGGAGTATGCTCTCCATTGAACTGATTTGGAAAGAGGTTTTTTTTTATGAAAAAATTTTTTATTGTGAAATTAATAGCCCTGTACAAAGGCAAATTGTCAAACTTACAAAATAAAGAATAAAAATCTTACACAAAACCCTTAGCATGTAACAGAGTAGAATAAAACAAATTAACAGACAGAAAATGAAAAAGAAATTTGTCTGCTGTGTCCTCTACCTTGGGTTTTTGTTTTAATTATTTCACGGAGGATTATAGGGAATGTGTATACAATTCTGGAATTACCAGTCACAGTTTGCATCTCTACGTAGAGTCCCTTCCCTCCACAATTCCCTGTATTCATGTTTATTTATTTTTAGTGACACAATGATAGTCAATAACATCAACATTCCACAGTATACTACAAAGCATAAATATTATTGCACAGACATTTTACACAGTTGTTCCTTCTTTTCACTGATATCTTTAGGGTAAAGTCCTTATGAGGGAATCATTGGGTGGAGAAGATAATGAGTCTTATGTCTTATTTCATATTGACAAAGTACATTCATACCAGTCCATAGTCTCACCAAATTTGCATCAGAGTTCTCATTTCTCTGTAGTCCCACCGATGTTAAATGCCAATATTTCTCCTTATTTTCATCATTCTAGAGGAAGGAAACAAGCATTTATTAATCCCCTACTGTGTTCTAGACACTGGGCTGAGTCCTTTACTAATATCTCATCTGTTTAGCTTCTTATGATTTAGAACGAGTATAAATAGCAATTGTTTCTGTTAACAGCCAGAAACTTTGAGAGTCTTCTTCTCCTCCCAGACTGATGTCTTTGTGATGGTAAATGGAGTCATTTTTCCCTCAATTTTTGCCCATCCCTTAGTTATTGGATGGACTTTGCTCAGACAAACTGAGATCTGGGAAGGATGTTAATCCTGAAAGGCCAAGGTCACTCTCTGCATCCCAGGCTATCACCAGTCATTTTGATTTCGATGACTCTTGAGAACAGAGTGTGGCTGAAGACTTTGCCTGCTCTCTGCCTCACTTTCATCCACTTTACATGTAAGTCAAGACACTACCTTCATGATGTCATCAGTCCTCTTCGAGAAAGGACAAACATTTGATCTTTACAACAGGCCTCTGAGGTTCGTGCTATTATTAATCACCATTTTACAGTTCATGGAACTGAAGTAAATAGAGCTTAAGTGACTTGCACAGGGTCACAAAGCTATTAAGTAGTTGAAGCCAGATTTGAACTCAGGTCTTAGTGACTCCAGGCCCAGTCCTCTATCCACTGAGCCAACTAGCTGTTTGTCTTCTCCGTAAGTTGGGGAAAATATGTTAATTTCTTTACCTTTTCATTTTAAAAATTGGAATCTAGGTGATTTACATTTAATTTCTCACTAGCCATGTTTGTCTTTTTCAGCAATCATTCTATTGTAAGAGAATACATTTCATTTTTTTCCCTTATTAACCCAAACAAAGCAACTCTTAACAAAGTTCAAGAGGGGTTTTTGTTGAAAGTTTAACAATTAGGGTGGCATCAATAGGAGCTTGAGATAATCTGGTAGAGGAAATCAACCAGATTTATACAGCATTAATCAA
Organism: Bettongia penicillata ogilbyi; assembly: GCA_023548195.1. Taxonomy (NCBI): domain Eukaryota; kingdom Metazoa; phylum Chordata; class Mammalia; order Diprotodontia; family Potoroidae; genus Bettongia; species Bettongia penicillata. The sequence goes on along the minus strand of JAJHZJ010000206.1, from coordinate 3,596,523 downwards.
TTAGGATTAAATAGTCTAGAAAGAAATAAGTAGATACCCAGCTCTGGATGGGGAGGTGGGAGTAGAAACCTTGTAGGTCCAGATTAAGGTAAGTTTATGAAATTACTTAGGTGAATTTTCATAGCTTCTGTCTGCATCCTGATGGACACACTGGGGTGCTACCAGCCCTTTATGTTTTGGAGCCTAAAATTCTCTCTCAGATGCTAGATGTACATACGACTAACTACTCAGCTCACTATCTATCCATAGACTTCTTTCATCTTACATTACAGTAAATCTGCTATCAAAGTGGTTCCACAAAAAAACCTTATTGTCTCTGAAATGATAACTGGTCACTGGGAAGTGTTTCATCATTACTAGACCTGGCTTTAGAGGAAGCCGGATGCATTTAAAAAGCTTTCTTCAGTATGAGTATATCCGTGAATCACTTGCAAATGTTTTAAAAAGCAACATGTTGCTGCTCAGTTCTGTCCAACTCTTTGTGAACCCATTTTTTTTCTTGGTAAAGATACTGTAGTGGTTTGTCATTGTCTTCTCTAGGTCATTTTACAGATCAGGAAACTGGGGCAAACAGAGTTAAATGACTTGCTTAGGATCACATAACTAGTAAGTGTCTGAGGCCAGATTTGAACTCACAAAGATGAGTCTTCATGACTGTCCTCTACACCACCTAGCTACCCCCCGCCCCTCCACCACACACAAGGAACACAATTGATTAATTGGTGCCTCGGGTAATCCTCCCACTGCTGTCAGTCTGAAGTAGTAGTGGGAGTTCCTGTACCAGTGAAATTATAGATCTGGACCAAAAAAAAAGGCTAATTATATAAAAATTCATTGAAGCACCTACTATGTCTAATGCACCATGCTATGCTCTGGGAGAAATACAGAGTTGAATAATACATGTTTAAGCAGCTTACTTATAAGTAGGTATGATGACATGAACTGATAAATATTAAACAAATTAGAATATAATTAATGTTCCCTTCCTTTCTTCACATTGCACACACCGTTAGACTCTGTTTATAGGTTGGTTAGTTTTGCTGAACTGCTTCCTTCCCTGTAGGCAAATCACATAACTCCCCTAGACCTCAGTTTCATCACTTGTAAAATGAGCTTGTAGAATTGACTTTTGAGGAGACTTCTGGTTCTATTGACCCGGTGACTTCTTGTTAAGTTGACTTTGAACCCATTAGGACTTCTCTTTGAAGCTGGTTATTGGGACAGTTCTGCTTCTATCTACCCATATTATTGTCTGCCCAGCATCTCCCCAACTTGTCTGCAAGGATAGCAGGTAAAATTTTTCCTAAATTTGCTAAAATCTAGGTGAGTTATTGACATCATCCTTCTGATCTATTGGTCTAATTATCCTGTCCAAAAAGGAAGGTTAGTCTGTCCTTGGAGAAGTCATGATATGACCATCATCTCCTTTTCTAGCTGTTCAATCCCTTCAGTAATACATTGCCAGGTAGCTAAGGTTCAGAGCCTTTGCCTATTTTCAGTGGGACTAATTTTCCTATGGGTTTCTCTCTGCAGATGCTGTCAATCACTGCTGTTCTGGAAACGTTGCTCCTGCAGGAACAGCTGCAGATATCGGTGGGCTTCTGAACTTTTGGAGCCCACAAAGTCAGCACTTGGACAGTGGGAGAGGAGGTGAGAAGACAGGGAGTGGAAGCAGTGAGAAAACTCTCTTCTCTGCTCCAAGGTCAATTTCCTCTCAGGAGTTCTTCACCAATGGATTTGACTATACCTTGTAGGACTCTTCTATTACATTCCCCCCAATAGACTGTAAACTTCCCGAAGACATTTCTTTCTTTGTATCTTCAGTGCTTTAGCAAAGGACCTTACTAATAAGAGGCACTTAATATTTGTTGAATTGAATTTTTGTGACACAGAACATTTTATTGAATCCAAATTAAATTTTAGTATTAGCTTTCTACCATTTTAACTATTTGGAAAAAAGATTAGGAAGCATAAAATTGTAACAGCTAGTATATTTCAGATACTAGAGCATTGACTACCTCCAAACTGAGGGCAATTATCTGACCCAAGGGGTGCTGACTAGCCAGTCAGACAACGGGACATGTTGAAGATATGTTATATTCCACCATCCTTTTAGATTGCCAATAGGATTTGTCTCTAACACAGTCACAAGTATGTTTATCCCCTACTTTGCTCCTTTCCTTCATCTGTTTACACTTCCAGCTTCATTTTTCTGAGCTAAGAGTTAGTCCCTTAAAACAGTGATAAGCTAGTTACATCTATAGCAGCACTGTCATTGGGAACATTCTACCCTCCTTCCACAGCATGCTCATTCACATCTCCCCATCAGTTTGCAGCTTTGGCCTCCCTAGACAGGAGTAAGAGTCTTTCCTTCTTCCTTTGCCTTTTGGGCAGGACGGAATGCAGCTGTCATAGGATGAGCAGGTTTAGGTAGCTTGTGACTGCATTGCAGATCTCATTCCATTATGTCTTCCCCTGCCCTGCTCCAGTCAATTCAACCCAATCCCCTGCAAACATTTCTATTTCTCTTGAGGGTACCATCACCCTTCGGTCACCCTGGTTCCCAGCTTTGGCTTTATCTTTGATGCTTCAGTCTTAACCCAACATAGCCAACCAATTGCTAAATCTGTTGTTGTTTCAAGGGCCACAGCTTTCAAATCTGTCTCCACTTTATTTACACAGCCATCACCCTAGCACAGACCCTCGTTACCACTTGCCTGGACTTACATAATAGCTTTCTAACTCATCTCCCTGTCTTAAGTTTCTCTCATCTCCAATGCATCCTCCACACAGTTGCCAAAATGGTTCTTCCAAAGTCTATTTCTGACTCAATAAATTCCAGCATTGCCCTGTTGATTTTAGGATCAATTTTTTTAACTCATCTTTTTTTAATGTCTACTTTTTATGTAAGTTTTATATCATACATAATCATTAGCAGAGCAATATATGTGTATAATTTATTACTAGGCAAAAATACATAACAGGTACGTACTTAAAATTTTTGACTGACAGGATCAGAAAAGTTTGGGGACCATTAAACTAGTGAGCTGATGAAGACCTGAAAATTAGAAGGGGGCAATCGAACCTCTCTAATCTCCCCCTTTAACTCGTTGTGGATTGTACTCCTATGAAAGGTAGAGATAAAGAAATTGAGGTATGATGTGGGGATGGTGGAACGTCTGCCCGTTGGGTCTTTTGTTTGACTTTGTAGTCTTGGTTATTTGTGTTTGATTTATTCTCTTTCTCCCAGGAGTCATGCAGAGCAGAGAGAACTCGGCCTTCAGATTTCCTAGGTTAAAGGAAAAGAAAAGAAAAATATGCCCTTCAAAGAAAAAAAAGCAAAACTTAAATAGCTTCATGGCTTGGGTGTCTGGCCTTGGCTTTCTTGTGCAGTTAGGTAAAGCTTTTTAGATTCTCCTATTACTCTCCTGCAGCTTTTCATTTGACTTACTTAACCCTTTCTCTGACATCAGTTCACAATTTTGCTGCATTCACATAGCAAGGTCGGTCCTGTTGGATAACCCTGATGTTTGTTTCAGGCGGTGGCCATGGTTTGACAGGACTTTGCTGTCTGATCCCATCATCTTATACGGCAATAGCAAACTTCTGAATAGTCAGGCCTGAATGGCTTTGAGACAGCTGGGAATTGAAGGTATATCACTGGATTTTCACTTTGACTGCCAATAAACTCAGCTTTGACCTACAACCTCAGTGCTGTAGTAACTTAGCTCTGACTTTGTTACCTGGATGGGGGTGTCAGGGCTAAAGATGGAACAGTGGCTAATATCAGTCAGAAAACTGATTTATCACAGCCTCTAAGAATCTAAGGGTGGGAGAGAACCCCAAAGTGGCAACATCTAATGAAGGAAAAGGACAGAGTAAAGAATTAATACTGCTTTACTAGCCAGAAAAAGGGCAGGTAGGTGGGGCAATGGATACAATGCTGGGCCTGGTGTCAGGAAGCTTTATCTTCCTGAGTTCAAATCTGGCCTCAGACATTTACTAGCTGTGTGACTTTGGAAAGATCACTTAACCCTGTTGGCCTCAGTTTCCTTATCTGTAAAATGAACTGGAAAAGGAAATGGCAAACCACTCTAGTATCTTTGCCAAGAAAACCTTAAATGGGGTCACAGAGACTCAGACATGACTAGAAAAACAATAGGTAGAAAAGGTAAATGCAGTCAGGAGCTTGAACCTCACATCTAAGCAGTAGACCCTTGTTAACAATCCTTATTTTTCACTTAAGTTATATTGGTATTAATATAGCCTCAATGGCTACATTGAGATTTAACTTTTTGAAATACTTTTATTCTTCTCTTTTATCCTTGCAACAATATGAAGTGAGGTACATTCTTGGTGGTGGTGAGGCCAAACCTGTGATTTAACTGATGTGGGGAACTTGCAGTGCAAAAACCCTTCCACTGATACAAGTGGGCAGATGGTAGATTAGCCTGAGACACTGAGAAGCTGACTTGACCACTGTCACACAGGAAGTTCACATCAGAGGTCCTTCCTGACCCCTAGGTCAGCCTTCTATCCATTATTACTCTAGGCTACCTAGTATTAGGTCAACTGAGCAAATGTATCCCTAGTTTAGACAGGGGGAGTCTGATATCAGCAAACTTAAGTGACTTGACCGGTTTACATAGCAGGGCTGTATTAGGCAGAAGTTAGGTGGTGTTCAGTGGATGGAATGTTGGACTTGGACTCAGGGTAGACCTGAGTTCAAATCCTACCTCAGATTCTTACTAGCTGTGTGACTCAGGGCAAGTCACTTATACTTTACCTGCCTCAGTTTTCTCATCAACAAAATGAGGATAATAAGAGCAGCTACTTCCCAGGGTTATTGTGAAGATAAAATGAGTTGATATTCATACGGTCCTCTTTGCAGTATAAATGCTAGAGGAAAAAACTTGTCAGTGGCCAACAAAAGGTGGTCATTCATTAGCTCATTGATAACGGGGTCCAGGCTTTGATGTTAATGGAACATAGAATCATAAATTTGGAACTTAAAGGACTTCAAAATGTTAGTGGAACTTTTCATTTTACGTGTGAGGAAACAGACCCAGAGAAGTTAAGCCCAGGGCCACAGAGATTAGTAAATGATATGGAGGACTTGAACCCAGGTCCTCTGTCTTCAAATCCAGCCCTCCTTCCACTATACCCATTGTGTGCTTAGGTTCTAGTGTGTGATGTTACTGGATTATACTCCTGAAAGAGATAAGGAAACTAAGGCAGGAGGTGGCAGACTGATGACTATTGGACCCTTTGCCCAGGCATATAATGGCTAGTATTTTAGAGTTCTCTGGTTTAGAAGGCACAGCAGAGCAGAAAGGCAGAGGTGTAGGAAATTTTGTGTAATCTAGATAGGAATTGGCACTTGTCAGCATCTCTGTTTCACTGAATGAATCTGTTTCTTTCCACTCACTCCACTCATCCGACTTGAGCTCCAGAATACTCCTTTCCTAGTCTATTGCTATATCTCTTATTGATTTCTCATTCTCTGTACAGTTGCTGAACTGATATTCCTAAATCACAGGCCTGATTGTGTCACTCCCCCTACTCAAGAACTCCTCATTGCCTTTGGTATAAAACATAAACTTCTTATTTGACATCTAAGGTCTTTCACAGGCTGGGTATAACCCACCTTTCCAGGTTCATTATATATTACTCCTTCTCATACACTTTCTGTTCCAGTCAAACAGGCCTACTTATGGTTCCCTGTGTACAACTTTCCATCTTCCACCTCTTTCCTATGCCTGGAATGCACTCCTGCCTCCCCTTGGCCTCCAGGAGCCCTTAGCTCACAGTGGGGAAGCATTAGTTCTGAAGTACTGTGAAAATAGGTATAACATATCTGGGTGGGTTGAAGTTGATCAGTTCCTATTTGAGCCTAAAAGTAAATCTTGTTTTAGGTATCTCTTCTTTTCAACAGAATCACACAACCTCTGAGGGGGAAAGAACACATACCAGAAGAAAGATCCCCCTTCCCTTCTCCCTGCTCCCCTTCTTCAACACACCCAACAGCCTGTTTCTTGATACTTCGATTAAGGCAGGAAACCATTGCTATCCCAGGTAACCACACCATATTGAGGGAGTTCTAAAGGAGAGGAAGGTTTTATTGGTTTTCCTGACATCAAGCTTAAATGTGTCTCTTTGCAGCATTCACCTGTTATCTCATCTGATCCCCCTTTTCCCAAGTATTTCAGATACTTGAAGCCTGCCCTCATGTACCTTCAGTCTTTTTTAGGCTAAACATAGACTTAGAGTTGAAAGGGGAAAGGCTCTTCTCACAAACGCTGAGTCCCCTACATAACTCCCTTAATCCCTTCCCCTCCAAATCTCACCAGCGTTTGTTGTCGTTCAGTTATTTCAGTTGTGTCCGACTCTTCGTGACCCCATTTAGGGTTTTCTTGGCAGAGATATTGGAGTGATTTGCCATTTCCTTCTCCAGCTCATTTTACAGATGAGGAAACTGAGGCAAACAGAGTTAAGTGATTTGCCCAATGTCCCACAGATAGTTAAGTGTCTGCGGTCAGATGTGAACTTAATTCTTCCTGACTCCAAACCTGAAGCTCTACTCACTGTGTCACCTGGCTGCTCAAGAATGCGTACCCCGCTTCATTGTGCCACTCTTCTCTCTGATCTTTTCTTGTTCCTTCTCCCCAGGTCCCTTCTCTTGCCTACAAACATGCCCAAGTCTTCCCCCATCTTTAAATAACTTTCACTTCACCCTATCATCCTCAGAGGCAGTTAGGCAGTTCAGTGGATGGAGCTCTGGGCCTGGAGTCAAGAAGAACTAAGTTCACCTCTGGCCTCAGATATTGACTAGTTGTGCAACTCTGGGCAAGTGATAAAAAAACAACCTCTGTCTGCCTCAGTTTTCCCATCTGTAAAATGGAGATAATAAAAGCACTATCTCCCAGGGCTGTAGAGACAATCAAAGGAGATAATATTTGTAAATCGCTTACCATGGTGCCTGGAACATGGTAGGTGCTTAATAAATGCTTGTTTCCGTTCAATCACTCTATCTCTCTCCTACCTTGTTTGGGTAAATTCCTAGGAAAGCTAACTCCACTTTTGCCTCCATTTCTCTTCTCAGTCTTTTACATTCTGATTTGTGATCTCATCTCCCAATGGCGCTGTTCTTTCAAAGGTCCTAATGATCTCTTAACAGCCAGCTCCGATGGTGTTTATTAATTTTCATCCTTCTGGATCTTTCACCAGCATTCGACACGACTATGGACTACCTTTTACTGGATACTTTTTTCATGACTCTCTTTTTTTTTTTTTTGTTTCTATCTGTCTGACTGCTTCTCCCCAGTGTCCTTTCTGGGTCATAAGAAACTGTTTAACCCAATTGTTCACTTTAAGAATAAGAAAGTCGAATTTAGAGAAGTTAAGTGACTCATTTAAAGTCAACAGATGGCAAATAAAGGTGGAATTTGAACCCAGGTCATAGGATTATATTGCATTCTTTTCCAATGAACCACACTGTTTTTCATGGCTACTTCTTTTTGTTCATCTTTAAGTGGAATTCATCTTTAAGCTTCACCATCCCGGTGGATTTCCTTTGGGTTTTCCTCAGCCTTTTACCACCTTTCTTTTACGTGAGCTCAGAAGTAGTCTGACCAGGACCAAGTATAGAGGCCCTTACATTCCTAGATCTAGACACAATACTTCTCAACACAGCTTAGGTTCCCATTTGCTTTTTGGGTTGCATTATCATACTTTGAGTTTTCAGTATGCCTTTTCAATTAGATCTTTTTCAAACAAATTACTTTGTTCAAACAAATTACACTAGTCTTTATGAAGTTAAATTGAACCCAAGTGTAAGATGACATTTATGCTTGTTCCGCTTCATCTTAATAGATTTGATCTAACATTTTAGTCTATTGTGATTTTCTTAGATTATGACATACGGTGTGTTAGCTAACTTTCCCAACCCTGTCATCTGCAAATCTGATAGACCTATTTTTATACTTTTATCTAAGCCATTAATGCTATTTTTTAAGCAGCATAGGGCCAAGTTACAGATCCCTGGGTCATTCCACTGGAGACCTCCATGTGAGTTAATATTAAACCAGTGATGACTACTTCTAAAGTCCAGCCATTCAAGCCACTCTTAAATACACCTAAGTGTAGACCACATCTTCTTTCTTGTTCTGAAAAACAATATTAAAGGCTCTGTTGAATGTGTCACCAAATCCTAGGTAAGCTATTTTGTAGAATTCACTGAATGTACTCTAATAATTCTGTCAAAAAAGGAGATCAACTTCATCCTGTTCTTGATGAAGCCAAGTCGGCTCTTTAGGATTATTGATCTCTTTTCTAGCTACTCAATATCCACCACTTAAATAATATATTTGAAAACTGTGCCAGGAATTGGAGTCAATTCTATAGGCTTAGAGTTTGCCAACTCTACTTGCTTCCCTTTTGGGAACTTTTGCCTTTCTCCAGTCATGTGATTTTACTCTCATTCTTCAGTCTTTCTAAGATCACTGACAGTGGCTCAGCAATCACAGGTGTCCGTTCCTTCAGCACCGTGTGCAGTAAGTCATCTGGGCATGGTGACATGAACTCATCAAGGGCAGACTCTTATTATCTGCTTCCTTGTCTTGGGTGTCAATCTACCTCTCTCTATCTCATCTTTAAAACTTTCTCTTTTTTTTGCCAGCTCTAGCTCTTTCTGAATTTTTGCACGATTGATACTATCCTTATAGTATTGGTCCATATTTTTTAATTATTGATCTTATCTGCCTTTTTTCCCCATCTTCTGTACATATCTTTTCCAGATCAAAGTTGGTGAGTTTTTTGAGCATCAGTTTCTTTAGGTAACTGCCACATTTTCTCATCAGAATCGTTTTTCTTTCTGTCTTTAAAATTTCATTCTTAAAAACCTCTTGAACTGACTTTCTCTGTATAATTTTCACTCATGGAATCCTACCTGCTCTCTCTTGGGACTTTGAAAATGATTCTCCTGAAGTCCTGGGTGCATATCAAACTGTGACTTTAGGTTTTGTCTCCGTGGGAACAGTCAGTCCTTTCAGCCCAAATTCACATTTGATATATGACAGCGATGACCTGATACTACCAAGGTCTTCAAATATGTAAACTTGAGTGGTTTCCTATTATCTTGGTTTCAAAGTAGCTTGTAGGAGAGCTAAACTCTGCTTGGACGAATTAGCATGAAAACAAGCTGTCAAAAGCCATTAGCATCAGAACTAACGTATACTTAAACTGATGACTGTTTCAGTCTACGGCTGTGGTAATTCTCCCCTCCCACTGCTGTGTTTACTAGCATAGCCCTAAGCAATACTAGACACCAGTTTTTACTGAAAGAGTAACACTCCTACATGCCATTTTTGAAACTGAATGACCTGGTATGTGATGTGACTTGTACTATTAAGCTTTATGGATAACCTGTACAGGATGGCAAGGAATGTGGCTGCTTAATTAATTCCATTGGGTCAGTGAGAAATGCCAGTGGGAAGCAAATTCATCAGCTGATAGGTACTTGTTGAATGTTCATCATGTAGAAAGTAAACCTTAACCATCCGGTTCATTTAGCAGTATAAGTAGAACAGTATATGTAGTGGATGGAGATCTGACCTTAAATCCAGGAAGACCTGAGTTCAAGCATTGCCTCTGAAACATTGCTGCCATAATCCCTCAATGCTCTTGGCTACTCTCTAAGACCCTAAGTTACAGAGAAAATGCTGACATGTTTAAGAAGGAAGGCAGGAAGGCAAGATTTATTAAGTGCCTATTATTTGCCAAGCACTCAGCTAAGCACTTTGCAAATATTGTCTCATTTGATGCTTGGTATTGGTAACATGAATTCCCAAATTAGAGAATTCTTCATATCAATGAAGTCACAATCCCTATCCCTAAGAAGGAGGGCACCAGAGACCCATTGTTGTCTGAGACAGACTGGCCCTCTGGATCACATCAGAGCATCTCAGAAAGAAACCTCATCTTGCTGAAAATGCTGTGATGTTATTAAATACAGGGTGAAAGATTTTTATTCACTATAAGGGGGGAAACCTTCCTAACAATATAATGGCTCCAAAATAGAGTAGGCTGCCACTGTAAGTATTGTGTTTCCTATCACTAGAGATCTATGTTTATAGGTTACATGACCACTTGTAAGAAATGCTTTAGCTGGGATTCATAACTAGGGGAAAGTTTGGACTAGATTACACCTTTAGGCTTCTCTTCCATTTTTAGCATCTAGTTTATGTGTTTTCTGAATCTAAAATTCAAGATGCCTCTGTATTCATTATTTGTTGAATATTGAAATACATTTAACTCAGTAGAATAAAATGAAGACTTCAAAGGCTCTCTTTTGACATGATGTGTCCCCCCATATGTATATATGCACAATGCATATATACATATTATACACACACACATACATACATATATATATATATGAATTTTTATTAGAAACTTAGACAACATTGGCAAACATGGACATTTCCATATGCAAAGAATAAAAAAGACAATTTCATGTGAGACCACAATATTATGTATAGCTTTTTAAAAAGTCCATTCTAGATTTAATACAATTATACCACTACTGTGTATGTCTGTGTCACCTTTTGAACTTCTTTCTACTCTCTTCTGTATATTTTTAAATGTTTCATCAACTCTCTTTTTTACTTAATCTTTTTTTTGGATCACTATCATTACTGACCCATCTCTTTAAACACTGCTCCTCCAAATCCTCCCTTTTAAGAAATAAGTTCAGATAAAGTGAACAAAAATAACAGAGCAGCTATGTGTAGAAATATATCTCTCATTCTATCACAAGTCTTGCAAAGGTATTTTCCTTCATGTTATTATAGTCACTGTATAAATTGTCCCCCTGACTTTGTCCAGTTTACTTTATATCAGTTCATATAAGTTTTCTCAGATTTCTTTCTGAATCCATCCCTTTCATCATTTCTTTTGGCACAATAATATTCCATCATATTTATATATCCTAATTTGTTCAGTCATTTCCCAGTTGATGGACACCCACTTTATTTCCAGTTCTTAGCTGTAACAAAAAATGCTAATATAAATATTTTTGAACATGAATCCTTTGCCTCTATCTTTGACCATCTTGTCGAATATGCCTAGAATTAGTATCACTGAGTCAAAGGGTAAACACTGTTAGTAAATTTTTAGATAGCTCCAAATTACTTTCCAGAATGAAGTGGTATTTCTTTCCAATAATAGCATACACATGTCCTCCCACGTTCCCTTCCCAAAATGGTCATTTTTCTTATCAATCATTTTTGCCAAGCAATGGGTAAGAATTAGGTCCATGAGATGGATTTTTTGTTCTAAGTAATTTATTCTCCTTCCAACTTTTTCCTCAAAAATTTTAATTTCCCCTCCCCTCTTTTTTTCTTCTAGGCACTTTTAGAATCCTTTTTGCTAAGCTATTCATTTCTTTTTTAAAGTAAGTTTTTATTGATGTCTTCTGTGGTTTTTTTTTTACTTTTCAATTTATTCATTCTAGTTTTCAACATTCACTTCCACAAGATTTTGAGTTCCAAACTTTTTCCCCATCTCTCCCCTCTGCCCACCCAAGAGATTATGTATTCTGATTACCCTTCCCCCTAATCTGCTCTCCCTTCTATCACCACCATCCCCTTCTCTAATCTCCTTTCCCTTCTATTTTTATGTAGGGTAAGATAGATTTCTATACCCTATTGCCTGTGTATCTTATTTTCCAGTTGCATGTAAAACCAATTTTTAACATTTGTTTTTTTAAAACTTTCAGTTCCAAATTCTCTCCTATCCTCCCTCACCACCCACCCTCATTGAGAGGGCTAACAATTCAATACAGGTTATACATGTGTAGTCATGCAAAACACTTCCACAATAGTCATGTTGTGAAAGACTAACTATATTTTACTCCATCCAATCCCAGTCCCCATTTATTCTATTCTCTCCTTTGACCCTGTCTCTCCTCAAAAGTGTTTGCTTCTGATTACCCCTCCCCAATCTGCCCTTCTTTCTGTTATTCTCTCCTCTCTTATCCCCTTCACCTCTACTTTCCTGTAGGGTAAAATAGATTTCCATACCAAATGGAGTGGTATGTTAGTCCCTCCTTAAGCCAAATCCTATGAGAGTAAGGTTTCCTTATTCTCTCTTACCTCCACACTCTTCCCCTCCACTGTAAAAACGTTTTTCTTGCCTCTTTTATGTGAGATAATTTACCCTATTCTACCTCCCCCTTTCTCCTTCTCCTAGTCCATTTCTCTCTCACCCTTTAATTTTTTTGTAGATATCATCCCTTCATATTCAACTAACTCTGCACTCTCTGTATAGATATATATTCCCTCCAACCATCCTAATAATGAGAAAGGTCTGATGAGTTACAAATATCATCTTTCCATATAGGAATGTAAACAATTCAACTTTAATAAGTCCCTTGTGATTTCCCTTTTCTATTTCCCTTTCTATGCTTCTCTTGAGTCTTGTATTTGAAAGTCAAATTTTCTATTCAGCTCTGGTCTTTTCATCAAGAATGCTTGAAAGTCTTCTATCTCATTGAATATCCATTTTTTCCCCTGAAGGATTATACTTAGTTTTGCTGGATAAGTGATTTTTTATTGTAGTCCTAGCTCTTTTGCCCTCTGGAATATCATACTCCAAGCCCTCCAATCCCTTAATGGAGAAGCTTCTAAATCTTGTGTCATCCTGATTGTGCTTCCATAACACTCAAGTTGTTTCTTTCTGGCTGCTTGCAATATTTTCTCCTCAGTCTGGGAACTCTGAAATTTGACTATAATAGTCCTGTCAGTTTTCATTTTGGGATCTCTTTCAGGTAATTGGTGGATTCTTTCCATTTCTATTTTACCTTCTGGTTCTAGAATATCAGGGTAGTTTTCCTTGATAATTTCTTGAAAGATGATGTCTAGGCTTTTATTTTTTTTGATCATGGCTTTCAGGTAGCCCAATAATTTTAAAATTCTCTCTCCTGGACCTATTTTCCAGGTCAGTTGTTTTTCCAATGAGATATTTCACATTGTCTTTGATTATTTCATTCTTTAGGTCTTGTTTTATAATTTCTGGATTTCTCATAGAATCATTAACTTCCATTTGCTCCATTCTGATTTTTAAGGAATTATTTTCTTTAGTGAGCTTTTGGACTTCCTTTTCCATTTGGCCAATTCTGCTTTTTAAGTCATTCATCTCCTCATTGGCTCTTTGGACCTCTTTTGCCATTTGGTTTAGTCTATTTTTAAGGTGTTTTTTTCTTCAGTATTTTTTTTTTTACATCTTCTTTAGTAAGCTGCTGACTCGTTTTTCATGATTTTCTTGCAGCACTATCATTTCTCTTCCCAATTTTTCCTCTACTTCTCTTGCTTGATTTTTAAAATCCTTTTTGAGCTCTTCCATGGCCTGAGACCATTTCATATTTTTCTTGGAGGCTTTGGATGTAGGAGCTTTGACTTTGTTGTCTTCTTCTAAGTGTGTTTTGATATTCCTTGTCACCAAAATAAGATTCTTTAGCCTGAGTTTTTTCTCATTGTTTGCTCATTTTCCCAGTCAATTACTTGACTTTTTTTAACTCTTTGTTAAGATAGGGCTCTGCTTCTTGTGTGGAGGGCATACTTTCCCAAGCTTCAGAGGTTTTATGCAGCTGTTTTCAGAGACATTTCTAGGGACCTGAAATTTTCAGTTCTTCCAAGCTGGTATGATCTGAGGAGAGGTGTTTACTCTTCTCCTGACTGTCTGTGAGTGATCATAAGCACTCTCTTTTGCCCTGGAACTGTGAGGAGGTTTCTTTACTACTACTTCCACAAGCTCTGCCATGTTAGTGCTCCTTCTTGCCCCAGGACTACCACCCAGGGTTGCATCCCAGATCCAAGTATGGGCAAAGCAAGAGAAGCCTGCCTCCCTGTCAGCAAAGTGATCTCTGTAATCTCCTTCTGATCAGTTGTTTGATTGCCTTACCATCTGTGAACTGTGAACTGAACACTCTGGAAACAGCCACCGCTGCTGCTGCCACCTCTGGTGCTCCCACTGGTGCCATCCCTCTGGGACTGTGCTAGGGCCAGAGCTGGTCTGTGTTCCTCTTTTGCCTAGGTCTGACAGTCCTTTCCCACTAACCTTCTAAGTTGTCTTTGGTATTTGTGGGTTGAAAAGTCCGGAAACTGCCTCAACTCCCAGTGATTCAGTCCCTTGAGACCTGCTCTGGTTTGCCAGGGTCTGATCTTTGCCACCACCCACATTGGACTGCACTTCTTTCCCAGCCTAGTGCAATAGACCTTTCCTATCAGCCATTAGGGTTGTGTTGGGCTGGAAATTTGTTTCACCTTGTCTTTTTGTGAATTCTATTGCTCTAGAATTTATTTAGAGTCATTTTTTACAGGTATTTGGAGGGATTTGGGGGAGAGCTCAAGTGAATCTCTGCTTTTACTCTACCATCCTCAATATCTTCTGTTTCTTATATCTTCATAATTATTTCTTCTCCATACCCTCCCTGACCCCTGCCATCCCATATAACAAATAGTATTTTTTTTAAAGAAGAAAAAAATCACCACTATTGAGTAATGCATTTAAGAAGTCCAAAAACATGTGTAATACCTACTGACTTCCCACCTCCACAAAGGCTTAAATTGGGGGTTTCTTCTTAAATCTCTCATTTGAGTCATGTTTGATCTTTATAATTTTATTACATTCACTTTTGATTTTTTGGTATATGGTTGTTCTTTCTGTTTATATTGTTGGAGTTACTGTGTATATTGTTTTGGTGGCTCTGCTTACTTCACTTTGCATCAGTTCATATAAATCTTTTCATGTTTCTCTGTAGTTATAACATATATCATTTCTTATAGCATATTAGTATTCTATTATATTTATGTATCACAATTTGTTTAGTCATTCTCTAATCTATAGTCCTGTACAGTGTTTTCAATCCTTTGCTATCCTAAAAAGAGCTCCTAGAAATATTTTAATATATATGGAGACTCATATCCGCTGCAGAGGGATCAGTATATTACAGCTTGCAGGCCAACTCCCATAAAAAAAACTATTATTAACTCATGGACTATACAAAAATAAATGGTGGGCCAAATTTGGTCTTTGGGCCATAGCTTGCCAACTCGTGGCTAGCCAATTATTGGCCCATATCAGACATGTCACAAATTTCCATTTAATTATTATGTGAGATGCTTAAATGGCTATAAACTGCATAATGTGAATGCTAGAAAGTTCTTTAAAGTAATAATAATATTGCATTTTATATATAATTTTTTGGTTTAGAAACTACTTACCTTGCAACAACCTTGTAACATTGGTAGTATGTTTAACAGGGACACATCTGATTGCAACTTCCATGATATCTGAGCCTAGGGAATGATTGCTTATTGGGAGTTCCCAGGAGTCCATTTCCCAAGGGACTTTGTGCTTGTTGCTCTGGATAATTGTGCCATGAGGCAAGAACTCTGTTGGGGTGAAGAAAAGCCAACACTTAAAGCACCTAGGAACACAGGAATCTCAAATGCTCCTGAGATGCTATGAAGCAAGGAAAAGAGATTATATATATATTTATGTATATATATATATGTGTGTGTATATATATACATACATATATACATACATACATATACATACATACATACATACATATATATATATATACATACATATATATATATATATATATATATATATATATATATATATATATATATATATCATGTGGAGAGGTGGTGAGATTGGGGTACTCAAAGGTCTGGACATGCCAGAAACTTTTCCTTGTCTTTCCCATGGAACATCAGTGTTTTCTGAGTTTATTTTCCAGGTTTTCTTGTTCACAGTTTGATACCACAGGGACTTCCCAAGTATTCTCATCTTAGAAGTGAGAGAATTGAAGCTTTGAGGGATTAGGTGATTTGCCCAAAGTTACACAGCTAGTAATGAGGTCTCTGCTAACTCCTATTGAATGCTTATCTAGAGGACTCACTAACTCTCCTTTCAAAACTTCACCTGATTGGTCAAGCAAACTATGTTTACAGAACTTCCTTTTATTGGTTTAGTAACCTTGTTAACATGAAAATAGTCATCTACCACTCATTAAATGTTTACCATGCAGTAAGCAAGGTGCTAAGTGCTGGAGCTACCAAGAAAAACAAAACAGGGCCACCACCTTCAAGAAGCTACATTCTAATTTAAGAAGTAATATGCAAACAGCTATGTATGTATAGGAAATATACAAGATGTCCCCAAAATCTAAAAATTTTGGGACACCCTACATTTATGTACATAAATATGTTATATACATATCTGCAAATGTGTGTGTATATATATACATTATATATGTGTGTGTATGTATGTAAATATACATACATACATACATAGAAAAGGAAAGGTAATCTACATACTGTCTGTCTACCTAGTAAATTCGTAGGCACTAGTAGAGATTATGAATGCCTCCTGCACAAGGTGGGATTTGAGCTGAGATGTGAAAGAAGGTGACCCACTGAATACAGTGCTGGACCTGGAGTCAGAAAGACTTATCTTCATGATTCAAATCTGACCTCAGACACTTACTAGCTGAGCAAGTCCCTTAACCCTCTAGAGTTGCCTCAGTTTCCTAATCTGTAAAATGAGCTGGAGAAGGAAATGACAAACCACTCTAGTATTTCTGCCAAGAAAACTCCAGGTGGGGTCACAATGATATTGCTAAAATGACTAAACAGCATCAAACAAAAAATAGGGATAGTAGTAATACCTACCTCCCAGTGTTGTGAGGGTCAAATGAAATAGTATTTGTCAAGCATCTAGTAAGCTCCATATAAATGACAGCTATTGTTTTTGTTATTCAGCTGGAACATAAGGTACTGAGGGCAGAACTGGATGGTCAGGTGGGTGAAGGGGAGGCATTGTTAGAATGGGCACTAGGCTCCAGGAGATAGTTGGGGGATGCCAGGAAGTGTAAGTGTCTAATCCTGCTTCAATGTTTTGCCCATGGCAAGTCCTGCTGCTTCCCCTCCCAGATCCGGGTAGGAAGAGTTTCTCTGGCAGCCAACTATAGAAGCACAGCGTCATTAAATCCTTGTGAGGTTCTCCCTCCCCCTTCTCCCCACTGTTTAATGGTGCTTGAAATGCTTGGCTTGAAGGGGTGGAGCTAGCCACCGCTTTATCTGGCTGTAATTCACACCTGCTACTCCCGGGCATCCTTTCCTTGATCTGCTAAACACCATATGTGGGTTGGCCCGAATCCTGGGGCTGTTTAATATCCAAGGAGTGTGGTCTGATCATGGAGCTAACTTCATCTGGGTAGAGTTATACTGAAAATACAGTGAAAAGAGGACAATTGCTCTGGGTCTCATGCTATGGGGTGATGGGGGAGACAGCTCAGGCAGGCTGAGGCTTATCTAGCTTGTTATTATACACATATGTAGATGTGGATACACGTATATCTATCTATCTATCTATCTATCTATCTATCTATCTATCTATCTATCATCTGTCTATCTATCTATCTATCAATCTCCACTCTCCTGTATATTTTGTATATAATAAAAAGAAAATTTACATATATGAATTATGGATATATATGTATGTATATACATACACATACATATATGTGGGGAGCACACCAATTTAAAAAAAAAGTCTTTAAAGTCTTCATTTTACTGAGTTAAATGTATTTCAACATTGAACAATATTGTATGACCATGAAGATTCAGAAGACATGTATGTGCATATATATACAATATATATGCATGTACATAAATATATATAGACAGAGAGACAGAGACTTTTTTGTGTGTGACTTTTCTACATCAAAGTTTTCTTTCATTATTTCAACCTGATTGAACCTATATAAAACATATTTTTTGACATTGGGAGCCCATAATGAGATCTCCTGTGGGCCTCACCTTTCCCTAGATATGACTGCTCTTAAACTGAGTCCTACTCACTAGTGTGTGTGTGTGTGTGTGCGTGCGTGCATGTGTGCGTGTATGCGCGCGCGGGTGTGCGTGTGTGCGCGCGTGTGTGTGTGTGTGTGTGTGTGTGTGTGTGTGCGCTGATCTGCTAGATGTCTCCAGCCTGACTTGACTTCTGTGGTCTGATCACTACCTGCCACACCTCCTAGTACTTGCTTATCTGAAACCATATTCAACTACTGATTCCCTAGTGCCTGCCTTAATTTTCTAATATCTGTTTCTTCCTCCTTTTATGCTTATGCATCCTCATTTCTCTTTCTCTTCCCCCACCCCCTTTGTATTACTTGTGGCCTTATGGGGCATGTTCAAAGAGTGATGAACAGGGAGTAGGGGCCAGTGCGTGCATGGGTGCATACAGGTGCCAGCTTCTGGGTAGAGAAAGGCCCAATGACAGCTTCTCTTGTTTTTCATTCTACTGATATTGATCTCTTTAACAAATTACTTTGCAGACCTCTTGCATGGTTTCGTTTTCAAGGTATAGCAGAGATCTGGATCTGGTATCAGAAGAACTGCATTTGGATCCTGATTCTGTTTCTTTTTAGCAGTGGGACCTCAGGTAAATTTTTTCACTCTTTTGTGCCTCAGTTTCTTCACCTGTAAAAATTAGGTAGGGGAATCTCTTCTAGCTCCATTTCCTATGGTCTTAATATATCCTGATAGCAACAAGTTTGAAAAGGAAAGTGCTACAATTTTTCTGCATTTCTTTCCAGATATAAATGATGAAATAGGACAGAGGGCAAGGGTTCTCTCATTCGATCCTTATAATAACCCTAAGAGGTAAGTGTCATTATTATTCTTATTTTACAGTTGGAGAAACTGAAGCAAATAGAGGTTAAGTGACTTGCCCAGGGTCTCAGTGCTAGTAAGTGTGAGAAGCAGGATTAGAACTCAGGCTTTGAGACTCCAAGTCCAGCATCTAGTCAAAGGCTCTCTGGTTGTCAGAGGTTCAGGCTCACCTGAGAAATGTAAAGCAGTACAAATTTATCTGGTTGCTAGGCTGTGAAGTAGATAGAGCGAGGGCTTAGAGTCAGGAAGAGCTGAGTTCAAATATGACCTCAGACTCTTATTAGCTGTGTGACTTTGAGCAAGTCACTTAACCCTGTTTGCCTCAGTTTCCCCTTCTGTAAAATGAGAAGGAAATGATGTGATTTACACCAGGATCTTTGCCAAGAAAACACCAAAAGTAGGGTCACGAAGACAAATGTGTCTAGGGTAGGAATGGCCCAAATCATTCAAGAGGACACCAAGTTTTTGGTTCTTATGCTTCACATATGTACACACCTTAGCTCCTTACAATATTAACCTTATTTTCAGTAACCACATGATTAAGTCCTTTGGTAATGAATAAAATAAACTTTAGAAGTTTTTCGTTTGTTTGCTCTTTGAGACAGGAGCTCCCTATCTTGCCCAGCATGGAATTTCAGCTACTGCCCACTGATAAGTCAGGGCAATTTGACCTGCTCTATTTCCAACCTGGTACAGTTTGCCCCACCCTTCTCCTCAGGGCCTCAGCATATTGATGATGGATTTAGTGTGGACACTTAATCAGCTTTAACTTAATTGTAATTTTGACCTCCAAAGCTGAAGTGATCCACCAGCCTCAAACTCCCTGGTAGCAGGGATTATAGATATTCTCTACAATCCTTGACTAGAAGTTTTAATTGTTCAGAAATGGTTCCTTGAAAGTTTTGGTTTGGGGTATGATACAATAATACTGAATTTCTTAACAAGGGTATAGGATCTTGTGGTGTACTTAATAGGCCTTGTGGGTAAGAACTTTCTTTAGAATGAAGGCCTGGCTTTACCTGTGATTAGAGGACTTTACAAAAGAATGCTGTGTTCAGTTCAGCAAGAATTCTATAAGAAACCAAATCCAGGGAAGTGAGAAAAGGAATCTGAAGCAGAAATAAGCCAGGGAAGTCATCATGGAACCAGGCAGAACACATTCCTAAGGCAGCAGGAGGCATTGAGCTCTGAGATCATGGATCTCACGAAGACTCTCTCCCCGTCACTCATCATGTTCATTTATCATGGTGGCTTATGAGCTTTGTCATCTCCTTGGCATCAGCACTGCCATTATTTAGTCAGAAACCAGGTACAGGAGAGCACACCCACCAGTGTCTCATGGAAAGCCCATGCATTAAGAAGGTACTGTTTCCTAAGAGGGAGGCTTTCTTAACCTGCTGTGTAATCACTGGACCCTAACTCAAAATGAAGGCATTTTAGGCATATTCTAGTGCTTTTATCTGGTAATCCTACTAGGGGTGGGTGGGAAATTGGGGTATTTTCTTGCATTCAGATAATTCTACACTTTAAGACAATGATTTGAATCTTTTTTTTAAATAAGCTTTTTTTGACATCTTTAATTTTTTACATCATTATAGTTTTCCCCAGTATCCCTCCCTCTCCTCTTCCCAGGGATCTATCCCACGTAGCAAATAGTATTTTTTTAAAGACAAAAAACTAGAAAAAGTAAAAAAATCAGTACAAGTTGAAAGTATGTACTCCTTTAGACACTGCACTTCCCTGAAAGCCTGGCTTGGGCGTGTCCTCTTCTTTGTCTTTTGAGTCCTGCTTGATCTTTATAATTTTGTTACATTTGCTTTTGATTTTTTGGTGTGTGTTCTTTCCATTGACATTGCTGAAGCTATTGTTTTCTTGGCTCTGCTTAACTTCACTTTTAATCGGTTCATGTAGATCTTTCCATGATTATCGTAACATTCACCATTTCTTGAAGACCAGTAATTACTCCATTATGTTCATGCACTACAATTTCTTTAGCTGTTCTCCAATTGATGGGCATGTATTTTGTTTCCAATTCCTTGCTGTCACAAAAAGTACTGCTATAAATATTTTGGGGTATATGGGGACTTTTCTTCTTATCAATGGCTTCACTGAGGTATAAGCCCAGTAATGGAGTCTCTCTGTCTCTCGGTCTCTGTCTCTCTCTGTCTCTCTCTCTCTTTCTTCTCTCTCTCTGTCTGGGTCAAAGCTGCATAATTCCAGATTGTTTTCCAAAATGATTATACCAATACACATTGAATTGAAGGAAATGGAAACAGGCACTGTGGAGTACTTAAAGATTGGTCAGACAATGAAGATGCCAAGGTCCTCCACTGCATCTCAGTCCATTGCCAAGAGTCCTGACTTTTTAAAATTATTAATTTCTTTGTTTTCAGTTTTCAACAATCACTTCCATAAGTTTTACATTTTCTCCCCTTCCCTCCCCAAGATGGCATCCAGTCTTATGTGGGTCAATGGTCCTGACTTTGGCCTTCCCATTGGACTTCAGTGACTCTGGAAGAGAGAGTGAGGCTGCCAGCTTTGGGCAGCTCTGCCTCACTTAAATCCAATTTACACACACGAGTCAAGACATTACTCAATTACGGTAATGTCAGTGATCCTTTTCCAAAAATGAAAGACAAACAACAGCCAAATCACAATTGGATCATTCCACATCCCATCCAACAACACTGAGTATTTCTTTTTTTTTTTCCATCTTTGCCAATTTGCAGGGGGTGAGGTAAAAGTAAAGTTCAGGGGTATTTTGATTTGCATTTTTCTTAACATTAATGGACAGCATTTTTTCTTGTGGTTGTGAATATTTTGCAATTCTTCTTTAAGAACTACTTGTTCATGTCCTTTGACCATTTACCTATTTTCTGTTGAGTCATTTTTCAGTCATGTCTGACTCTTTGTGACCCGATTTGGGATTTTCTTGGCAAAGATACTGGAACATTTTGCCATCTCCTTCTCGAGCTTATTTTATAGATGAGGAAATTGAAGCAAACATGGTTAAGTGACTTGCCAGGGTTACATAGGTAGTAAATGTTTGAGGCCTGATTTGAACTCATGAAGATGAGTCTTCTTGGTTTCAAACCCAGTGTTCTATCCACTGTGCCATTTAGCTGCCCACTGGGGAATGGCTATCAGTTACGCGCGCGCACACACACGCCAGCACTTGTATCTACATATCTGCCCATCTTCTTGTTTATTTGTAACACCTGTTCCACAAGGCCCATTGTTACCGGACTCTCTCCTTCTTGCCCTATATGAGAGGCAGGCTGGAGTTGGTGAGAACAGAGAACTTCAGTTTTCCAGAGGCCCCCCACTTTTGTACTGTCAAGCTTCAAGTCTTCTTCTATGGTCTAGTCAGCTTCCAGCTTTGAGAAAGATGCAGGAGCCCAACTCCACTCAGACTGCTGAAGCAGTCTGGGCAGACCCAGGAGGAGCAGGCAATCTCCATTATGTCCCTATAACAACAGCAACTCTAGAAAAGCTGGGAATTTTCCCTTGAGTGAGATCCAGGACCCTTTCTTTTGGTTGAGCTGAGTTATCTCTCTCCCAGTGGGAGAGTTTTTCAGCATGTGTCATCTGGTATATATTTTACTATAGACCTTCTCTGATATCTGCTTTGCTATGCCGTGGACAAATGAACTTCTTTGCTATTTGCTATATGTGCTCATTGTGGAACATTATTAGGTAAATAAAGGGTCAAGCCTTGCCTTAGGGATCCCTTCCTCCCCAAAATGATAAAGTGCTCAAAAGTTGGCTTGGACCAAATCATATCCTCTGGATAAGCCATATTTATGAGAGCAGATAGATATACTTCTAGCCTGCTGAGACCTCTGTGGAAAGTACAGTGATGGCCTCTGGGCTCAACTTTCTGCTTCCTCTCCTAAAACGAATAAAAATCTTCCTTGAAGAAGGATAGGGGGAACAGAGGTTAGATGGGTCTATTCTGCCTCCTTTTTAGTCACACAATGACACTTCTACATTTGGGGGAAGATAGCTTTGCCATATGTGGGCCCCTTTCTATACACGGGACTCATTGCCATGACTACTACTCTTCTTTCCTTACATATTAATTGCATATATATTTTGGATATCAAACTGTTTTCAGAGAAATTTGACACAAAGATTTTTTCCTACTCCATTACTTCCCTTCTCATTCCAAATGCGTTAATGTTGTTTGCGCAGAAGCTTTTTAGTTTCATGAAAGCAAAGTTAGCTATTTTATCTTTGTAATTCTATCTTTATAAGGTACAGTTAGGTGGATAAAGTGCTGGACCTGGAATCAGGAAGACTCATCTTCATCACTCAAATCTGGCCTCAGACACTTACTAGCTGTGTGACCCTTGCAAGTCACAATTCTATGTGCCTCAGTTTCCTCATCTGTAAAATGAGCTCCAGTATCTTTGCCAGGAAAACCCCAGAGCCACAAAGAGTGGGACAACTGACACTGAAAAGGCAGGAACTATTTATCCTCAGAGGCTGGAAAGTTGGTTTTTGTATATTGGTATTCTATAAAAAGAGAGAGCATCTGTTAAATGCTTATTAGTGCCAGAAACTGAGCTAAAAAAAAACAGGATACAAACACAAAAAGTAAGAAATCCCTGACCTCATGAAGCTTCTATTCAATTGGAAGAAGACAGTACATAAAGGGGAGCCGGGAAGAGGGAAGGGTAGAAAATAAAATGACCTGGAAGCCTGGTTCTGAGCAAGGTAAGCGGAAAGCTCTCTTTTCTGTGCCTCAGGGGCAATGTTCAATGTTCCATGGTAGGGGGGAGGGGAGGAGGATGATGTGAGCGTTGATGGAAGTGACATCTAGCAGTGGGGGGCTCTAAATATATAACTATTGAATCATTCATCTCCTGTTATGTGTGCTACATATTGGGGGGGCTGTGAAGTTCTAGACTGCCTCCCTCCCCCCACCTCCCCATTGCTACCACTGAAAACAAACTTGACCTCTTTTCCAAGCTATAGAATTCAACCTAGTACATCACTTTGCCAGGGACTGAATCTGTATCACAGATGTTCCAGTTTGTAAAGCTGGGGGATTGTATGCTAAGGTGAGTAGTAGAACTAGGACTCAGGAGACCTACTAGAAACAAGGCATGTGATTTTGGTCTAGTCCTTTTCAGGGTCTCAACTTCTTGACACTTGAGGACCTAGAGGTTCTCGAGGCTGAAGTTTCCCCAGTCCTGCACTAGAGACTTTGAGGGAGCTTCTCCTTGGGAGAAATCCAGGGCTCTCCATCTTGTTGAGCTGAATTACCTCACTCCTAATGGGACAGCTCCTTCACTCTGTATTGGCTGTTGTATAGTTCCACATATACTTTCTTTGATTTTTTGTTTTATTATTGATTTGGATGAATTTTTTTCTTTGATAATTGCTATTTGCTACATGTGTTCATTGTACAATTGGTATTTAGTGGGAAAGGGGTAAAACCTTGGATATAAAGCTTGGGGGTTCTACTTTTCTTTTTCATAAATGAAAGTGACCAAAAGTTAGATAGAACCTGAAAAACTTCACCTCCTAGACAAATAATACTTAAGAGAGTGAATGATAGATATGATTTTAACCTAGTACCCTCTCTCTCTGAAGAGAACAAGGAGGTTTCTTCAGCCTCCTGTTTTTCCTTCTGACAGAAATTAAAATTTCTCTTGGAGAATGAGAGGTGGGCAAAAGAGTTAGAGAGGTCTATTCTGTTCCCATTTGAGCCATACCGCACTGATGGCACCCCGTGTTATATGTGGGGGGTTGCCCCTCACATTTGTGGAATGAGGGTATTGTCTAGGATCTCCAAAGTCCCTTCTAGATTTAAATTTTGTTAATTTGAATTTCAAAACTATTCTAGATATTCATGTTCAAAATGTGTTCCCAGATTAGGATGACTTGGGAGAAGAGGAAGTCATAAAGTGACAGCTTTAAGCATTGGAAAATGTATTTGGACCAAGGTATATTTCTGTAGCTGACATCTCTTTTCAACAGTTTACATTCTTATTAGATGTTTATATTATATAATGTTTATTTACATACATGTGTTGAAATGTGTTGATATTACATTTGAAAACTAGTAAACCCAGGGTGCCTTTTATTTATTGTAATTCTGTTAAGCATGATGTCACCAAAGGGTACTGTGAAATCATGCATTTCCAAGCAGAATGGGAAATTTGTCCAAGTTATGCAAATACTATTTGAAATAATGGCAATCAGCCATGAGAAAAATCCCTAAATGCATTACACAGAAAGTTCAAAATAGCTTTCAAAGATGTTTTTTATTACTAACTGGTTACTGCAAACATACTTTCACCCAAATACAGTAGAAAATATGCAACTTCCTGACAACAGGAAGCTGTGAAGTCACTTCCCAAAAGTATTTATGCTTCATGTTGACGAAATGTTTTTATGGCCAATACCACTTTATGGAGTGCCAATCTATTACTTTATTAGTATCCTTGAGTGGTTGGTGGATTAGTAGATTATGTCTTTGGTAACACTTGTTCTTAAACCATTTACAATTTTTATTTCACTATGGGCTGGGCTGTCAGTAGGACATACTTGCCTATTTAAATGATGGTTGGTTGGCTTTAAAGTGATAACTTCGGTGTGTGTATACTGTATTGTGCCTAAGTCAAAACTCTATTTCACATTATTTTAGCAATTTGTTGTTATTAAATGGAGATCTAGACCTGTGGCTTCGGGGGACTCCCAGTGTAGAAAGTCCCTCTAGCATAGACAATGACTATCCTGAAATTTATTTGATTGCCTGGGGTTTGAAGAAATTGAGAAACTTGTCCAGGATTATATAGCTAATAAATTTCACAGGTAGGACTCAAATCCAGCCTGACTCCAAGGCTGGTCTGCTGTTCACTCTACCATCCTACTTCTTTTTTTAAACATATACTCTAAAAAGTATAGTTCAGTAATGGCCCATAGCAGGTATCCTATTAGGTATCAGTCAGTCTTGAAGATAAAACAATACTGTTCCAATCAGTTATTCGACAAACGCCAAGTCTCACTGTGGTAAGTTGCTGGAGATAGAAGACATCATTTATAATAAAACAACTGATAAAAATGACTCTCACCCTAACAAAGGCTAAGTGGAATGCCTGCCTGTCCTTCCTTTTTCGAAGTTTAATCTCCGCTTGTGTTTTTGGTCCTAGGAATCCTATTCCTGTCCCATTTATCACCCCTTTTCTTTCTATCTTCTATCTCTCTCTTTTCTGTGGGTTTCTTTTCTACGTATAAACATGCTTAGGTCTCCCCTGTTTTAAAATAACCCCTCTCTGGCCCTTGCTGCCAGTTTAGTCTACCATGATCTTTCTCTCTATTACTGTACTACAACTCTGTAAAAGATTTATCTGTACTTGCTACTTCTACTTATTAACTCTTTTACTACTTACATTTCCAATTTGGTTTCACTGAAACGACTCTGCCCAAGAGGACCAATGACCTGATCCAGTCTCATGGTCCCATTTCAGCTTTTTCTGTTGTACTTGACCCTGCTCACCACCCCGTTCTCACCTCTGTGAGAACTTCTGGTTTCCCTCCTTCCTGCTAATTCCTTTTCTATTGGCATTCCTCAGGGATATCATTGGTTCTTTTCCCCCCTCTTTGTCTTCTCTCTACCTTAGTAAACTCAACTATACCTTATTGTCTCAAAAAATCTCCCCAATCCAGTACATGTACAGTTATTAATTTTTTATGGCAATATTATTTGTATAATATGGGGGTTAAATTACTTGCCCAGGGGTCACACAGTTAGTATCTGAGGTAGGATTTGAACTCAGGTCCTCCTGACTTTAAGACTGGGATCTACTCTGCTACTGACCTGCCCTTTTGTACAGTTATTTTTAAATTTTAAGTGTTGGATTATATATGTCTCTCTATTCTTATTAGATTCATTTCACCTGGCAAGGTCTTTTTGACTCTCAGTTTTGTTGTCCATTTTATTACCTGGCTTATTCAACATTTGCAAATGTGATAATCATACCATTTAGGTCTTTAAGTTTCTGATAAAAATATTAAACAAGATGGGACCAAGGACAGATCACTGCGGTGTTTCATTAGTGATTTCTCTTCCAAGTAGGCATCCAATAACAGCTACTTATTAGATCTGAATTCACTAAACTATCTTGTATATCTTCTCAGTAACCTTGGAGTTGAGGTGAGGCTCCAGGGACAGGGGGTGGAGCTTCTATGGGACATATGCGCAAACAAGAATCACAGAACCCAAAAGGGATGGATGGAAGAGCCTTTAGAGGCTCTTATACAAAATAAGAGTGCCTACTCTTATTTACCTAACTAGAGTTATCCAGCCTTTGTTTGAAAGTATTTAATAAAGAACTCACTATTTTTTAAATAACCATAGTCAAGGGTGTGCTTTTAATAAATGTTTAAATAACTGGATTTCTAAAAAAAACTTTTCTGTGATACAATTTAAAGTTTAATCCGCATTATTAATATTTTCTCCATCACTTTCTTAGGTCCAAATAATCAACAAAAGGTTCAGTCAGTCTTTGATTTGTAGTGTTCATCATTTCCAAGGTGTAAATTCTCACATTGAAAATTTAACAACTGGCCAGCATAAGCTGCATGAGCTGGCTCCAACACACCCATGGATAATTATTAGGAAGTTTGTCCTCACCTCAAGTCTTAGAATACATCTTTGTATCAACCATTCATCAGTCATTTTTTTCCTAGCTCTTCCCTCTAAGGGCTGAAAGGAAACGCTTTCCTCTAGGGGCTAAGAAGTCATGCCATCATTTCTCTGCTGTCAAGGTCTTCTTCAAAAGTGAAGGATGAACACAGATATTAGAGGAAGAATTCCAATCTCTAGTACATGGACAGCCTTTAAAATTCTTGAAAAGAGTGAGCTAATGTATGTAAAGCACCATGTACATCCTAGCAATTATTCATGTTTCTCCAAAGTCTTATCTTCTCATTGTTAAATATCCTGAATTCCTTTTACCTATCTTTGCACCTATGGAATGAAGTCTTCCTCCTTTCTGATAACCCTACTCTAGATGTTCTATCCCTATCAATGTCCTTCTTAAGTGTGATACCCAGAAGGGAACACAGAGTGGTGTGGCAATGGGAGAGAACAGTTGAATGATCACCTCTGTAATCTAGAGCACTGTAATTCTCCTGACTTAGTATAATTTGCATTCCTTTAAAATTCCTTCCTAGATCTTTTTTTTTTTTTTAAGATCAATTGCTATCATCAGGGATGGGGAACCTGCAGCCTCAAAGCCACATATGGCCCTCTAGTGCCTATGTGTGGCCTAAATAATGGATTCAGTCAAAGGGTCACTTGAGGACCTAGAGGGGCTATATGAGGCTTTGAGGCCACAGGTTCCCCACCCCTGATTCTAGCCTCGAACATATTTTTGAAATGGACTTTTTTGAACCCAAATGTAAGGATTTCCCTTTACCCTTATTGCATTTCATCTTACTTAATTTGGTTCAATGTTTTAATCTATTGAATCCTTTTGTAATGCATCATGTATTCCTCCCAAGTTGGTATCATTGCAAACTTTAATCTAACTCATCTTTAAAAATGTTAAACAGAACAGAGCCAGGCACAGCTCTCTGTAACCCAGCAATCAAAATGTTCAACTAAATTGGTATTGAGTTATTAATAATATTCGTTGGGTCCTACAATAGCATATGCTGGTAGGTAAATGTTTAATAACTGGCTCAGTGTGTGTGTGGGGGAAATGGGCACCTGACCCACCTTTATGTTTACTCTGTACTATTGACATTCTCTACATCACATTCTTAAGTCTAGAAATCAACAAAACAATAAATTAAATCCCTGATTTGTAGTGTTTGCCAATTTCTGAGGTGAAAGACACACACTAAAAATTTAACCATGGGATCAAGAGCCAGTTTGAGTTGGTTCTAATATACTCCTGGTCCCACCATTGAACCAGTTTTCTACTCTCCATTCATTCATCCACATTTTAGTATTCTTTCAGGAATTAAAGTCAAGCTAATTGGCCTATACTTTGTATGTGCCATTTTTTCCCTCTTGCCATCTTTAGAAAATTAGGATATTTACATTTCTTCCATCTTCCTATAACTCTTTACATAATCCTTCAAAGATCACTGGCTAGTGTTCAGTTCTTTCAGTACACTAGTGATGAACTAGTCATGTACTCTCCTATTATTTCCTGACTTTTCTGGGGTATCAACATTGTATTAGCCATTTTTTTTTCTGTTCTGAGCTTTTAAGTCCAGTGATCATTCTCCTTGGCAGAAAAAAAAAACCCAAAAGAGAAACAAGAGTTGGGTATCTTTACCTTTACATAGTCATCCATTGTAGCTTCATTCATCTTGAATGTCAATCTTATCCTTTTTTTATCATTCCCTCCCCCCAACGTAGCTTTTAAAAAATTCTTCTTGTGACTCTAACTTTCCTCACCAGTCTCAGCTCATTCTCAAGTTAGAACTCCTCAGAATATTAGTACAAGGTTTTGCTATGTTTTTGCATCCATCCATTGTACCCTGCCTTGCTTCTATCTTTTGTACATCTTTAAAAAATATAGGTTAGTTGACGAATTTGCTTTTCAACTCTCTGACCACTCTCGTTTCTCCTTCACTGGAACCATTTTCCTTCGCGTCTTCTTAATTTCATTCTTGAGAACTTCCTATTCCTCTTTTGTTGCTTTTCCTTATAGAATTTTCACCCATGGGATTCTGTTTATCCTTTTTCTTAACCTTTTAAGATCTACTCTCCTCAAATTGAGGGTGCATATTAGAATATTTCTGACTTTCCATCTTTCTTGATCATAAATTCAAAGGTATAGTAATTACTTCCCTCAAAGGGACTCATGCTTTCTATCACAGCCACCAGTTTTTCTTGGTGAGAATTAGATCTAGTACCGATGTTTTCTTCTTTGTTTTTTCCACCTCTTGAAGGATATCCACACTAAGGAGAATCAAGAAATTATTAGTGGCTCTGATTCGGTCAGAAAAATGTACGGTTAATTTAAATCCCTCTAGTTTCTACTATTTATCTCTTTGACATGTATAATAGGGCAGACCTGATTGGGGCTGGTTTGGTAGCTCAAATTCAAGATTGGAATCAAATGAAACAATTGTAGAGCACCTAACAGTTACCAAATGGAAGAATACTTAGCCATAGTTGGGGAAGGATATTTAGCAAAGATATAATACTGACTCATTTGGGCACCATTTTCCTTCCTTTGTGTTATCCATGAAGGTCCATCAATCAGAAAACTAAGGGAGAAGTTGCTGACTCCTCATGCCCTGGCTATTTTCTTTTTTAAACCCAGGCCATCAGAAAGCTTGATCAAAAGCCTGAGATTTCAGTGCCCTAAGCCAATTAAGATAATTCCAATACTTTTTAAAGAAAAACTAGCCTACTTGCATGGGGAAGGGCCTCAAGACATCTCTCGTATCTCAGGTGCTATTACTCACCTTGAGCTAGGCTTGTAATCTGTTTCCCAAACATCATCTCTATTTCCTTTTTCTGTTCAGATGACCTGTAACGTATTTTGGTGACCATAGTGCTTCTGTTTCTACCTCCACTAATATTTACTTAAAAGCTCTCCATTTTTCTCTGTGACCCAGGTGCTCTGAATGGTAAAACTTCATTATTTAGTTCTGACCATGCGCTTTTACTTCAGTCATTTTACAACTTGCCATGCCCATACGCTTTCCCCTCCCTTTCCTTTCACTCTGGGAAATATAATAAAATCAGTATTTCCCTTGGTTCTGGAAAGGTCATATCAATTGACCAACTTATTGTTCCATTTATCATCTCTGTGACTTCCCAGATCAAAATACCCTTTCCTAATCACCAATCCCTATGTATCTTGTCTTTCCTATTAGAATGTAAACTTTTTGAAGGCAAGAACTTATCCCTTTTTGGGGAGAGAGTTACACTAGCATCAGAAAAGGCTTCATGTAGAAGGTTGTACTTGAGTTGGGGTACAGAGTCAACATATCAAGCCATATAGGATCATAGGATTTAGAACTGGAAGTGATGGAATCCTAATAAAGCTTTCCCCAATCCCAGTATTCTAATTTCCTTATGGGTCCTATTGAACCACAGGCATGTCCTGATTTAACCACACAATCTGGCTTAAACCACACCTCAGGTCACTCAACCGCAATCACACTATCCATTTAGCCCAAGACCGGGCCACAATACTCAACTATTCATCTTGACCAGAAAGGACCAGAATAGCTAGTCAGTCAGAAAGCAGTGCAACCAGAATGTCTGACCACCAAACCATAGAAGGGACCTCTCCCCATTACCTAATTCCTTAACAACCCCTCCTGTCTTTTTAATATTCATAATTTTGGTCATGTAATCAACATCAATGCACTATTGGTTTGCCTGTGTTGTCTTATTAAGTTACTGGTTTCTCTTGGAACCTAGCCCGCTTCTGAGAGGCGTCAATCCTCAGTAAATGCCTGTACTTGGATTACAGGACGTCTGACTTTAAATTCTTTGAGACATTATTATTGCAACTACCATGAAACCGCAATAGAAGGAACCCTAGAGTTCATCTAGACCAAGCCTCTTATTTTGCAGATGAGTAAACCAAGGCTTTTACAAGTTATATAGTACATCTCAGATTATTTGATGGTAAATAGCAGGAACAAGATTAAAAACTACATTATTTGTTTTTTAGACTCAAAAATCTAGTTTTCTTTATAATATACCACAGGGACCTCACAATGTGCTTTGTGAAAAATCATTAGGATTGAAAAGCTGATCAATTCATGGTGCTTAGATCTCAGCTGAGGTGCTACAAAACTGAAGGGAAGCTTATAAACATTAGCTCTTTCAACATGTCCCTTGTCTACCCATAACCTTGCAGGGCTACTATTAATAAAGTCATGCTGTAAACAAGAAGTAAAATAGGGCTAGATTTATACCCCCCCTTAAACTAATTCTGTGTCTTAGCTTCACAAAGGAAATAGCACTTTTTATTGGGAGTGGAATGATACCAACTTGTTCTGCAGGCTTAGGTAAAGCCAGGAGGAGGTTCTTAAAGAACCTGAAGTCACTGAGGGAGCTGTCAAAAACAGACAAACTCACTTTTGGCAGCTCCACCTCCCGGGGGCTGAGTGCCTTTATAATTGTCCCTACAGCTACCAAGCTTCTCACACCAATAAAATGTATCTATGCCTTAGTCTTTTTTTTTTAAAAATTAATTTATTTTTAGTTTTCAACATTCACTTTTATAAGAATTTGAGTTCTAAATTATCCCCCTCCCTCCCCATCACCCTCTCCATGCAATTGGATATAGGTTATACATGTACAATCATATAAAACATATTTTCACATTAGTCGTCCTATGAAAGAAAAATCAGAGCAAAAGGGAAAAATCACAAAAAAGAAAAAAAACAAACAAAAAAGAAAATAAGTATACTTCAATGTGCATTCAGACTCTATAGTTCTTTCTCTCAATGTAGATAGCATTTTCCATCATGAGTCCTGGAATTGTCTTAGATCACTGTATTGCTGAGAAGAGCTAAATCTAATAAAATTGGCCATCACACAATGTTGTGGTTACTGTGCACAATATTCTTCCAGTTCTGCTCACTTCACTCAGCATCAGTTCATGCAGGTATTTCCAGGTTTTTCTGAAATCTGCCTACTCATCACTTCTTATGAAGCAATAGTATTCCATTGCATTCATATACCACAATTTGTTCAGCCATTTCCTAATTGATGGCCATCCCCTCGATGACCAATTCTTTGCCACCACAAAAAAAAGCAGCTACAAATATTTTTGTAGGTGTGAGTGTTTTTTCCCTTTTTATGATCTCTTTGGGATGTAGACCTAGTAATGATGTTGCTGGGTCAAAGGGTATGCACAGTTCTATAGCCCTTTGATATGCCTCTGTCTTTTAAGAACATCCTAAAAAGGAAGACATTTCTTAACATCCTTCAGGTCTATCAAAACTTATTTGTCCTATGTTCTTTTCTTTCTGGATGTTGTTCCCTATTGATAATCAACAAATTAATAATATAACAATGCTAATAATAATGCTTAACTACAGTTTTCGACTACTTGCCTCATCATAGTATATGGTGCGTTATATGTATGTGAGGGAAGGGTTAGTTAGGGTAGGGAGAGGGAAAGACAAATGGGTTCTGAAAGGCCATATAGACAAGTGGAGCATGAGCTCTAGAAAAACTTCAAGTGTAAGCCCAGGGACCCAGAACCAGCCCAGCTTAGTTTCCAGAAGATTATCATCAGAGCTTGGTTCTTAAGTAGAGATTTTTTTTTGGAGGGGAGGCAGCTACAGAAGCTTATGAAAACTCTGTTAAGACAGGAAGGAATTGAGATGACCTGAATTGGTGGAAAAATTACCCACACCAAAGAGATTAGGATTCCTTAAAGAAAAATGGGATCACAGGTTAATGCATTCCATTTATATAATTCGTATTTGCAGTTTAAGAGGCACTTTATGGAAACAATGCCTTACTTCAAAGGAATGATGCTAATAGTTGGAAATCATTAGCAATAAGTCTGTTGGAAAGAAGCCCTTTCAGATGGTCCTAAATCTAACAATAATGGTGTTAATAAGATCGGACATGTACACATTGATTTAAGCTTTGCAAAGCACTTTACCTACGTTATCTCATTTGCTCCTCAAAACCACCCTGTAGTGGTTGTGCTGTTATTATCGCCATTTTATAGTTGAGAAACTGAGGCTGAATAACTTGCCCAGAGTTATATAGTGAATAAGTGTCTAAGGTAGGATTGGAATTCAGGTCTTTCTGACTTAAATATAGTGCTCTATGCCCTACTTCATGCTTTCTGTTGATAGGATAATAGACATGGATAGCATCAGGAAGAAGCAACCAGAAAGTTTTCATGGCTTCAGCTGGATTCAGCCTCTTAATTACAATATATAAACTGCAAGTCAAAGGTGGCTTCCTATGTACAGGCTTTAGTAGGGGAAGGCTAGTCTTTGCTCCTCAGAAACCCACAGAGATTTTAATACAGACCAGACATATGTTTGAATAAATGAGTAGCTACAGACAGATGGAACAATCTCCACATTCAAAGGTTTTGTGGATATTTCCATCTCTGCATTATTCATTTCAATACTGTGAAATGACTCCTTTTGAGAATTTTTAAAAATAAATGGGTGGCACTTTTACATGCTGCTTGATTGGTTTATCAAAACTGGTATTATTTCATTATGTCTCTGTCCCTCTGAGGGGATGCTTGAGAAATAGAGATTGAAATAGTTCTTTACTTGGCAAAACCTTGTCATTTCCATTGTTTTTGGGGAAAATTCTTATATACCAACTAGCCTATATAAAAACTGATAAAATGATAAATGTAAAGAACTTGTTTAGCCTGACCTGAATATATGGCAAAACCATTGTTTTTCATTAGCTACAATTTGAAGTTAATGGTCCTTTCACTTGATATTGACAGTAATGCTTATTACCATAAAAAATAGACCCAAATGTCATTTTAGAAAGCAGGAAATGGTATTGATTAACATAGACAATGAAATATATAAAGTCACTTCGTATAAAAAGTGTATAAAAGAAATAAAGTATAACCTTTCTTTTTTTATCTAATAGGTATTTTTTTCAGTGTTTTCATCTTTCTAAAAAAAGAAAACTAACTTCCAGAATTAGGGAAAAAATGTTATACAACTTTAATTAATTTTGATCCCATTTGCCATGATCACATCTGACAATATTATCAGAGGTTGGCCTTCCTTCCCTCTTTCTCTTTCTCCTCATTCTTATTGGTGTTTTCTGATGTAGAAATTACATCCTCATGTATTTGACAAGGTAAGGTTTTAAAAAACGATTCAATAACATATGTGTGTGTGTGTGTGTGTGTATACCAAATTATTTTCAGATCTATATACATAAACACTACTGGCTAGGGAAAGCCCATACTAATTTCAAAGAAAACATAGATCTTTTGTACCTATCAAGAATGAACAGAGACAAAGTTTTGACAATCTTTTTTCTGCTAAAAAATAGAGACAGTGCTCCATGTATTTTAGTTTCAGGACTTGTACAAACTGTCTGGCAACTAGCACATGATTCTTTTATGAATATTGTATAAAAATTTCTTTGAAATATTCTTGCTTGAGGCTATTTTACTTCCATGCAAAATGATGAATAAGTTATAAAATTAGGTATGAATATCAGATGATAAAACTTTCATTTCCCATTGGAAAGTAAAATTAGTGGCATCAGGCTATCCATCAGAACCAATGCAGCTCTGACAATGGGTACAAGTTGAGAATGGGGATCTCATCCTTATGAATGAGCTCAGTTCTAAAAAAAAGAAGTTACTTTCTCCTACAATTACATTATGGAGAGATTTTCTAATGTAAGATGGGACCTTTATAGTCTGAGTTATGGAAAAAAATGGACTTTGGTATATTATTAATTTATTTATAATAGTTGGCAATAGTTTTTTTTGTGGGTGAGGGCAGTAGAGCTTTAAAAGTACACATTGAGTGCTGTGTTGCTCTCAGTATGTATGAAAAAAAGGAAAAGGCTAAGGGATTATTTTAAAGGCTGGCAGGATTCCTGTGGGCAGGAACGATAGAATAAATTTGTCCTCTACTGCTCTTTTCTTTCTCCAATCAATACTATTACATGTAACCCAGGGCCCTTCATTATAGCTCTAGGCTCACTTGGACAGTGTTTATTCTTGAAGTCTTCGCAATAATAACTTTATAGCTTATTTTGCTCCCACCCAATAGTCTCTCAGGGAAAACCACAATCTAATTTCTTTCTTGTTCTCCTAAGAATATTTAATTTTTCTCTAAGCATTAAGCTTAGGAAGCATGGAACACAGCATTATTAAAATGCAGGTGAAGACAGAGAAGTGACTAGTCTTTTTTCTTGAATAGCAAGAAAACAATCTGTAGCCTACATTCTGCTGAGTGCCATTTTCTCCCTCAGTCTCCAAATGGCTGAATCTCACAGTGCTCACAAAATGAAGCAAATTGATTAATTAAACGATGAGCTTGGTGGGTGGCACAATCAGTGTTTCTCCAATCAGCAGCTCACTCCTTTACTCTGGCATCAATATGCCTGCTTTGTATCCTTTCTTTCTCAGTTCTTGGTCCTGTTTCTCCCACCACCAGGTGATACCACCAGGCTTTCATTGCTCCTGGATTTGCTAGGTTAACTACAGGGGTATGATGAACCCCTTGGCCTTTTCTGTCTCTACCATGTTTTCTTCATACTGCCATGACCTATAAAGCCCATCTGCCTTCCTCATGTCTCACTCACTTTCCCAGGAGCCACTGCTCATACTGTTTTAACAAGTATTTACAATAGGGCTTTACTTCCATCCACTGTGTGGGAAAATTCCCCTTAGAAAATGATTGAATTATTGTGTCATGAATCTTATCTGTCCATACTTGCGATATGCAGAACTGTTGGTGTAACGTTGTCAGAGCTGTGTTTTAGGGATTCATTGACAATCCTGAAGTTTCAATAAAAATGCCTTTAGTCCTTAATTTAACTATAAAACCCTAGTACTAACTTGGCTTTCCCCTCCCCTCTATACCATCCTGGTTTAGCTCCTAACTGCTATAGCAATTATTGTTTGCATAATCCATTGGGGGTAAACACATGCTGCTTTACCACTGCTTTTCTGTTGTTGTCTTGAAGGGGTTATTTGAATCTTTTCCATATTATCTGTCCAGCAGGAATGTGACTCCTCATGTTTCTTAGCCTGATACTTTACTAAAATATAGTTGATGCTCAATAAATATTTGTTGATTTGAAAAGCTTCCTTTGAAAACACAATATCCCTTGCCTTAACAAAATAATGTAAAATCCTATTTTAGGGGGGAGGGAGCATATGCATTATGGGAGGGTTTTTCCCCCCAGAAAAAAGGACTCTTAGGCAAAACTGTTTTTAGGTCCTTTGGAGGCAGCTGTCAGATGTCTAGAAAACAAACCCTGCTAGTAAGAGAACTTGTTCAGCAGGAGCAGGTCATGCCAGACTAACCTCCTTCCATTGTTTGACAGGATTAATAGACTTGTAGGTTGATTAAGGGAATTTAAAAGATGTAGTATACCTGGATTTCAGTGAGGCATTTGACAAAGTCTCTCATGGTATCCTTGTGTACAAGGTGGAGTGAAGGTGGCTAAATAACCAGACAGCAAGAGGATGAAAAATGATGGAAAAAGTGACACCACTACATATTTAGAGATCCAAGTTCACAACCCTCTGTTTTTCACTTTCCCTTACCCTCCTCCCATCCAGTAAGTTTCCAATTCTTGTTGATTAAATCTTAGAAATGTATCCCACATCTGCAAGACCCTCCCTGCTCCATCTCTTTGTACTATAATTCAATAGCCTGTTTATTCTTTTAATTGGGTTCCTCCATCCAGGGGTTTTTAACCTGGCATCTATGAGGGTTTTTTTTTAAGTTTTGATAACTGTATTTCACTATTATTGATTTATTTATAATCATATGCATTTAAAAACATTCTGAGCAGTGGCCTAAGTTTTACAAGTGTGCCAAAGATTAAGGAACCCTTTATCCAGTCTACCTACCCCCTTCTCGAATCCATCCTCCACACAGCTATCCAAGTGATATTCCACTCCTCTGGTCATTTCACTGATCTGCTCAATAAATTCCAATGCCTCCCTCTAGGATCAAATATGAACTCTTTTTTTTTGTTATTTAAATTCCTTCACAACTTAGGTAATATTAAAAAAAGTAAATAAATGAAAGGCAGTTCTATTCAGATGAATTTCAATGAACAATTTTGAGCAGATAATAAAATTTTCTTCTCTCTTTACTGATCTATAGGTATCTTCATGACATTTCTCCTCCTACCACCTCCAGCCTCCATCTCTGATCTGGCACTCCAGTCCATGCTCTGGGGCCCTGGAAACATGATCAGGTAAGAGCTCTGCATATCTATCCCAGCCCTGACTGCTTTCCCCCCATTCTTTTTTGTGCTTTGAAAACAATAATTAAATTCCTTCCCACCTTCCCCCCTTTCTACTCCGATCTTTGGAAACAGGAATCATATCAATGCTTGGATTTCCAATTCCTGGAAAGAAGTCCATCAGTTGTCTTAGGGCTCCCTGTGGCTTCCCAGACCAAAATCATCCTCCTTGACTACCACTCTCCTATATATATTCTTTATGTTTTCTTACCTATTACAATTTAAATTTATGGAGGACAGCAATTGTCTTACTTTTTAAATTTGCATCAAATCAAGAATGACTCCAAGACTGTAAACTTAGACAAATAAAAGAATGATGCGTACATTAACATAAATCAGAAGGCTTGGAGGAGAGATGGGTTTTGGAGAAAAATGAGTTCTGTTTTTGAGCTTGTGATGACATCCAGGTGGAGAGATCAAGCACTGAGTTGGTAATAAAGGAGTGAACAAAATTAAGAAGAGAGATTAGGCTTGGATACATGGAATTAAGGATCTGCAAGTCAATCTTTAAGTAGCTCCTAGGGGAGCTAATAAGATCTTTGAAGAAGAGACTGTAATAAGCAAAGATGGACCAGGATAAGCTTTGGAGGACCCCCATACTTAGTGGCAGGGTAGAGGATAATACCAAAGGGTATGATACCAGAGGATAATGACCAAAGGGTACTGTGATAGACAATCAGACAGGGAGGAGGAGAACCAGTAGAAAGAATGCAAGTTTCTTAAGAGCAAACACTATTATGTCTTTATAACAACAGCACAGATTACAGTGCCTGGCACTGAAGTACAAGCCTTACTAAGTGCTTGCTGAATTGCACTGAGCCCAGAGACATCAGAGTGATAGAAGGTAAAGAAAAAGAGAGTGTCAAGGAGAAAGGGAATAGTAAAATAGGAAAAGCTATATAGAGATGAAGTAGAATAAGAGCTAAGGAAAAACCACTGTAGCTGAGATCACTGGTAGTCTTGCAGAGACTGATTTCAGTCTGGTAAGCAGGGTAGACAGCAGATTGCAATGGACTGATTAAGAGAGGAAAGTGGTATATGTATATGTGACAGAGAAAATGGTGTCAACAGGTGTAGAGAACTGTTCTAGCAATGTGACTGTAAGAGAGTTAAGTCCAATTTCACTCTTGGTTCTATGGCTGCCTTCTAAAATAACCCTGTGTTAGCCGTTAAGTACTGTCTTGTCTCAGTTTGCACGCTTGTAAAATAGTATTGCAAATCTCTGCCTTATCCAAAGGAAGTTAATGGCTGGGTTGTGCTTCCACAATGTCTAATTTATAATGGTAATACAGTATTCAAGAACCAAAATGTTTTTGCCCAATTAGGAGGTAGCAAGAAGTTCGCAAATATCAGACCTTTAAACATGGATATGATCTATCTCTGAGAAAACAGCCCTGCCAAATATGGTAACGAAAATTATAAAAGTATGGCTTTTCTCATATAACACACATTTAGCAAGGAGTTGTGAGTTCAGCAGCAGGGGAATCCCCCTATGGGAAATCCTATCAACTCTCAAATCTCAACCCTTATGTGCACAGAAGTCAGGGTCACACTGCCAGGGGCAGAGAATTGGTCTGAATCGCAGTCTGCCCAACTCCAAACACCCCACTACCCACTCTGCCAGATATTACTTATTTTACAATCAACATTTCAACCAAATAAAAACTTGTCCTTCAAAAGAGAAGACTGCTGTCCCTTAAAAGTTCTTAGTTCAAGTTGTGATTCGTTCTTCCAGTAGAGGTGACATATTCATGTGGTTTGTAATTAGCATCACCTTGTGTTTGAGGAAGACCCAAGAAAAATATAAGAGCCTGGTGCACGAACTCACTCATCCTTCAGGTTTTTGTTTTAATTCCCTCTGCCTTTTTCCTTTTTCTCCCGCGTCATTTACCTCTTAAAGTCGCACTCTGTGGCTCAGTTCGGACGTAAGTCATACGCTAAAATGTTACAATTATTAGTAACAGTTGCGGGCGTTCAGGGCTCGGGAGGAAGAGCCGGCCAAGCTCCGACCTCAGTAACTTTCTCCAGGCTCCCCGTGGGGATTGGGAGGAAGCCGGCAAGGGGGAAGAGCCGCGGCCGGGGGGTGCCCGCATCGCCGGCGCGTCCGCAGCCGTCCCCCTCGCGCAGGATCGCGGGGAGCCGGGGCGGGGGCTGCCGGGGCGGGGGACCGGACCGAGCCGACGCGCAGCGACCCGCCCCTGCCTCGCCTCCCCTCGCCGCCCGGACCCGCCCACGTGGGGCCGCAGCCCATCGAATGGCTCGGTGCGACGTGTTGGCGGCGGCTGCGCGGGCTCTTCCGGCCTCCGCCGTTTCCTGCGAGGCACAACCCCCCGGCCCCCGCCCGGTCCCGGTCTCCTCCGGCCCGCGCCCCCGGCAGCTGCCCCCCGGCCCTGCCCAGCGCGGCCCCGGCTGAGCGCCAGGCTCGGGTAGCTGCGGCCGCGAGCATCATGAGAGCGTTGCCTTGCCCGGTGCTGCTGTTCCTCCTGCTGGCTCCCGGAGCCTGCGCTAGCGTGTTCTACCCCTCGCCCAAGCAGCCGCCGCCGGTGCCGCCGGTGCCGCCGGTGCCGCGGGAGGTGAGCCCCGGGGCCGGCCCGGGGAATGTCACCCAGCTGGAAGGAGAGGCGGCGGCGGGCGGCAGCGCCAACCGGAGTGAAACCCTGGTGACCCGCATCTCCAGCCTGCTCCGGGACCTGCCCACCCTGAAGGCGGCCGTGATCGTGGCGTGCGCCTTCACCTCCCTGCTCATCGCCTGCCTGCTGCTTCGGGTGTTCAGGTAGCCTGTCCTGTGCCCGTGCCCGGCCCGGGCTGCCCCTGCCCTCCGTCCCCCTGCCTCTTCTCATGCCTAGAGCGGAGGTGCGATCGAGGAGAGCGCCGGCGGGGTGGGTGCCCTCGATGCCGGAGATGCCCAGGGGCCCCCGCAGCGGGGCAATAGCGCTCCTAATCAGCCTGAGACTCCTCAGGTCCCATGCTTGGTTTTCTAAGGAAATCTCCACTCTGCGCTAGGGTAACTGTAGGGATCCCCATTCCCCGGGGTAGCTCTGAGGGCGCACTGATGCCTCGGTCTTTATACATTGGGCAGAAACTCTAGGACCGCTCCATGCACACCTTCGTCCCCTTGGGCCTCAGGTTATTCATGGAGGAAAGGAGGGGGATCTCCAAGGTTCCTTCAGGCCCCGGAATGCAGTGATTTTGGTGACCCCTTTGCTTTCAGCTCCCACCGAACCCCCATTTTGGTGTTTCAGTTGATGACCTTCCTCAGCCAAAGAAGTCTGCCGTTGAAGCGTTTTATTTTTTCCCTTCCATTGTCCCTGCCTTTGCTTCCAGTCCACTTTTTAGCCTCGGAGAAGCGTTTGTGGCTTGGAGTACACAGGTGCTGCTTCAGGCTGGTATTACTAGGGTTATAAGAGCACCACGAAAGGGAGTCTGGAGATTCATATGCTCCAGTTTGGCTTTAACGTTAGTTCTTTGTGTGGCCAGGCTGCTCATTTTCTTAGTGTAAGTAATCCCTTTTTCTCTCCCTGCCCCCTCCCATTTCCCCCTCTGCAGATTTAAGAAGACATAGAAAGAGCATTGGCCTTATAGTTAGAAGGATCATAATAGCACTTAATTATTCCATTTAATCCTTACAGCAATCTTGGGAAGTAGGTGCTGTTATTACCCCCATTTTGGGGTGAAAACGCAGGCAAACCGAGGTTGAGTGACTTGCCATGGGTGAAAGAGCAGGTGTTGAGGCTGAATTTGAACTCTATTCCAGGATCGGTGCTCTATGCACTGTACCACCTAAGTTGCCTGGGTCAGAAGACCTAGATTTGACATTCAATATCACTTGTTTACTAGCTTTGTGTAACTTTTCTGACCATATTTTATTTCTTCAGCTATAAAACAACGACGACAGGACTTGTACTACTTATATCAGGGGGTGTTTTCTCTGAGGGGTCTGCCAATGACTTCATCTGTGAACAGGACTCAGCTTCACCTCTGAAGATTAGCCATGCATTTGTAAAATGAATTGCCTAGGAGATTGGGAGTTGTCCAAGGTCACACAGCTAATATGTGTTAGAGGAAAGACTTCATCTTACTTTTCTTGATTACAAGGCCCCGTTTCTCTACTACACCATGACTGACTCTCAGAGTGAAGGGTCATCTAATCCAACCTCCTTATTTTACAGTTGAGGAAAATGAGGCCCAGAGACTTACCTAGGGTCAAGCAAGTAAGCAACACTGCTAAGATTTGAACCCAGGTTCTTTGACTCCAAATTCAACACTTTTTCCAATGCATCATGCTCCCATGGTTGTTGCAGAGAGAAAGATAATATCTGTAAAAGTGCTTTGTGGCCATAAAGTGCTACTTAAGTATAAGCTATTAACTTATTTATGATAACAGAGTAGATTAATTGGGATATAAATAATGAGACTCAAGTTCCCACTAAGGAACTTTTAAATGAAAAGTTTATAGGTAATGGAGTTAAGGTAGGGGCCAAGGTAATGGGTTGATTATGTTTTAGGCTGCATGTGTGGTGGTTGTGATGGGGATGGGGGTGGTTTTGTTGTACGAGAGCTTTTGGAGGAATTAATGTTTGTCATGGGATCGGCGTATCTGTGTGTGGCCTCACAATAATGCGCTGAAGTAGCATTTTGTATAATGGCTGCAAGATGTTGATCTTGCACGAAGTGTAACAAATGTGTCTTGCTGCTCAGCCTAGTTTAGCTCCCCATAACCTGTAGGGAGTCAGGATTTCATGGGTCATGCACCTCCATCCTGGGGCTAGCAAGCAAACACTTTTGATGTCTGTTGTACTCATAGGAGCATGTATGGTGTCTGTTGTATTCATAGGAGCATGGATGAAACCAGCAGCTCACTAAGTGTATGAGTACCATCAACAGATGGGAAGAAACGTAGGTAAGAATTTTAGGGTTTTTGATGAAAAATTTTGATTCTTTGTGGCAGAACTTTGGATAAAGGGTTTTCCTTATAGAGAAAGGAAAATAAACGACACTGTGTCCCAGAAATAAAGGGGCCATGGACAACAAGAGATGGGAAACCATAAGTCCCAGAATTCTGCTGGCTTTCTGGTTGGAGAGCTTTGGTGATCAGAGAAGCAGTCACTTGGAGGTTTCAGTTGTTGGGCCAAAACATGAAACCAAATCCATAAGACTAACAAAAAATAAAGAAAATATTTTAAGTCTTTAACCAGCATGCTCCTTGTTATTGCCCGAAGAGTGGGAAATAGAGTATAAACCAGCATGGCTCCAGATGTGAAAGGACTGCCCTGCACATTTGAGTCATACAGCTTACTCTACAGGCTAGGAAGGGGGGTAGATTCTTGTTTACTTGGTCGTGCAATGATAAAAGGAGATTAGTTTTGCCGAGAAACAGCTGTCATGGCAAACTGATTAGTGTTCTCTCCTCCTCTAGACCAGTTTTATTTGAATAAGCTTCTGATTCTATACCTGTGGGCAAGAAGAATCTAATTAGCTACTACCTATGCTGGCAAAAAGGAGGCTAACCAGAGACTGAATCTAATACTTATAAAAGTGCTACTTTTGGGAAATTACTTTTCAGTTTTGACTAGTTTGCATGGCTAATTGTTATAAAACTGGATTAGAACTGATAGCATAAATAAATGTGCCTTTTATTTTTTGAGGCGGGGTAAATTGGGGGTGGGGTGGTAAAAATCCTTTACCTAGCACAATCTAAATGCCTCCTTTCCTGTTGTTTTCCTTCTGCTTCCTTCCTATAAGCAGATACTTCAGCCAAGTTTGATTTCTCACTGTCCCCTTTCCTGTCCTGTACTTTCCCTTTGTTTTTGTTTCTGTAGTTCTTGTTGAAACCCCCTCCCAGGACTTAAATGACCCAAATTCTATCTCCTTCATGAAACCTTCTGTGATCTCTCCTGCCCTTTACCTAAGAGCTGTGATCTTTTCCTCAACTCACGGGACATTATCCATTACCTCTATAGTTATCATAGAGTCTAGTAATACAGATATTTGTCTAACTGCTGGTTTCCCTCCTAAATTATAAGCTTCTGAAGACATTTCTTTTTATCTCCCACATCTACAAGCAGAATGCCTTGTATTGATATTGAATGAATGTTGAAAAACAGAGATGATATGGGAAAAAATGGAGAGGGTGTTTGTAAAGTAGCAGGTACTTCCATGGAGTGGTTCAACCTATCCAAAAAAAGGGCATGAGGAAGAAAAAAAAGGAAGAATCAAGACTAGGCTAACCAAAGGCAGCAGTGCCTTTGTTTTTGAGCTTTTCAAGGTCAAAATAGTTGCTCCTGGGCTGTCCACCGAAAGTCACTTTTCCTCCAGCTTTCCACCTACTAATTCTTTGCTCTTGTTTCTGGCATCTAGATCATAGGTCAGAATTAGAACTGCACCAGCCCTTGCTTTTCCAGCCCCACATTTTTGTTGAATACAAATTTGCCAGTTCTCCCATTTTTCCAAGGTCTGGTATGACCTTGACCAAAGGTTCTGTAAATGAGAAGAGTAACATGAACCACTGATTTACAGATGCCCAGCTTACAAATTACATATCTACAGCAATGTTGACTTCCCTTCTGCCCTTCCTGGGTTTTCTCATTACCAGATAAACTGCATTCAGATGTGAACCCAGGGAAGAAGTTGGAAAAAGCAGGATAGTCGAGGTAAACTGACCCAGTGGCAGACTCCCAGGCCAAGTAGCCTGCCTTGGAGGTGATGCTTCCCTTCTGAAGGACAGTTGCTCTGGAGTTCAAAGAAACCCAGAGGCCAATCCCTCTCATTTTACAGATGAAGAAATTGAGGCCCAGGAAAGTAAAGACAAAACCAATCTGTTATAAATACAATACTAAATGTCAGTATGACCAGTAAGACTCCTTTCATTACTGTTTTCATTGAAGTAAATGGGTTTTGAGGCATAAAATGCCATCACCGCATTCTTCAGAATTATTTGTCCATTTGCTTCCATTTACTTTGAGATTAAATAGCTATATTTAATGTGTACTCTTGTTCTTGTTAAACCACTCATCTAGAAATCACTATAAACTCCTGTTTGAAAGGAGAGTTTTCTTTGGTACTTGGGGTTGGGGTGGGGCTGGGCAGTATAGGTCAGCTAACATTTCCCAGTTTGGATCAGTTGCAAAACTTCCAAGGCAGGATTCTTTCCTTGTGGAGGGAGACTCCTGAGAC
Source organism: Bettongia penicillata ogilbyi (assembly GCA_023548195.1). NCBI lineage: Eukaryota > Metazoa > Chordata > Mammalia > Diprotodontia > Potoroidae > Bettongia > Bettongia penicillata. The sequence continues at coordinate 3,551,646 of JAJHZJ010000206.1, read as the reverse complement.
TCCTAGAGATCTGTTCAGACTGTGTGCCAGCCAGAAACTAAACAGTAAATAAAAAATATCCCTCCCCTTTACCCCTCATCACTCTATCCTAAATAGACTAGTTGTTGCTTCTAATTGTCATCTCAGTGACATGAAAAAAAATCCCTTTTGTATCTTTGGCAACAAAGAGCCCCATTCACTATTTTTATGACTTTAAAAGAGAACATCAACATTGCTTTGGTTTATCATGATAAAAATACTGTAGAACTGAAACTTTTATTAAGCATTTTATGTTTCATAATGTAATAAGGTGGCAAAGTGTCATAGTGGATAGAGTGCTGGATGTGGAATCGGTGAGATCTGAGTTCAAATATTGCCTCAGACACTTATTAACTATTACCCTGGGCAAGTCATTTAATCTTCGTCAGTTTCAGTTTTCTTATCTGTAAGGTGGCAATAATAATAGCATCAACTTCCCAGAGTGGTTTTAGGGATCAGCAGATGTACCATAGGTAAAGTTCCTTTGCAAAGCTTAAAGTACTTTGTAAATGCTGGCCACTATTATTAATGCTTAATGAGTAAAAGTATTACATAAACTGCATAGAAATCAAGGTGAGAGTATGTTTTTTTTTTGTTAGAAGTCATAAGATTTAGAAATCATTTCCCACTGCCTCTCATTCTGTATCTTCTGCCCCATTTTTACATATTCGTTTGACTTTTCAACTCAATTTTGAAACTCCTAACGCATTCAAATTATGACTCAATTTGCCAAAATTTAATTTGTATTCAACTTCTGAGAAATAAAACTGCCTTTCAAATTGAGGTATCCCTTAACCTAAAATAATTTGGAGCAGTGTCTGCATCCCTAGGCTAGAGACTGGACCCCGAGGGTCTAGATTTTTTTCTTCTTTTTGAGACCTCACTGTACTTCATCTGTTTAGGTATTGGATTTCTCCATTACGTCAATAACATGAATTGAATTTTATAGCACCATAGTTAGACTTGTTATGCTAAACTGTGGGTCTGCATGAAATGTCACTTTGATATATTCTCCCAGTGGAAAAGAGAAAATCCTTCCTTTGATTTGTTCCTTAACCTTTTGTTTTAGTACGTTTTTGCCTTTATACTGTCATACCACATAATGCTTTTGAGTGCTCACGTTATAGACACAGCATGAAATGTGTACATATACACACATATATATGTATATACATATATATAAAACACTGTAAAAGGAAAAATGAAGGAACTGATGAATATGTTTCACAGTCTCCCCCAGAAATGACAGAACAAATGGAAATAAATTCAGATTTTAGTTGCATACCCTGATCCAGTGACATCGGCCTCCTTGTTGTTTCTCTTACGACAAGACTTCTTAAACTTTTTCCACTCATGATCCCTTTTTGCCCGAGAAATTTTGACGTGACCCTGGATATATAGGTATGCAAAACAGGCATATAGATCAAACATTTATTGATAATCATAAAGAAATTATTTTAAAACAATTCTTTGGTATACATATAATTTTACCATTTATTAAAGATGAATTTTACCATTTGCATACTAATGAGATGGATGTACTTTTTAATTTTTACATAGAGAATTAAATCTTGGTGGAATATTTGATACTTCAAGATATAGAGTATCTTCAGTGTTTTCCAGAGTTGATCAATATTTTGATTTTATAATTGTCAATGTGAGAATACCCACTACTTTGCATAAATACGTTGTACAAAATGGCAGAAGTATATTTAGGACCATTTCAGAAATTGTCAGAAATTCAATCCTAAGCCCAAGCCAAAATTCATGGCCATTTTGTATCAGTAAAAGCACTGCAATTCATAATGTAACAGTCTTGAATCTGAGCTGAGGCATTTCTGGCAGCAGACATTGCATGGTACGATGGATGACATGTGAAGTGCAAAGTATGCGTGTTGTGTGTTCAGAACAAAGGTTGCAGAGTTGCATGATACAACACGGAAGTGCTTTCAGAAAGATCTCAGATTCATTATGCATTTGATTTTGAATTGATTTTTGGTTGTTGCGTGTTCAGAAACCTTTTACTATTGCCAGATTTTTTGTGATCCCCACATCCATTTATGGCGTCATGACCCGCAGTTTAAGAAGCGCTCTTCTACAGAACACCTCATCTCTTGATTCTAGGTATTTTTATTAATTGTCCCTCAGGCCTGGAATTCTCTCTGTCCTTATGTCTGCAGCCTTGCTTCTCGGGCTTCCTTCAAATTACAACTAAAGTCCTACCTTCTACAGAAAGTTTTTCCTGATCTCCCCTAATTCTAGTGCCATTTCTCTGTTAATTATATCCAGTTTCTCTTCCATATAGATTGTTTGTTCGTAGTTATAGGCATGTTATCTCCCCCATTAAACTCCTTGAGGGAAGGATCTTCTTTTTCCTTTCTTTATACGTATACCTCTAATGCTTAGCAAAATGCCTGGCATAGTGTAAACTAAGTAGGCACTTATTAAATTAATAAATTATTGACTCACTATGAAGGCTTAAAGAAGAAGAAGGGGGTGAAACGGCATTACAGATAAGGATAATGGTATGAGCAAAGATTCAGATGTAGAAAATATAAGACATTTTCAGGAGACTGTGTAGACCATTTTGGTCGGAATGGTGAGTTAGGGAAGATGGAGATAATGCTGGTAGATTTTATAATTATCAAATTGTAATTTGATAATTATCATTATATAGATTTATAAGGCACTAGATTTAGACTAGGCTATGGAGGGCCTTGAATTTGGACTTCATTCTATAGATGATGGGGAACCACTGAAAATTGAATAAATAAAATTATCAAAGGGATATATTAGCATCATTAATCTAGTGATAGTGTACTGTATGACTTGGACCCTGGAGGCAGTTAAGGAACCTTCCAGGACTCCAAAAATGGACAGAATTTGTTGAATAATTAGATGAAGGTTGCAAGGGAAAGGGAGGATTAAAAGGTGATTCTCAGGTGACAGGTGGATGATTCCCTTTGAAGAAAGACATAAGTCAAGAAGGTTGAGCTAGTTTGGGAAGTTGGACAATGAGTTAAATTGTAGGTTTGAGGTCAGTGGAAATGTAGAGCAGATACTTGGAGATGTGAGACTGCAGTCAGAACACAGGTCATGGAGATGAATAATTTCATAGAAACATAGATTTATAGCAGGAATCAACCTTTGGGTTAATATAGTACAACCCCTTTATTTTACAGTTGAGGAAATGGGCCCAAAGTGGTTAAGTGACTCCAAAGGTCATATAAATAGTATCAGAAACAGGATCTGAACACGGTTCTTGACCCTCAAATCCAGTGTTTTCCCCCCAGCATGGTGCTATCTGCATGGAGGTGATGGTTGAGGAATGGGAAAGGATAAAATTTTCATGTGTGAGAAGAGAAGAGGGTTAAGAGTTGAATTTTTCAAGGCTTTTTAGAGGATTGGTGAAGGAGTGGGAAAAGCAGGTTCTTGGCAGAGATGTTTCTACAGTAGTTTCTATTTTGCTATAGAGTTCAGTGCTCATGAGAGGTAGTTTGTTGGTCATAATTGAGAGAGAGCTGGTCTTGGAATCAGGAAGATTTGTGTTTTCAAGTCCTACCAGTAAAACACATTCATTGTCTCTGTGACTCAGGACCAGTTACTTAATCTCTCGGTATCTCAGAGAGCTCTTTAAGACTAAATTGCAGAGGAGGTTCCTTTGGTAGAGGAAGCTTCCTCTTTGAGATTTTCCTATATTTACACAATCATAAAAATGAAGCATCCAACATGGAAAATAGTGAGACTATTTATTACGCCATGGAAGTTGATAGGTTACAATTTTGCTAGGGATAGGCAAAGCCAACTCCTAATCTGCTTTTAAAAAAAAATTCTCTTGAGAATGCCTTTCTCGTTATCTGTTGACATCCGCAAACCCTGTTTGCTTGACTAATAAAAAAAAGTACTCAGCCCTTTATAAACATAAGTGTAAACCTGGAGAAACTTGTCTAGCAGAAATTGTTGTCACCCTTTTCTCTGTGACTCCTCTAACAGATTAAACATAGAGGGTCACAGAGACCTGGCCTGATGACGAGAAAAGTTTGGAAAGATTTCATGAGAGCACTGAGAAGTGACTTCCTGAAAGATTAATGGTGTGAGTGTTTATCTGTCTTCCAAAGGTTAAAGGAAGGAGAGGAGTGGGGAGGGGAAGGGGAAGAGAGAGGGAGAGACAGAAGAGTGAGTATTGGGAGGGGGGAACTACAGTGCTACAGTTTTGCAAAGAAAACCTGAGATTTTAATTCCCCCCCCAAATGTTTTAACTGTTTGAAGTTTTTATTTATTTATTACCAGTATTAAGACTGAACAGATGTGAACATCTCTCCTCTGCTTCCCACTCCTTAAACCTCCCCTGTTTCCTAGCATGTTACCGCTTCCCTGGTGTGATACCTGGAGCCCATAACCGGGTTGTCGGATGGGTCAAAAAAGGTCAAGTGCTAAAGGTTGTGCCCTAAGGGTAGTAACTTTGATGCATACAGTTGGAAGCAATACAATTTTTGTGATCAGCATAAAGATTTTCTTGGTATCCTTTTTGAAAGAATTCTTAAAATCAGTATCATGTAACACCATTTTTCATGTGTGGAGGGGAAGGGGAGGCTGGGCCTGTGATTTCTTTGGTGAATGGAATTCTAGGTGAGGACTCCCTCCAGCAGTGTAGAGCAAAGCTGCCTGGGGTTCCTGAGAGAGTAATTTAATTGCTCAGGTCACAGGATTCATAAATGTTGAACTTGGCCCCCTCACTTCTGGTATCGCATAATTAACATTTATGTAGTGCTTTAAAGTTTGCAAAGTGACTTACATATATTATTTCATTTAAGCCTCACCAAACCCTTTAAGGGAAAGAACTGAAGGTGCTGTTTCCTCCCTTTTTACAGATGAGAAATTCAGAAGCTCTGAGAGGTTAAGGGACTTGCCCAGGATCACATAGAGAAGTGTTGGGGTGAGATTTGAACCTTGGCCTTTCTCACTCCCAAGTGCATTTGAGTAATCCATCATATTCACCAATTCCCTAGTGAATTCATGTGCCTACAGATTGTCCCAATGATGACAAGTTTCCTTCTTAACATTGGAAAATGTGGATGGGTCTGTGGAATTCTGGAGACCCTCTTTCTTCTTCTCTTTTGTTCTCCTTGTTGGGGAGCAGTTAGGGGTTAATTGTTACTTGTCTTTCTTCCCTAATCCCCAGGATAGGAAGATCTATAATCCAACACCACAGTGGAGAATGTTTGATGTTTGGAGAAAAGTTTGATGGTGGGAAAATTTATGCTGTCCTAGTAGTGCCTTTAGAATCCACTTAAGGCATCGATTGTATTGAACTTGCTGGCTAGCAATCCAGCCCACCTGTCATTGTAGTCCTAAAGGTTCAGGTTCCCACATTTTGTGTGTGTATTTGGAGCCTCACATCTTTGTGACAGCTACCCTGGAGAATCCGGTTACAGTGACAAATTATTCTTTGAGCAGTGTAATCTTGGAACACTTCCCCCCAGCCCCACTCCTTATCAAGTGTGCAGGAAATGTGCGTGTTGGGCTTGACAAAGCAGCGGGCTGTGGCATTCCAGTTTCGCACATACACTCAGGCATTGCTCATCATTGTCACAGGCGGTACGTTGAAAACTCCCAGCAAAGTGACCTGTTGTCAGTTCTTGGGAAAAAAATCTGCCTTTAATTAGGTGAAGGTGAAATGGTAGAGCCTCAGTGAAGAAGAAAATGATTGACACCTCCTGCCAATGGTCACTCTTTTCACAGTCATCCACACGTTCTTACTGTTTGTTAGCAGCACTGAGTAACTAGCCAGGTGAATGTTGTTACTGTCCTAAATAGCTTCCTCTTCTGGTTTACTCTCCTTTTATTTCTAAAAGCTTTACTTATATTACTCAGTCAGTCACATTATCAGCAGGTGGAAGTGTTTGACCTGAGGGTTAGTCCCTTTCTATTTTTGCCTTGTTTTGTGCAACCTTTTAAGAGTTTTGTGGCCTAGGCAGTTTTAAGTTGGGATATGAGCTGTGATAAATAACATTTTCAGGTGATACAGATGTGAAGTTAGTACGGTAGTTTCCTGTTAGAACTCTGTGTGGGCAGCTAGGTGGCACAGTGTATAGAACTCTGGACTTGGAGTCAGGAAGTTCTGAGTTCAAATGCAGCCTTAGGGGATGGATACTGTTTTGATTGTAAAGCCTGTAGTACTTAGTAATTTTCTCTTTCCTGTTTTGGGGCAGTACAATATTTTAAATTCTGTTATAGACTGTGTTATCTTGGTAACAAATTAGATATTAATTACAATGAATATTTATGCTTTACATTTTTGTAATTCTTAATGCTTTTTCAGAATACTTGTATCTATTATTCATTCAACAAATAGTAAGCATTGATTGTACAAATATTAAATCTCTACCATGTGCAAGACACTGTAGAAGGCTATAAATAAATACAGTGTATTTATTTTATACAACACAATAAATACAATGTATTTATACTGTATGCAAGACAGTGTAGTAGGCTATAAGCACAGTGATGGTTCCTTGTCCTCCATGAAGTTATAGGTACAACACAAAACAAATATTACTATAATGCAACACATTTACATGGCAACTGCCATTTAAGCAGTACTGATGACCAATGCTTAGGGAAATGGAAGGGGTTGTATCAGATGACTTCTAAGAACATTTCTGGCTCTAAAATGATGAGTCTGACTTCTGAGGAGAAACAGAAAACAGAAAACTTCTGGCAGAGATGATGAGAAATTTCATGAAGTCTATAGCATTTGAGCTCTTAGACTTGTCAAGTAGACTTAGGGCAAAAATTTATTCCCATTTGGCAGATGAGGAAATTGAGGTTTAGGCAGATTGAGCAATTTGTCAAAAATCATTTAGCTAGTTCAGGGGCAGGGAACCTGCAGTCTCAAGGCCACATGTGGCTCTAGGTCCTCAAGAATCCAGTTTGGATTCAGTCAAATGGTTCTCACTTCAGGACTTTGAGGCCACAGGTTCCTCACCCCTACTTGCTAGTTCTTAGAGAAGATGAAAATGCAACTTCTAACCCAGTTCAATAAATACTTCACTTTGGAATGTTGTTTCAGAGAAACAAAAACTTAACCCTTGGTTGTGTTTATAAAGAGGGTTGCTTTCTGAGTTAGCTGACTGATCAGTTGATCTCCTGACTCCTTCTTGTAATTTTAAAATCCCTACACTCTTTACAGGATTTTAGAATTAGAAGAAATCTTAGAAAGCATTTAGGACAAACCCTCTTATTTTAAAGATGCAAAAACCATACCCCAGCGAGGTTAAATGATTCCTCTAAGTTCATATAGATCTTAAATGTTAATGCTTGGGCAAAACTCTGGCTTACAAAGACTCTTCTCTGCTCACAAATTTTCTTAAAGTCAAATTGTAACATTTTAAATTAGGAATGAATGAAAGAATTTAAGCTTCAAACATGAAGAAGGCGTTTCTGGGCATTCATGTCTCAGCTCTATTTTCACTTCATGTCGTGTTTTCTATTTTTGCCTTGTCTTGTGCACCCTTTTAAGAGTTTTGTGGCCTAGGCAGTTTTAAGTTGGGATATGAGCTGTGATAAATAACATTTTTAGGTGATACAGATGTGAAGTTAGTACAGTAGTTTCCTGTTAAAACTCTGTGTGGGCAGCTAGGTGGCACAATATATAGAACTTTGGACTTGGAGTCAGGAAGTTCTGATCTCAAATCCAGCCTTAGATACTTAGTAGCTGTGTGACCCTTGGCAAGATTTTGCCTCTGTTTTCTCATCCATAAAATGGAAATAATAGCACCTACCTCTTGAGGTTGTTGTAGGATGAAATAATATTTGTAAAGGACTTATGGGACACAGTAAGCAGTATATAAACATTAGCTCTAATTAATACTGTTATTATTATTATTAAAAGCAAAAGGTGAGAAATTCCAGGGAAGAAAGAGGCTTGAACTGGGAGTAATTCAGGAAACGAAGATAAAGAATTGTCATCCAGTGGCCCTATCTCTTGGATCTCTTCATTATCTTAATTCTGTGCAAATGAGCTGCCTCTAGCATCATTTGCCAATCTTGTACTTCATTTCTGCTCTTTAAATTTTTTTTAAAACTACATCAGATGGATCAGAGAGCCCTCTATGTTGTGTTGTTCCTTTCCCGTATTTGTCCAATTTCATCGTCATCAATTTACCTAAATTTTACTGATCTATCCATTGGGAAGCCTTGCTAAATTATAGAACTATTCAGGACATTAGGAGGATTCTGAAAATTGGTGAGACTGGTTACAGGCACCATCTTGCTTTGGTTGATATAGTTTGGCTTATCAGCATCAAGTTAGACTCATCTTTTGTGCTTTGATGTTTTATTGGAAGCCTTATTGAGGTCTCTTTGTAAGAGTGGGACTGGAGTAGTCACTCCTTTCCTCTACTGTCTTCTCATTGGCAGCCAACTGCTTAGGGAAAAAGCATATATTTTTAATTTGAGAAATATTTGGCAAGACTTCTGACCCCTGCTGGAATCTTGACTCTGCTGGTGAACAGCATATGTTTCATTGCGGTCTTTCAATCCAGCTTCTATTTTCACCCCTTACTTGACATTACCTCCAGTTGAGCCACAGGCAAGAACTTGTCTAGATGTCATTAAAGAATTCACAAGTTTCAGTTTCGCCTTATTACCACCCAGGACAGTCGAACAGCATAAAGATTGCTTCCTTTTCATCAGGTTTCGGAGAATCAGTGGTTAGAAATGTAATTTCTAAAGTTCATTACATCGAAATTGTTGTATAAATCACGCATGAGGGCTTTTTCTAATGGCCATTGGGAAAATTTTCAGTTTTAAATTATTCTCTTAATAGAGACAACATACTTAGAAAGAGCTGGCTCTACAGGTAGGGACTACAAGCCCTCAATGTTTCTCCCCCTTAGGTTCTCCTGTGGACTTAGTAAATGTTTAGGGACCTTATTAAAGCTTTGCGGATGGTTTTAGTGAGTGTTGTGACTGGGAAATTAATTGAGAAGAAGGAAAACAAGTTTAGACTAGTCTGAGGCACTTTGCTTTTTTCTGAAGCCTTGGCTGAGCCTTAGTGATAAATCTAGAGGTTTTTGAAACCTTCCCTGTGAGGTCAGCAGGGTTTTTCCCTGGGGGCCATTTACTCAAATAGATGTGAAGTTCCAAGTGTAGAATCTTTTAGTGAGACTCTGCATTTTCTTGACCATGTGATGCTCCAGAAGCTTGAGTAGCTGCCTGTGAGTCCTTGGACAAGTGTAGCTGGACCATGGCATCAATGATTAGGTTCTTTCTAGTCTCTGGATGCTAAACATTCTTCTTTCTTGAGCCCTTGTTATTCCTACGCAGTTTGTAAGATCCACACATACTTTTAAAGCTTCAAGACTTGTTTTCAGACTTGATTTTCCCAAACACATGGGGTGATACAGCATTGAGAGGGGAATGTTGACCTTTTGCTCTGATGAGAACTCTGGGAATAATTCTAAATCCCCTAGGGAGTACCCAAAGTGATTTCCCAGGATATGGTATAGCATGAAGGTAGGTGGGTGGACCAGTAGTTTGATATTAGAGGTTAGAAATTAGGGATCTGGTAAAATTTTAATGGTCTTTATTTTTGAACATCTTCCCTTAAGTTATTCTTTCTACTTTCCTTTATTAAAGTTTTTCCTTGGAGGCTTGGCACTGAGTAATAGTGGCAGAAGAGGAAAGGGGCATTTTGTGCCCTCACGGAGCCTCTCAGCAGTCTAGCTGTCAGTTTATTAAACACTTACCCTTGTCCAGGCACCATGGTCAATTCCAGGGATGCAAAGAAAGTCAAGACCGATCTCTGTCATCAAGGAATTTATATTCTAGTTGGGGTAGGAGGGACATAACACAAAGCTGCTCTCATGTAACACTTTATCTGAGAAGTATAATACAAAATATTAGGGAAGGTTCAAGGGGGACTTTATTAGGGATGGTTTGAATCAGGAAAGGCTTTATGGACAAAGCAACATTTTTTGTTGCACTGTTTAGAGATAAAATTTGTACAGAGCTTAGAACAGTGCCTGGAATATAATAAGCATTATATAAATGTTAGCTGCTGTCATCATTGTCATCGTCATCATCATCATCATCGTCATCATCAAACCATCATCATTAAAGGATAGGCACACATTTTCCACAGGGAAAGGCCATACTAGGTATAAGAGCCAAGTGTGTTCGAAGGACAGGCTACTGGAGTTTATCTCTCAGTAAAAACAGACCTTTCAAAACAGTATTGTCAGAGTCATTAGAGGAGTTTTAACTCACCTAGAGATTTTTTTTGGCAGAACTAAAAGATTTAGGAATTATCACTTGTTTGAAAGAGAGGACAGAATGCAATGATAAGGAGAAGGAGAGGCTGTACTATCTTTACATTTGAGTTAATAAGCCATATGCTTATTTCCTTTTATCCCCTTTACTCCCATAATAACATTTTCTCTTAGGACCAGTTCCTTCCTTGTAACTTTCTACCCCTTCTCTTATTCCCTTCTCAGCTTGTTCTATCCTGATTATGCGTATTGTTTGAACTTGGGCTCAAAACTCAGTTTTGTTGTATGTGCTTTTGTGTTTTTGGAAAGTGGGGAAGGACAGAATATCTAAGGACGCAGGTCAGTGATGCTTAAAACTTAAGATGGCATGATGCAATAGAAGAAAGAATATTGGATTTGGAATCTGAGATCCTGAGTTCAAATTCTGACATCAGTATTTACCACCTCTGTGACCTTGGGCAAGTCACTCAACTTCCCTAGTTCTCAGTTTCCTCATGTGTAAAAAAAAAGGATTTGGGCTAGATGACCTTGAAAAGGACTTCTGGTTCTAAAATCCTTAACCCAAGGCTTATTTTAAATATTTTACTATTTAGAGTACTTACATATAGTTAATTTGGTGGACTTCTGCTAGCCTGCCTTCCTTTCTCTGCAAAGGCTTATCTCTTCTCTTTCCAAAGAATCGATGGAATACAACAGTGCACCTTTAGGAAACAGGCACACCTCTGAAATGTTTTGCATAAATATATCAGGGGTTACTTGCAGTTTTAATGCAATCCTATAGTGAATTTTTTGATAAAAAATGCTTTCATATAGTGAATAATCGCATCCTAATTTCTAATTTCTGTCTTTATTTACTTGGAGGAGCCTGTGATCTTACCAGCGTGGGTACCTTTTCCACCAGTGCATTCTCACCCTATACCGGTTCTATCCATGTCTTTACTCAAATCCTTCATGAAGGATTTTTCTCCCCGCAACATGCCAGAGACCTTTTTATTCTGGCTCTTTAGATAGCTTAGAGATATCTGTGCAGCATTTGGGGTGCCCAGCTATTGGCTCTTACTCCTGCTGTCTGAATGACTTGGTTGCATATGCCCAGAATGTCTTTCTTTTTTTTTATTTCCTTAATAATATTTTTTCTTCCCCTCCCCCTCCCAGAATATCTTTCTTCTGGCATCTTGTCACTGACAATATACTTACCTCACTATGTAGCTTTCTATTGCTTTTTGGGTCACCTGCAGTTTTCTTCTTCCTAGATCGTGTTTTTCCGTAATGGCAGCCATATAGCACCGGCAGACTATCATTGTCACGAATGGACTTTTGTAGAAATGAGCAGTTTAGGATCACTGAAAACACTGCTGCATTTTACAAATGCCATCTATGATATTCCTGTCTCCCTGTCTTAAGATACCCATACCGATGGGCTAATTTGGTGTAACGAGCATGGCATGGTTTCAGAGATAGAGATGTTCATTCTTTAGCTTGAATTTTCAAATGTGTTTTGTTTAAAGTGAGTATATAAAAGCACCCATATGTAAAAACATGATGGAGAAAGGTTCTAACGAGTGAAAGCACACCGTTATTAATCTTATTCAATGTGACAGCATGAATTTACCAGCTGTGCATTCTGTTTTTTGAGTAATTGTTTTAGAGAGATGTTTGAGAGAGAGAATACTATGTAGCCTTTCTCCATTAGTGACCCACAGCAACCCTTTTCTTTCCCCAAGGTGAAAGTTTATTACAGTAACTCACTGTCATCATAAATCATCTTCATATTGATCAAGTGGATTTGTTTAAAGCACATAGCATAGCCCATCTTGTGTATTCATTGAACATGGTTTCTAAGAGTGTGTAAAGATACACGTTTGTTTTTTGGGACTGGTTAGCATAAGAAAAATACAGTTTTAGGCTCATGTGTTTGGAGTATGTGATAAAGGATCTAGTATGCCTACCTTGTATTTTGTTTAAAAACAGATTCCCAAACTTCACGATTATGGGATTTTGTTTTTACTGCCTTGGGAATATCCTTCTGACTTTCAGCTATAATTGGCCACTTTACTTACGTCTTCAAAATTCTGAGTGCAACATGGTGTGCCTCAGAGCAATGTATGAGAAGGGTGCCAAACCCTATGAAATTAATATGTTCTTCTTTTGTTTGAAAGGTGCATAATTTGTAGTCTTTGAGACTTGTCTGTATCCTTGACTGTTTTAAACTAAATGAACCATGGCCCCTTTTCTTGAAAAGAAAATAGAACGGGAAAGTCCCCTTAGAGAAGCAGTTGTGAGCAATCCTATGGTGACTCATCAAGAGAGAAGGAAATTCAGCTTTGATGGTCTCAGGCTTTGAAACTTGACTGGGAAAGGATTGGTTCTATACCAACACATTTAATATTTTTAGGAATTTGGTCATCCATAATTTTGTAAATGGGCATCTAGGTGGTGCAGTGGATAGAGTGTGGATCCTCAAGCCAGGAAGACTCATCTTCCTGAGTTCAAATTTGGCCACAGATACCTATTAACTGTGTGTCCCTGCGAAAGTCACTTAACCCTGTTTGCCTCAGTTTCCTCATTTATAAAGTGAATTGGAGGAGGAAATGGCAAACCACTCCATCATCTTTGTCAAGAAAACCCCAAGTGGGGTCAAGAAGAGTTAGATATGACTGAACAGTGACTGAACAACAGCACATTTTACAAGTGTGAGCACTTGTTTCATTAAAGTGTCTGCTGAATGCTACATACTAGACTTTCTCTTTGCTTTTGTCTACAATCTTGGTTAAGTTGCTGTGGCCAGTAGATTTATCATCACCCAGTGGGCAATTTTCTGGTGATAAAGCTCTTTGAACTTCGCCATTCAGTCTAATCTTAAGCTGATAGAGCCCATCACTGGGTCCACACTCAAAGTCTTACTAATATGGCAGGACTTGTGAGAGTTTTTACTCTATTAGAAGTCTTAAAGACTCAAAACCTGTTTTATACCATGTACAGGCATCAGTATAGGACTTTATTTGGGAAGTTTTTTATACTTTTAAGAAAAATGCTGTGACTGGGTGTCTTTGTATGTTTCCCCAGTAAAGATAGTCCTTTGCCTTAATTCTCATTTCAGCTTATGTTCTTAGAGTATCACAGAATTGGAAGGAAGCTTAGACTCATGTAACCCAGCCTTTTTATGGAGAAACCTGATACCTGTAGAGATGATGTGATTTATCTAAGGTTACATGGCTGACTGTAGCAGAGCCAGGAGAAGAACCCTGGTCCAGTGCATATTCTGTTACCCCATAATATATCACCATTTCTCTTGACACTTTTTCAAGTTGGGCAGAATGATAACTTAGGAGTAAAATAGAGACCCTTGATTTCAATTGTCAATGGTCTGTCAGTGTGCTATAAAATAACATTTTAGAGGCTCAAATCTCCAACTTTCCTTCTCATTTCCTCTGACTCTATGGGGATAACATTTCTTTCTCAATCTTGTTTGGTTTGAAGGCTGCCATGGGCCTCCAGTGATTCAGTATCTTTAATTCACACAGCCAAAAGACGGCATGTTGGTGGTAGCCCTTGGGAGGTACAGCAGCTAGGGTGTTAGAAGCAGACAGATTGCCCTGGAATGGTGTGGTTTATATGAAACCAGGATCCTGAGAAAGAGCTCAGTTGCCAGTTCAAGAGAAAGGAGTACAGTGGGAATCTGCGTCAGAGAGCTATAATAAGTCCATTTCCTTTGCAGACTGAGGTGAAGGCCAGGGCAACCTACTTCTTTTCTTTCTCTGTTCTAAAGTATTTTTTACTCTTCTAGGTCTGGAAAGAGAATTAAGAAAACCCGGAAATATGATATCATTACGACTCCAGCAGAGAGAGTGGAAATGACTCCTTTAAATGAAGAAGATGATGATGAGGAAGACTCAACAGTTTTTGATGTCAAATACAGGTATATTTACAGGTACAATATCAGTAGCTCTGGTAAAGGCTTCCTCCTTGACTTCTAGTGTTTGGGTGAATACAGTGAACTATATTTTATGCTCCTACATGTCAGACCCACAAAAGTAACATCTGGCACAACCTATTCTTTGCATATCTGTAAGTTCCTGCGTGAGGAATTCCATTTATGAAAATGTACATCTCTGATCTCCTCTTAAAGGAATACCAACAGGATGGAGAGTATACACAGCCTCATGTTTCTTCCTTTAAATTAACATTCATTCCCTACCCCCTTCCACTCTACTGTTTCCCAAACTGAGAAATGGATAAACTGAGAAATTTGATCTAAGTGAAGAAATTGTAGGCATTGGGTCTAAAATAATCAACTCTGGTTCTTGTTTCTCTTTCATTTGCCCTGGAATAAGATGATTTATAAATTTGAGCCAGTCAAACAGGATGCACACAAACTGGAATTTCTAGCCTTGCTTTAGTGGGTTCAGAAATCAGAAGATTGATTAATAGAAGAGTTTATTGTCTTGTCAAGCTTGAAACACAAGGATGCTTCTTCAGTAAATCTGGAGAAAATCAGAATGACTTTCTTTTTTTATGACTTGTTTTTTCTAGAATATTTATACCTTTTAAGCCCTTACCGTCCCAGAATATTTCAGAATAGATGGATTCTTTGAGTTGGGTAGTATCTTAAGAAGTCATCTAAGTCTAGTCTAAAGTCCTCCTTTTACAGTTGGGGAAAGTGAGGTCAGAAAGTTTAAGTGACCAAAGTTACACAGTTACTCCCAGATAAAAGCTGGGGCAGGACCCAAGATCTCCTGATTCCCAGGTCAAATAAAACATTTGTGAAGTATATACTTTGAATAAGGAAAAACAAAAAATGAGCAACTGCCTTCCAGGAGCTTGCATCCTTCTGGATGACATGTTTACAAAGCTAGATAAATGCTAGAAAATTTGAGGAAGGGTTGAGACCCACACCTGGAAAGATCAGAAAATTCTTCCCATAGGAGGTGGAATTTAAGTTGCACTTGGAAGGAAGTTAAGAGATAGAAGACAAGTGCAGGCCAGGTATTTGGTTTATGCAAAGATTTGGAGACTGAAAATGGAACATTGAATTCATGGAATAGCAAATAGTTCATTTTGACTACAGCATAAAATATGTGAAGGGGAATAATGTAACATGTCTAGAATGACAGGCTGAAGCTGTATAGAACTTTAAATGTCAAGCTGAGAAGTCGATTTTATCTTTAAGGCGATGGGCAGGCACTGAAACTTACCCGAGCTAATGCCAGGCCCCCAAGATTTCCCATTCATTTTGGTGATGCTTCTCCATTTTTGCTCATGAATCTCCAAAACAGGATCTTCCGGACCGGATGAAAGTTTTTCTCTTATTATTTTTAATATCTTGGACGTTTCCAACATAGCACTCAGGTTGACCATTTCTCATCCTTGTCTGCGACTGTCTTCCTTTTCCGGTCATACCCATTTTCAGTAATGAGTTTACTCTCTCCTGGAATCCTCAAGAACATGCTACAAACCTCTTCCTGTTGCCTTTCAGGCTTATTTACAATTTTGAAAAATTCTTCTGAGAGTATGTTGCATCATTCATAGCCATATAGTGTCACTAGGAGAAGATTTTGTTGGAGAAATATCCATGTGTGGCAGAGGACAGTTTGGGATGATTGAAGAAGTGCATAGTTTCCAAGTGCTGTTCAAGACAGTTTCTTACATCTCCTCCTGCCTCTCTTCCTAGATCCCGGAGCCAACACGGTATTCATTTGTCCCAGGCTGATAAAGTTAATTTGACTCTTACAGAACCTTCATGCCATGCCTGGGCAGTGCGCACTTTTTATCCCCTTTGTTTTTGCATGTGGATAGTTAGATCAATTTCAGAGGGGAACTCCCCTATCAGCTTTGTTTTAAGAAGTCACTTTGTCTTGTAGGGAGTAACTGAATACCATGGAGTTTAGTTTTTTATTCAAAGACAGGCATGTTTTTAGTTAGAGCAAAGTCAGAGCAACCTTGTGACTAAATAAGAAAAAAAAGTAACTCTTCTTTAATTTCCTATTTAGTCACAGTTCATCCATGGTCCTTGGGCTTCCTCTCGGAAAAAGCACCATATAATATTGGAGATGTGACTGAATCACGACCCTGTGTCCTGATGGCTTCAGCACATGATATTCCACCTGCCCTTTTGCGCAGTGGGAGAAGGGAAGTTATGTTTTCTGCACTAGGACAATAATCTGAGGATTATTGCACACACAGTTCTTATGATAACACCATATGACTGATAACCTGCTGTGAGGGTAAAGGCAGGTTTAATTTTCCTGAGGTTTTCCACCAGGTTGGAAATTTGATTAAAAAAGGAGAAGTTAGGCAAGCTTGCTTCTGGTTACATCCTCCTCCTTCACCCGCCTCTTCCCGCCCCTGCCCCCGCAATATTTCCCCAACCAGGACATTCTAATCCATGAGATAAACATCTTTAATTTTTAGGGTCAAATCTGAGGCTATTTCTCCAGAAAAACATGTTTCCAATTCTCATTAGCAAAAAAGCAGGCTGATTGAAAGGTGGATAAACCAGCTTGAGTCACTCTGAAGGAATTAAAATTGTTGCATATTACAAAATGTTATGACCTGAGTTTTGAGGGTTTGGTTGGATGGACTATATACAGTCACAGGTACATTGATTTATTTCCGGAGAGTACAAGTTGATATTGGTAATATGCTACAGCTCTCTTAGACTCACTGTGCAACTAGAACCTATAGTTCTGTAAAACCCTTCAGGCCTTTGCTTGAGCATCTCATGTGCTCTAAATTCCAGCCACACCGACCAGCTCCATGCTTCCTGTGCACAACATTCCACATCTTTCTTCCCATGGGTTTGTATAGTCTGTCTCTTTTCACCTCTGCCACTTACCACCCAAGGCTCTCTTCCTCTAAAAAGCTCTGCTCAGATGCTGCCTCCTATAAGGAAGGAAGGAAGGAAGGAAGGAAGGTAGGAAGAAAGCTTTTATTAAAAACGCACTTTGTGCCTGGCACAATAGCCAAAGCGTTTGACAAATATCTCATTTTATCCTCATAACAACCCTTTAGTGTGGGTGCTATTATAATCCCCATTTTACAGTTGAGGAAACTGAGGCAAGCAGAGGGTGTGATTTGCCTAGAGTCACATAACTTGGACCTTCCTGACTCTAGGCTCAGTACCCCCTAACTGCAAGATGCCTTTGCCTCAGCTCTTGGGGCACTCATGTTCCCTAATGACTTGGTATGTATTTTTTAAATCTACTTACTTGTTTTTATGTGATTTCTCCCTGGTCATACATAAATTCTTTGAAGGCAAGGACCGTTTTGGGTTTTTTTTTTTGTATCCCCAAGCCTATCTAGCATCGTGCCAGACCCATAGTATTTAATAAATGCTTGTTGAACTGAATCTTCATATTTTGGCTCTGGTGCTCATTTATCTGACAGGGAACATTTGCCATTTTGACAACTGTAGCACAGACTGATGCTGATAGGAGAACAAGTCATCTCTGTTACTTCTTCTGCCACAGTCTCTGGAGAGGGAGCTCTCCCCTCCCTCCTGGCAAAGGAACTTCTGCCTGTTTAAAAATAAAGTGACCCTTGTGGAGTAATGGGAGGAATGCAGAGGGAGGGGGATGGGCATGGGGTTGGGCACAGCTCTAGAAATACCCACCTTCTCATCCTCTTTGTGGATACCCGTCCATGTGAATATAATTAGAAGCTGTTGAGTTTTCTTCTAGCTTATTAGGGAGTCTGCCTACCCTCTCGTAGGTCCAAGGAATGACTTTTTTTGTGCAGTTTTCAGTTTGGAGTTCTTTGAAGTGCAGACTAGGACTGATATCAAGTAGTTTAATATGCCAGAAATGGGATAAAAAAAGACCTAACTTGTCCATCTTGCACCAGGGAGCTGAAGATCAGAGCCTGTTCGGGTGCTTTTATGCTGGTGCTGCACAAATTAAAGTGGGTTGATGTGATGATGCTTAGTCAACATCTCCTCTTCTGAAGTCTCATTAATGGCCTTACCAGGAAGGTGTCATTTCCACCCCATGCCCATCTTGACATCAGCCTAAACCATAATAATCTTTTGGGGATTAGATTGCTGACATTAATAGAAGGTAGAGAGAATCATCACTGAGACTAGGGAGGATGGAGATAAATGTAGAAATTATTTTTTAAGTCATTAATTAATGAAGGTTTGAAATAATGACTTCTAGAATGGGCTGTGAGCAGTGCAGAATGACTGATAACTTCATGGGAAACTGGAGTGCCCTTTGGCGACCAGAAAATGATTTTTCCTCAGCTTAATCAGTTGTAATTTCCACCTCAACTTGGAAGATGACTTGTCAGTTCATCTCAACCAAGGCTTCATCTTAAAATGTAAAGACCGATATTCATATTTATTACATATGTAATTTTCTAATGTTTCATGGATGCTTTTTGCTTTGATGCCACATTGATTTCTTTATACGTTCCTTCTTCTCCCCTACCTAGCAAAATCTTTCCTTGTAACAAAGATTAAAAAAAAAAAACCCAAATAAAAAATTTAGCAAAACCAGCCAGTCTGGCATATATGCAGCATTTGCATACCTATGATCTCCCCACTTCTTTAATGAAAGGAAAGGAAATATATTTTATCTGTCCCCTCAGGGCCATGCTTGGTCATTATAATCATGCAATATTCAGTTCTATTATTATTTCCCCTTACGTTGTTTTGTTTACTATATAGAATGCTTTCCAGGTTCTGCACACTTCACACTTCATCCATTCATATGTCATCCCATGTTTCTCTGAATTATTCATATTAGTTTTTTCTTATGATGTGCTAACATTCCATTGCAGTCATGTATCACCACTGATTTTATCATTCCCTAATCAATTGGTACCTACATTTTTGCCTCCACAAAAAGTGCTGCTCTTCCACAGTAGGAGCAGCACCTGTTCTATTAGGTTGGGCTGGATAATCCTTGAAGGATTGGGCAAGCTCTTTGCCTTCTCTTACCTCCTTAGATATAAAAGACCCAGCCTGTTGGGGAGTTAGTATTAGAGGTTTTAGTGGGATTCCTATTGACCCATAGGGACCTCTTTCCAACCTAACATTGCTGATTGCCATGGTAACCACAGAGGTTGAGAGAAGTAGTATTTTATCTGCATTAGTATCCTTTTTCACTTTAGGAAATGTATCCTTTTTTAACTTCATTCTGGTAAAGTCACTTTTATTGCATTTTATGGGCCATGAGTGTCTCATTGCATTGGAAATCTGTGAGTGAATCACTAGACTGGCCTGAATTAGGCCTGGCCTAGAGTATAGTGTTAACATAAACTCTTTTAGGTCCTATTGTATCAACATTTAACTTTACTCATAAAGTAAGGCTTATACAAAATCAGTAAGCCCATTTTTGGAGTCCTTGGGTAAGCTTCGATTTCTCTCTCTGTCTTTACGTTATCTGACTAACTGTCCTCAAAATTCAGAGACCTCTATTCTAGGCTCACCAGAGCTTTGTGACTATGGACAAGTCACTTAACCTGTGAACTGCAGTTTCCTCACTTGTATAATGCAGAAATTAGAGTAAGTTTATTCAATAGTTAAAATTTTATATTAACATCTTATGTTTTTATGTCATCTTCATTTCCAAATTTATCCTTTTGCTCCCTCTTTTTTTTCAGAGAACCATCCTTTGTAATGAAAAAGGGAAAAAGAAAAGGAAAAAAATCAGTCAAGTAAAACTAACACGTCAACCAAGTTGGCCGATATATGCCACATTGCACAGACATAGTGTCCTCCACCTCTGCAGAGGAGGAAATTTTCTTGTCTTTTCTTGGAGGTCACACTTAGTCATAATAATTATGCATTGTTTTCTTATGTTGTTTCCCTTTACAATGTTATTGTCATTGAGCGTATTATTTTCTTAGGCTTATTTTGATTTGCATCAGACTTGCCGGCAGCTCTCGGAATTTTTCTTATCTATTGTTTCTTACAGCACAGCAATATTGAATCACATTCAGCTACAATTTTGTTTAGCCATTCCCCCCAGTCTATGGGCCTCAGTTTGTTCCAATTGTTTGCTATTGCACAAAGTGCTATGAATATTTCAGTGTCTATGGGAGGACCTTTCTTTCCAACAAAACATTTAGTACTTACCTTGTATGAGGCCTCCAACTAGTTGCGTAGGAATACCAAGACAGAAATGAAAGGCAGGCAGAGATTTCTGTTCTCAGGGAGTTTCCATTCAACAATATTAAACACAAGATAATTTGAGGATAAGACACTTCTTTGGGGAATAGGAAGGTCTTCATTTAGTAGATAGCACCTGAAGTAAACTAAGGATTCTAAGAGGCAGAGAAGAGAGAGAATTCCAAATGGTGCCATAACCTCTTCCAAGGCCCTAAGAAAGGAAACACAATGGAATCTAAGGTGCTCCCCAAGTTTGCTTCTTGCTTGCTCTGAAATTCTAACATTTTCTCTTGTATGGTTTTATCAGAAGTAGCTGTGGCTGAAAATTACTTTCAATAACCTACATCTGCTTGAACCCCAGATTGACATGCAACATTGTGTTTGTCCGTGTACCCACAGCAGATTGGGAGGGAAAGGTGGTGAAATGCTCATTCTTTCTCTCTTTTTTATATATCGAATCTGCTGGCATAGAAGGGATTCTTTTCCTGTATGTATTGGACTAGAGGAGTTACAAGGTCTCATTGAACTTTTAGGTTCTGTGATTTTGAATCTATTACTTAAAGCTATGATGTTGAAGTAGGAGGCAGGAGACCCAAGTTCTAGTCACTATTCCTCCACTAACTGGGTGAAGTTAGACAAATTTACTTCATTCCTCTGGCTCTTGGTTGCTAGATTTGTTTGCATGTAGTCTCTTCCATTAGGTTATAAGTTACTTGAGGGCAAGAACTATCTTTTATCTTTTTTTGTATTTGTAGTGCTTAGCCTGGCACATAGTTGGTGCTAAATAAATGCTTATTGATCTATAAAAAGTGAGTTGATAGATGACTTCTAAGGTTCCTTCAGGTTTGCAAAGATTCCCAGTCTATGGGAATACAGCTTTCCTGTTGAGAAGTTTGGGAATATTGAGGCATGGTTACTTTTTCCTGTTTGGGTTTTATTTTCCTGCAATCAAGTTGGTCTCAGATTGCACATGCATGGATCATAGATCTGAACATGGAAGGGATCTTAGAAGTCAGTAACTGGACATGAAGACATTCTTGGAGTCCTTGGGTAAGTTTTGATTTAACAGTCATCTAGTCTAACTCCATTTCACAGATGAGGAAACTAAGGTCCAGAGAAGGGTGACATGTCCAAAGTTACTTGAATATTCAGTTCTTGTAACCCCTAAGTTGTGTTCTTTCTACTGCACCACTCTGATTTTTATCACCATATTTCTTCAGTTTTCACCAGCGGGCCTCCCCCTACCATCTACTTTTATGCTTCCTGATCCCAAGCTGTTGAGCACTTCTGGAATAGGTCAGGAACCTTTGAGACTGGGTACTTTCTCTATTTGTATTATTTAACCTCAAACGTTCCTTCACCTCTACATGCCAATCTTGGTCATTTCTGCTTGACTCACTACCACATTCTTCACTAAGACTGCTGAACCTTGTGTACCCAGCTTCACCCCTACCCTCTCCTTTCCTTCTCTCAGCATTTGACTTTACTTTTTACTTTACTGAGATGATAGCTCAGTTTCATGAACTCCTCTCATATCATATGCCTCTGCCCATTATAGTTTCTCCTGCTGTCTACAAATGTGTCCAGATCTTCTGTCCTTAAATACAAAAAACCTTTCCTTGACTGTCGTACCCTCAAATTCTCTGTTAGTAACATACATCTCCTCATTTTCGTTCCTCACTTCTATACAGAACAATCTCTACCTGCAGTTTCTGTTTTCTGACCCTCTGTCACTTCCCAGAAGGTCTTTGCAGCATGACGTCTGATGGCATCATTTTGCTGGAATGATTTTTAAAAGGTCACTAGTGACTTCTCACTTGCCAAATCTAATGACCTTTTCTCAATCCTCTTATTTTTCCTCAGTCCTTACTTTTTCTCCGTATTCTATGCTGTTGCGCAGCCTCTGGAATGCTTTCTCCTTCATTGCTTCTGTAATGTTGCTCTTTCACGGTTCTCCCACCTGCCTGACCACTCCTCCTTGATCTGTTGCCTTTCCCACTCAATGTGGGTCTCCCTCAGCTTCTGTTCTCTTCTTTGTTGTGTTTTTACCCTTGGCAACCTTAGGTACACTCACGGCTTAGTTATCACATCTTTTTAGATCTATAAGTCTAAGCCTAAAGTGTCTGTATCCATATAGATGGATTGATCTGAACTGTTTGTGTGTCTTTCCCCTTGGATGCCCCACTAGCACCTCCATATCACCTTGTCTACAACTCAACTCATGATCTCTTTCCTCCTAACCCCATCCTCCCCTTCCTTGCAATTTCTTTTTTCAATTAATGAGACTCAGTTCCCCCTGTCACCTAAACTTGAAACCTTCTTCAGTGGGTTCCTCTCCCTTGAACATCATGTCAAGTCAAATTCTTTATAATGTCTCTCATAAACTTCCTCTTCTGTCTGCTCGCATAACCAGCTCCAACTCTATTAAGGGCCTCATTGCTTTTTTTCCATACTATTATAACAACCTTGTCATTAGTTTCTTGTCTTTTTCCAATCTCTGCTTTCACCATTCCATTCTTCATGTTGTTGATGTAGTTCTATATGTGCATATTTATATATATATATTTATGTATACACATACACATGTTATGTTCTCCATACTAGAAGCTGAATTCTGAGGATGGGGAAATGTTCTTTTTAAATCTTTGTGCACCCATTGCCTAGCACAGTGTCTTGCACATAATAGGTACTTTAATTGAATTTGACATTGAAAAAAGTTTGTGTGAGATGGAGAGGCTATGTGTGTGCATGCATGTGTGTACATATATGTGTATGTGAGTGGGGTAGAGTTGAGAGGAGGAAGAGTATGGGATAGGGAAAGAGTGTGAGTGTGTGTGGGAAGGAGGGAGGGAGGGAGGGAGAAAGAGAGAGAGAGAGAGAGAGAGAGAGAGAGAGAGAGAGAGAGAGAGAGAGAGAGAGAGAGAAAGAGAGAGAGAATGAACAAAAGCTGCTGGAGAGGTTCAGAACAGCTTGAGTACCAAGAATGAACACTGTGGAATCCTCCACATGAAGCAATTTCAGATCTGGGAAGCAGTAAATTTGAACACCTACTGACAGATTTTCTAATGCATCAGTAGTTAAGCATTACATTTGTATAACTATTTCTATTTTTTCCCTTAAAACTTTTTTTATTGATATCTTTTCTTTTTATATCAACTTTATCCCCAAATCTATCTGTCCTCCTGTTTTCTCCATTGAACCATTCTTTGTTGCAAAGATAAAAAAGGGGAACAAATAATTTGGCAAAGCCAACCATTGCATTAATTGAGTCTGACAGCACATGGAATATTCTGTCCTGTGGTCCCCCTCCACTCCACCGGGCCTCCACAAAGAAGGGAGGGAAGTGTATTGTTTGCTCCACTGTTGGGGCCAAGCTTATGGATAATTAATTACATTGCATTCACTTTCCACTTGATGCTTTTTCCATTTTCGTTGTTGGAGCCATTTGCACCACTCATTTGGATTGTTACGAGTTCTTTTCAGATTTCCTAGGCCCTATTCTATTGTGGACATTCTTATGAATATGGGGCTTAACACACTAGAGTCATGCCAACTATAAATTTCTGGGCTCGGTATTTGGGAGAAGACTCCTATGCTTCTAATCAGTCAACAGGTATTTAGTAAGTTTACCATGCCATACACTGGGCTAGGTGCTAGAGATACAGATAGAAAAAAATGAAATGATTCTTGATTGCAAGAACCTTATATTCCAATGAGGAAGACAGCAATTACATATAAAAATTATATGGCATAATATAAAGTTAATAAATACAAATATATGCACGGTAGTTAAATACGAGGAAGTTTGGGAGAGAGGGCACTCAAAATTGGGGAATCAGGAAAAGGGTTTGTATAATTTATGGACTTCAGTTTAAAATAAGAAAGGGACTCTGAGGTGGAGGTAAGGAGGAAGTACATTTTAAGAGTGGAGAGACTACTGACAAGGCACAGGAATGGGAGATGGGGTGTCTTGAGTATGGAATTGAGTTGTATAGTAGAATTCAGAAAGGGGAGGCATGTCCAGTGATGCTAGAAAGTTGGGGATTTTAAATCTAAACAGAAGAGTTTACATTTTATCCTAATGGCATTAGGAGATCACTGGAGTTGATTGAGTAGAGAAGTCACATGGTCAGATCTATATTTAAAGAATTTTACTTTGTGTGTAAGGTGGATTTGAGTGGTAGGAGACGAAGCAGGAAGACCATCTAGGAGGCTGTTGCAGTAATCTAGGGCAGAGATGATGAGTACTGATAGTAGGTAAGTTGTGTGAGGTGAGAAAAAGGGATAGGATGCAAGAGGTATGATGAAGGTTGAAATGGCACGATTTGGAAACTCTGGGGGGGGCAACGATGTGTGAGGAGTTGAGGGTAAAGCTGAGATTATGAACTCCAGATCTCTCAAGGATGATGGTGCTTTCCATAGGAGCAGGAAAGTTTAGATGAGAGGAAAGCTTAGGGGGAAAGATGATGACTTCAGTTTAGACTTGTTGAGTTTCAGACACCTAGTTTGAAATATCAAATAAATAATTGGTAGTACAGGATTTATGTTCAGAGGAGAGATCCTAAAGATAGGTGATTAAAATAGGTGAGGTTTAAAAATTTTCAATACGACTGATGCTACATGAACTCCTCTGCCTTTTGCCTTTGTGTTAGGGTTGGGAGGGGGAAACATAGTTGCTGATTGAAGGATATCTTCTAGTGTCTCATCATGAAACTAAACTTGACTGCCATGAAGGGGAGAGAGCTGTTGGTCGGAGCAATGGGGTTCTCCTTTCCTTTGTCCTTTTTTGTGGATCGCGTCCACCATTTGTAATTGCCAGCATCATCATCTCCTGACAGGGATAACCTGGAAATAAACCAGCACCAAAGAATGACTACCAGAAGATAGAGGTGGTTAGGTTTACTTCCTTCTTTGAGCTCCCTTGAATGAATACATGAGTGGAATTAATGAAGCTATTACTGGAAGGTTTTAATTCTCATTTTTCCTTGTTTTTCCTACTAGGTAAAAACCACTTTTCTGGAGTTGGGGCACACCATGGAAAACCAGTCAGCAATTGAAAGCCCTGCTGGACCCTGAAGTGTGGAAGGGAGGGTGGAAGCCATCATCTCTGAAACATTGATACCAAAACAAATATTCTCTGTGACTCCAGGACTGAATTTATAAACTGTTCAGCGGCAGGCGGGCCTGTGTTGAACTTCTGTGTCAAAATGTCAGAATTAAGCTTTTCATTTCCAAACCACTACCTTAGGTTAACCTGTATCACTTCTGAATATCTCTTTCAAATGCCACCAGGCTCCAGCTCTCTCTTCTTGAAGGAGTTCTTTGATAAGGGGGGAAGGAGATAACTCTTTTTTTATTTTTCTCCTTTTAAAGCAGATTTCTGCAAGATGAGAATTGAAAAAAATAAAAAAATACACTCAGATCCCACACATTAAAAAGCTGGAAGAAAATTCAGCTCTGCGATTTAGAATTAGATGCTTTTTCTTATCTGACTCTTGAGTTTCAAGATCTGAGGTTATACCAACCTCTGGCTACTTTAAATTCCAGCCACTTGCCTTAATCTTTTGGTGAGTGTGTTTCATGGAAAAGCAGATTTCAACAGTGGTGACTGGTGGCTGTACGCTAAACCAGGCTTTCCAGGATTGTGTGTTTGTATGCGGCAGACTTATTGGTGAAGAAAATTGTGATCCTCTGCTACTGATTTCAACAATTGCACTAGCCTGCTTACTCCTCATGCTCCAGTGGAGCAAATTGGTGTCCGAAATGAAATAGTTTTTGTTAGGCTTATTATTTTTTTTTAAAAGAGTGTGCGTTCCACAGAATTAGGCTTGACTGGTTTGAAAAGAATTGTGGATTTCAGGAAAAAAGTATATTTTTATGATTTTTCCTCCTCTGCTAGGAAAATAAAACACCAGGCAGCTTTTGGTTTGTGTAAAAGTTTGTGCCCTTTTTCTTCCCCTGATTTTGCTACAACTCTGTGTGTGTGTGTGTGTGTGTGTGTGTGTGTGTGTGTGTGTGTGTGTGTGTGTTTCAGTTGCCTCAGTTTAATTGAGAGGCAATTTGGAGTGCCAAGAACAGAGTTGGGTCAGTGACCATATCAGAAATAAATTCGGAACTGGAGAGAGAACATTTTTTCATCAAACTGGAAATATCCCTGTCACTTTGGGCTGATGTATCTCATCTTACCGTAAAGTATACATCTATGTAGAAGTGAGAAGTGGATTTTTGTTTCCTCTTATATTTCAGGAATAATCAGTTTAGACAATAAGTATTTCTCTTTCAAAATTAGGTTTGCATCATTCACAAGGCTTGCTGAACTCATAACTTTGGAAATATGTGCATCCTTTGATTGCTAATCACCCAGAAGTGACTGAATTTACCTTTGCTTGAACATTGCACTCAAGTCTGTTAGTGGTACCTTTTGGGATCCAGGGAATTCAATCTGACTTGAAACAGTTTTTCTTTCCTCTTTTCCTTCTCCTCTCCTCTCCCTCTCCCTCTCCCTCTCCCTCTCCTTGTCCTCTCCCTTTCATTCTCTTCCTCTTCTCTTTTCTTTGTTTGATGTACTTGGTCTTTCTAGACTTCTGGATCCATTTCTTTTTATATACTTTGCAGTCAATTGGAGGAAGTCTATACTATTAAAATATTTCTCTTACAACTTCCTGGGAAGGTCTCTAAGCAGTTCCTGAAGCTTCCAGTATTCTGAGACTCTTGGAACATCCATAGAACTTTTTTTATATTCCAAATTTGCTGGTACCACAAATAGCTTGTGCAGAGAGGCTGTTTTGAATATAGCAGGCCATGAAGACTCCCCCTAAGAATACCTCTTTCTACTACCATAGAATTTTGAATCAAATCAGAAAAGGCTTTGTAGTTATTGAAAACAACATAACAGTGCCTCTTGGACCTTTGCCCTTTGCATTGGCTCCATATGTTGACCTTTTTTCTTTTTTTCCCTTTTTTTGCCATCTGCCAAAGGGGATGGGCATAGGAACAGAGAAGGATATGGTTACTACATATCTCTTGACAATGCAGTCTCAGCCAGAATGTTGACTAGAAATGACACCTTCCTATTTACCATCTGCTCCTTCTGTACCTTTTAACTGGAACTGTGCCGGTAATACTACCTTTTAAAATATTCCCTTTCCTCCCTCCCCCTGTTCCATTTGCAAGATGGGCCAAAAACCTGAATTTTCTCTCCTTTAAGAACTGGTTGTCAGAATTATGTTCCTGGAACCACTGGTGATCTCTGAAGCAGGTCACTATGGATGACCCTTTAAATTCTTAGTGGAATTTTTGAACCATAGACATTTAAGTGAATCTTTGGCTGAAACAAATTATTTTTGATAGTGATGCTTTTTGAAGCAGAACATGGTGCCTTTTACTTTTAGAGAAATGACTGATCTCTTTTAAGGCTTATTTACTTCAAAGCTTTATCAGCATAAAGTTCATTGGACAGTTCCACAAACCTGGTGAATTATAAAAAAAAATGTTTAAACATAAAATGGTGATGGGGGAGAAGTTTTGTTTTTACTTTTATTTTTACATGGACCTGGTGGATGGATTTTTAGAAACTTCCTCTCCTGATATATAATGATGAAGGCCCATGTTCATGAAGGACAATTTCTTGGGAAGACCTTTGAATTTCTCTTATGATCATGTACCAGCCATGTCAAGGTCCTCACCTTTGACCTGAATTAATCTTTCTGATATGGCTATTTCTTATCATTTCATAAGTATATATGTTTGTGTGTATGATGAGGATGAGCTTAAGGGAAGGAGTTTGTAACTCTCCATTTTAACTAAAGATTAAACAACCAGAAATAAGAGGTGTCTAATTCTTTTTCTAGGAGCTTCTTTTTTTTAAATGGCATTCTAAACAATAGTAAGAATTTAAAAGCAACTCTTTTCTAAGTTGGAGTATTTGAAACCTAAATACATCAGATTTGGTGTTTAGTTCTAGACTTAATAAACTGTGCTTAACCTGTACCCAGTAGGCCAGGGGCATTTTCTTCTTTGAGAAGTTTGTCTTACATTGGTCTATATATATACATTTATGGAGAAACTCAAGAGGAGGAAAAAAAGCTTGTTCTGCAGTCAGCCTTCTTTATTGATCGACTGAGCAACAGATAGAAAATGACTTTTTCTGATTCCCCTACTTGCATTTCACTTGGATAATGAATTGTGAATTGGGAAAGTGTCCTTCAGCATACGTCTTTCCAATAAAGAAGATAATATTTTTTTTATTTCTTACTATACCATGTAAAACCCAAGTGAAAGGCAGAAAAGATAATGACTCAACGCTTACCACCTCTTCCTTCTAAGTGGAGAGCATATTGAAAAGGTGATGTTAGCATTGATTATTGTATAACATACTGTTGGGGAGGAGGGTTTGGAGGAGGAAGGTATTGTAGAATGTTTAAAAATGGCTTCAATTTTTAACTCTAAAGGATTCTTGGAAAAAATCTTAAGTTTTATTTGTTAATCTTTCTTTGATAAAATACCTATCTTCTAGACAAAACTTTTCACCAGACAAAGATCAGAACTGGGTGGTTGGAGAAGGGTGGCTTCTGGTAGCATTAATAGTCAGTATTTGCCCCATAAAGGATACTGTGCTGCGTTGTCACCCAAAGACTCTATTATTGAGACTTGAATATTTCTACTGAATTAAGTATGGGCATGGAGGGAAAAAAATAGGGCTCGAGACCCTGGGCTTTATACAGCAGAACCAAGAAACTTAAGCCATTTCAAAAGTGCTTTCCCAGAGCATTAAAAAAAAGAAGTCTATGTGGTATTTAGGTCTACAGTTGATAACTGCTAACAAATTTTGAAGGAATCTTTCCTGGTACAATATAATTGCTTGAATCAGTTGAATCTGTGCTTTTAGAGAAAACAAAACAAAACAGCTGGGGTCCTGGAGAAGCTGCCTGAGTCATGGTACCATGAGCTGTTACTCGAATAAAGGTTTTCCCTTCATTGCCAGTGGCACCATCAGAGACTTGGGTCCAGTTACCGCTTCATACTGTGCTGTGTGTTTTTACTTCATGCTGTGTTGATGAAAGAAAAAGTTTTAGTTTTTATTGAACAGAGAATATAGTTTATGAGCATTTGATGTAAACTCACTAATATATACTGTATAGGATTTTTTAAAAATGGAGTCTCTAAGTTGCATTATATTTTGGAAATGATTGAAAATGAATGACCCTGATTCTTTGGAATGATTTGTCATTAACCGCTACGTGGATGTAGTGAGGTATTTTGTTTAAGTCTTTCGTATTGCAGAGTACCAATATGGATGTACTTTTAAAAGCATCTCAGTATTTGCTGCTATTTTGTGTACATTGTTTTTTGCCTGCTTCCACAGTAGGTTTATGGAAAAGGCCCTCCCCCCATGTTTTTTAATTTTTCTGGGAATAGAGAACAAAACAATAGATGGCATATGCCATGGTGTGGCTTTCCTGGTAGACCTCGGTCATTCTTTAACACCATTGTTTTAAACCTTACTAGTTGATTTAATGAGACTGGAGGGAAGATTGCCTTTTTTTAAGGCTGGGATTCTGGCATTCTTGTATAATTCTGCTGGTTTATCTGTTAATAGACAAGAGTCATATGAAGGCCCATTCTTAAGAACCTTCTTATCCCTGAAGGAAAACTAGAGGTCATTTTAGTTTTTTTGGGTCAGGGGCAAATAGGGGGATAGAGAACCCTCAGAATGGTTGTCACTTAAAGCCCTTTGTCAGAATTGCAACATGCTTTGGGTCTTCAGGTTTGAAAGGCTAATCATTTTCTTGTCTGCTTTATGTATTTCCTCAAAACTTTTTTTTTTTAAAGACTGATAATAACTAATAAATGGATCATTCTGGGGTGTCCCCCATCACGATCCATGCCATTATGACTAGATCATTCTTCAGAATTAGATTGGAGTTTTGGGGGGTCATTTCTTTTTGTGTTATAGATGTCAAAATTTGTTTGCCACAACCTTTGTTCTGAGTCTGTCATTGTTTCTTTTGTAATAATCCTGTTTTGTATGATACAAGATATTGAGAATATTGTTCATATAATTTGTTTTGACAAAAGTCTCTGTTTTGTGGTGTTTCTTTCCTCACCTTGCACCAAAAATTTCCCAAAGGATTTGGTAAAGCTTCAGGGTACTTACCTCTCCTCACTAAAGTAGGAAGCCCTGTCTATGAGATGAGGCTTGAAAACCTCCTAGAATTAAAATGGAAGAAGATGGAGATAAATAAGTACACTGTGAAATAACTAATGGAACCGAAGAATAGCGTTTTCATTGAAAAAGTGCACTTAGGGAAGGGTTATGCTGCTTCAGGCATCTTATTACAAGTAGCTACAGGAGACCTTCTGGAGTCTCAGATTTGTCATTCGCCATTCATTGTACCAGCCAGCCCACTCTTCTCCCTAACAGTGTTTAGTTTACTACTGAGCTTGGGAGCTTGGCCCCTTTAAAAATGTGTGTGTGTGTGTGTGTGCGCGTGTGCGTGCGCGCGTGTGCATGTGTGCTCACTGAATACCATTAACTATGGCAGTTCCACATATTAACCTCCGATGGACTGGATTTTGTGGGGACATGGTTGCTACCTTGATTAGTTAATAGGCACCCAAAGGCTCTTGTCTCAAAAACACCTCATACACTCTACCACTAGAAATTCTTTCAGTTAATTAGCCCTTGGGGGATACAAATACATCCTGGGAGGGGCTAAGTCCAATGATTATTAAATTCTTGGTATCAGCAGTTTTTATGAGGAAAGATTAAACAAATGAATGGGAGTTTTCATTTGGGAGAGATCTAGTGGAGGAAATATTTGTTAGGACAAGTGAAATGCATTGTTTCCTTTTCTCCCTCTAACCATCCAGGTCTCTTAATATCCACCACTACAATAACAGCTCACATTTATATTTTGTTTTTTAATGTACATTCTGTCTGATCTTCACAGGTCTGTGCTCTTTCATACATTTTACAGATGAAGTAACTGAGGCTAAAAGGTTACGACTGGCTGAAAGGATTAGAACCTAGTCCACGAGCTTGGCTAGTGCCAAGTCCAGAGCTGCTCCTCCAGACTGGCTCTGTCTTTATTGTGGGCAATTCTGGATCTCAGAACCATTTGCGTTTGAGTTAGATCCTCAGTACAAAATAGGAGTTCTTTTCTAATCATAGACATTAGGGAAATTTTAACTTGGCTATTTTGTACTGTAAAAATGCATTGAATTGCCCTTGGGGAAATGGTATTAGATGTGATCTCCAGAAATGTAGCTGACAGCTGGGTGAAGCTGATCCTAAAGTTTATTGCCCCCACAAACTGTGACATTGGTGTTTCCAAATGTTTGCCTGAAACTGGGCTTAAGCTAAAGAATTTCTCAGATGCTTAGCTCATATGATTTCCATATTACCTTGGCATGAACTTGGTATTTCCTCTTCCCTGTTGTGCCTAGCAATTAGGATTGGACTATCTTTCTTTCTGACCCCTTCTTCCTCCAACCCCTGCCAGGGAGCTCAGTGACAGTCCAGCAAATAATGGAGCACTACACACAAAAGACAGCTGTTGTCCATCTGGTGCTTTTAAATTCAACTGTTAGCCAAATGAATTTCAATTCTTTGCTGATGATAAACCTACCAAAAATACCTCCAAGCATTACCCGGCAACTGCTGAGGGCTAGACCGTTCAGTTCCTTGGTTTGATTCTTACCCAAGAATGGAGTCTCCAGTAAAATTTTTCTCTGCATTAGCTGCTAGGGAACATTGAATGGTGTTTGACCAAAGCAATGGGCTAATGTTATTTAACTACCATTCTGGTCTCTTGCCTTTCCTTAGTTTCTGGCTTGTGTGTTAGAATCAGGGGTACTTTTGAACTGCAACCTTACAATTTTCCAAATTAAGTCATTCTACTTATCACCAACTGGTTCACTCATGAGCTTAAATACGGCATTGGTAATAAATGACATATAGTGCCTTAAAGTTTGCTGGGTGTTTTACATGGACTCTACTCGAATCTCAAAATAGTTCTGAGGCAGGTATTACATATGGTGTCTCCATGTTACTGAGGAAGCAGTGACCAGTCCATTGGTACACGGTTAGCAAATGTCAGAGGTGGAATTTAAACCCAGGCTTTTCTAATTTAGGGGCTAAAACTTTAGCCCCTAGACTTTTTATGTGTGCTCTTCTTTCACTTTTCTCTTTCTTGAATCAGGCTTTCTGTACACATATACTGTATTTTTGTTTATTTTTTGAGACCTGATTTTCCTGTGTCACCCAGGCTGAAAGTGAAGCAGTAATTCATGTCAGATGCCACTGCTGATTGGTGTGGAAACTTTGACTTTAACTTAGGCAATCTGGATCCCTCTCTGTTGGTCCCCTGTCCCCCATAATTATAAGTCTCAGACTTAATGCAGACATATCCTGGGCTTTGGCGGTAATACAGCTCAAAACTCCTGGGCTAGAATATCCTACCAACCCTTAACATCCTCAGGGTCAGGGCCTATTGAAATGGGCCACTGTGTCCAACCCACGCATCTATTTTTAAAGGAGATATAGCCTGGTGATGAGATTGTCAGATGTGAGTTTTGCAGTAGCCATCATATCCCAGGGTAGTTATTTAGGATTATAAATCTAGGGTTGAAAGACCTCCAAGACCTATGGAATCAAAACTTTCATTTTGCAGATGAGAAAACTGAGGCTCAGAGAGGTTGACTTGCTTAAAGTCAGATAGCTTCCAAGGCAGTCTCAGTTTCTATATGGAGTTGATATGATTATATTCTTCTACCTCATGGGGGCAGAAAAAGGATTAATGAGCTAACATCTTTCAGACTCCACTCTCCTGTCCCCCTCCCCTCATGCATCTTTCAGAGCTGCTGCCAAAATAATCTTCCTTATGCATAATCCTTGTCATATCCTCTCCTCAAAGATCTTCAGTGATCCTTGTTGCTTAATGGGTTAATTTCAGATGCTTTTGCCTAATATTCATGCCTGTCCACAATTTGGCACTACCCAATCTTTCTAGCCTTGTATTAAAAAAAATAATTATTGATAAATTTAGTTTTTTACATCACCTTAATTTCTTAATATATCCCTTCCCATTCCTGTATGCAGTGATCCATTCCTTGTAAAAAAGGTTAAAAAAAAGAAAGGGGAAAAAGCAATTTAACAAAATCACCCAAGCCATTAACCATTTCTCAAAGAATGTGCCCTCTGCTGTATCCCAAGTCCTAAGTTCTGGGAAAAAGGGAGGGAGGAACATTTTCTCAACTTTTCTCTGAGCCTACACTTCAGTATTATGTCTTATTATACTCCTTAGTACGCTATATGTTCAGGTCAAAACCTCAGTCCCTGAACCTGCCTCTTTACCTCCTTCCTTGTAATCCTTATATTTGGAATGCCTTCCATCCTTTTTGCCAATTAATTCTTGAACCTCCTTTAAAGCCCTGCTTGAATACCATCCCATCCCTGGGGCATCCTCAGACTCACTGGTCAGTAACAACCTTCCATCGCAAATTTCACACATCTCTGTAATGTACTTATATAATATTGTGTCAATTGGTAATCTGCATTAGAAACATTCCTCCCTCTAGGCTAATAAGCATGTGTCTTATCTATGTTTGGTTTAGTTCTTTAAGACCCACCACAGTGTTCTTTACACAGTGGGCACTTAACAAATATTTTTTGAATGTTAATAAGATGAATGTTGATATAAACAAGATAACTGACCTCAATTCTCATGTAATGCAGTGACTGCCTAAAGTAGGGAAGGACAATTAGCAAATGCATGATCAGTTGTTGCTTTAGCTAAGATGTTGCTATGTAGGTATCTATATAGCCATTAATAGTAAGTGATGCTTATAAAAATATATTTGCATTTCTTTTTAATAAATTTTATTTATTTATTTTCAGTGTTCCACAATCGCTACCATACAACCTAGATTTTTTCTTTCCCTTTCTTCCCTCAC
Organism: Bettongia penicillata ogilbyi; assembly: GCA_023548195.1. NCBI lineage: Eukaryota > Metazoa > Chordata > Mammalia > Diprotodontia > Potoroidae > Bettongia > Bettongia penicillata. Next base: position 3,517,287 of record JAJHZJ010000206.1, on the reverse strand, counting down.
CTCCTCCTCCCTCCCTGAGACGGCATACAATTTTACATAGGTTCTACACATACATTCCTATTAAATACATTTTCACCAGAGTCATGTTGCATAGAAGAATTAAAATGAATAGGAGAAATCATATAACAAACCAAAACATAATACAAAAGAAAATGATCTGCTATAATCTGCGATTGAATTCCACAGTTCTTTCTCTGGATGTGGAAGGCATTTTGCCTTAAAAGACCATTGGAAATTTTTTAAGTCCTTGCACTGCAATGAAGTTCTAAGTTTACCAGAAAAATTCCTCTCACACTGTGGTTGTTGCTGTGTACAAAGTTCTCCTGGTTTTTTTCCTTTCACTCAGCATCAGTTCATATAAGTCTTTCCAGGCCTCTCTGAAGTTTTCCTGTTCATCATTTCTTATAGCATAATACTATTCCATTACATTCATATACCATAATTTATTCAGCCATTCCCCAATTCATAGGCATCCCCTTGATTTCCAGTTTTTGGCCACCACAAACAGTGCTGCTATAAATATTTTTGTACATGTGGGACCATTTCTCATTTTTATGATCTCTTGGGGATACAGTCCTAGAAGTGATATTGCTGGGTCAAAGCCCAGCCCTTTGGGCATAGTTCCAAATTGCTCTCCAGAATGGTTGGATCAGCTCACAGCTCCACCAACAATGAATTAGTGTTCCAACTCTCCCACATCTTCTCCAACATTTATCATCTTCCTGTTCTGTTATGTTAGTCAATCTGATAGATGTGATGTGGTACCTCAGAGTTGTTTTGATTTGCATCTCTCTAACCAATAGTGATTTAGAGCATTTTTTCATATCACTATAGTTATCTTTAATTTCTTCCTCTGAAAACTGCCTATTCATATCCTTTGACCATTTATCAATTGGGGAATGACTTGTATTCTTGTACATTTGACTCAGTTCTCTCTATATATAAACAGGATTTTTTGCTATTTTTATTTTAGTATAATCTAGTGCCTCTGATTAAATCTTACCTTTATCAATCAAGAATCTTTACAAGGAGTAAAGAACAGAAACTAGAGTTTCTTTAACTAGAAACAGTGTATGTATTTGTATTGTTAATTATTTTAATGTAACTAAAGATCTTTCCCACCCATTGACGGGCCTGTACATTGTGGGAAGCTTGATTAGGGAGGTTTTGTAGAGGCATCCCAATTACCTTTTGTTTTTTCTATTGAGGCACTAGGTGAAAGGGTTGTGATGATCTCTGGCTCTAAAAAAGATATAAATACACTGAGTTGAGGTTTTACTTTGGACTTAGTTTTTATAAGAGTGTTTGTTGGGCCAGATGAGGACTCTGGGAAGCCACTAAAGAGCCCCCCAGCTTTGAGAACATAGATGTCGTGCTTCCCTCTCTGGTAAACTGGTCAGACAGCTGTACCTGTCTGTTGAATTATGGTAAGAGAGAGGAAGTCATGTCTGTTGATTACTTTAGGGTTCAGGGTGTTGACTCCCCTGAACTACATGAATGATATATGTGCTTGACTAAAGGATTGAAACACATGCTTGATTAAAGTGATTGTTAACCCCTCAAAAGTTGTCTTTCCTTTTATGAATGCAGATCTAAGAACCTGTGATAGAATGAGCCCCCTGTGTATGTTGGGGTGCTTACTGATACAGTAGGACATAAGGCTTATCTATAATTCCATTAGAACAACATTTGAAGCAATGGCAGATAGGAGAGAATCAAGCTTCTCTCCCAGGATAGTTTAGGTTAGAGCAGATATTCAGTATCTGGGTTTCTGGGACTGGTGTCGGAGATGGCTTCATTGTCCATCCAGGAGGGACAATAGAGGGCACTAGGTTAGTGTGAGTGATCCAAATAGAGTCACAGGACTCAAATCTGGATGCAGAAATCTGAGAGATTGTGCTCCATTTCCTGCTTTGCAGAACCTTCTTTGTGCCACTTGCACATTTTCAGTTTCCCTGTCTTTGATTAGCTCCTCCTAGCCCCTCTCTGTCACACCAAACCCTGGTTGTGCCTCTTCCTGCTAAGCTATTTTATTGTATCCCCAAAGCACTGGGCCCACTTCAGCCCAACATGGAGCAGCTGCTGGGCTGGGGAGGATCCCTGCTGTCCCCTATTATCTGCATGTCAGTGACAGTTATTGAATTCCATGGAACTTCCACATTTATCAAGGGCCTGCTGTGAGCAGAACCTTCTGGTGGGGTAGTTAGCTTTGCTTCAGGTCTGGTGGATGCACTGCTTTGCAGGCTTCCTTGCTGGTTCATTCCTTCTTGCCAGGAGAGTGGGATGCCCTTTCTTGACTTCCTGATCCCCTATTTCCTACCTGTCATTCAATGCTATATATCTTCTAAGAAGTCTTCCCTGATCTCTCAGAATTACCCCTATTTCCCTCCCCCCATCAGTCAGACAAGGTCCCTCATCCTGTGAACACTCAAAGTGCCTCATTTTATCGTTCTGACTAAATTATAAACTCTCTGGGGCCAGGTAGTGCATCTTGTCCATTTTTGTTTCCTCCTCAAGGCTTTATTCATAGGGAAAGAAACTAAGGTGCAGAGAAGTGAAGTAAGCTGTCTATGATCATACAGTTAATAAGTGTCAGAGCCAGGTTTCAAACTCAGTGCCTCTGACTCTTATCACTAGGGTTCTTTCTTCTGGGACAGGCTGTGTACTGCCACAGAATGCTATGCTAATGGAATGGCAATACTGTTGGAGTACATTGATCTCTAGAGGTAGAAGGGAATGAAGAATCTGACTACTGCTAGTTGGCATGGTAGATGGAGGACTGGGCCCGGAGTGAAGAAGACCTGAGTTCAAATCCAGCCTTAGACACTTACTAGCTCCGTGACCCATAGCAAGTCACTTGATTTCAGTTTGCCTCAATTTCCTCACCTAACATGGAGATACTAATAACATTTACTTTGCAGGGTTGTTGGGAGCATTAAATGGAACATGGTAGGAGCTATATAAATACACATTTCCTTCCCTTTCCTTCTTTAACACTCAGGTGCCTCCTGCTACTTTCTCCTACTCTACCCCTGTCTCACATGATGAAGTACTCCCTCAGGGGTAGGAAATCTGTGACCTCAAGGACCCTCTAGGTCCTGAAGTGCAGCCCTTTGACTGAATCCAGCCTTCACAGAACAAATCCCCTTAATAAAAGGATTTGTTCTGTAAAACTTGGACTTGCTCAAAAGGCTGCTTACATCTCCTCTACCTCGGTAGCTAAACTCCTTGAAAAGACCATCTACAGCAGATGCCTTCACTTTCTCTCCTTTCACTCTCTTCTTAACCCATTTCAATTTGGCTTCTGAAATCACTCAACCAAAACTGCTCTCTCCAAAGTTACTAATGAACTGTTGGCTGACAAATCCAACAGTCTTTTCTCCACCTTCATTCCCTGATACTCTCTTCTCTCTAGGTTTTTAGGACATTACTCTCTCCTGGTTCTCATCTTACCTATCAGACTTGTCCTTCTCTGGATCCTCCTTGAGATTATACCCTCTAACCATAGACATCCCTTGGGGTTCTGTCCTGGGCCCTCTTCTCTTCTTCCATATTATTTCACTTATTGATTTCATTAGCTCCTGTGGACTTAATTACCATCTCTATGTTGATGCTTCTCAAATCTCTCTATTCTTGCCCAGTTTCTCCGTTGACTTCTAGCAGCCTCAAACATCTCAAACTGGACGTGCACTAAACATCAAGATGGAACTCTCTCCTAAACCCTTCCTTCTCCCACCTTCCCTCTTGCTGTAGAGGGCAACATTATTCTCCAAGTTCTTCAGGCTTGCAACCTGGGGAGGGGGCATCCTGAATTCCTCACTCTCTTTCATGTCCTATATCCAATCACTTGCCAAAGCCTGTCAATTTTACTTTTGAAATATCCCTCAAATATGCCCCCCTTTTCTCTTCTGATACTACCATGCCTACTGTAGGCCCTCATCACTTCATGCCTGGATTATTGTAATAACCTGTGAGGGTGTGCATCTGCCTGCCCCAAGGCTCTCCCCATTCCAATGCATTCTCCATTCAGCCACTAAAGTAATTTTCCTAAAATGCAGGTCCTATCACGTAACAGCTCAATGTCACAGTCAATAAAATCCAGTGGCTTCCTATTGCCTCCGGAAGCAAATACAAAAGGCTCTGTTTGGCATTCAAAGTCCATCCATGGTTTACCAGGCTCCTACCTTTCCAGTCTTCTTAGGCCTTACTACCAGACACATTCTCTTTGATCCAACAACCCTAGCCTTCTGGCCATTCTATAAATGAGGTTCAATCTCTCATCTCTAGGCATTTTCTTTGTCTTAGAATGGAATGCTCTGCCTCCTCCACTCAGACTACTGACTTCCCTGACTTCCTTTTAAATTCCAACTAAAATCCTACCTTCTACAGGAAGCCTTCCTCAACCCTTCTTAATTCTAATGTCTTTTCTCCATGAGTTAGTTCCTGTTTAGCCTGTCTATAGCTTGCTTCATATATATTTGTTTGCATGTTGTCTTCCCTATCAGATTGTAAACTTAAGGGCAGGGACTATACTTTGCCTCTTTTTGTATCCCCAACACTTAGCACAGTGCCTGGCACATGAAAAGTACCTAACAAATATTAATCAGTTAAGTGATCTCTAACTAAGATGCAATTGTCGAGAGATAGAAAGGAGGGCATTGGCATCACAGCTGAGATAAATATTCCTTTGGTTTTCATTCATTCAGCAAACTTTTATTAAGTATCTACTATGTGTACTACACAGTAGAAAGATGTGAAGGGGAAAGAGATGAAGCTATATGATCTCCATCTTCAGTGAGTTTACAAACTAATATGGATGATGAGATGTACATAAATGTTCTTGGTCATTCATTCTGGAGGAGGACCATGACATCAGGAGGGTGATGCCAGGACTTGCAAGTGAATTGGATTTAAGTGAAGGAGGGCTCTGCAAAATCACCAGTCTCATTTTCTCCTCTGGAGTCAACAGGGTCCAGTGGCCAGATATGGACAGAATGATTGGAGATGGTCCCAGATACAGTGGAGGACTTTGGCCTTTTTAAGGTAAGGTTCCCAGATCTCAGCTAAATATAATGGAGGTAGAAACTGGGCCTGTGATTTAATTGGTGCAGAAAATTGGAGGAGAAAACTCCCCCTAAAAATTCAGGCCAGTATCTTCATTGTAACCTATGGTGTTGGCATTGACTAGAACAGTTGAGAATTTAAGTGACATGTTCAGCTAGTATGAATGAGAGGGGAATGTTGAATCAAGGCTCTGGGTCTGAAGTTGGGTCTCTATCTATTATGCCATGGACAATATCATATAAATGAGGACATAAGTACAGAGAAGAAGGATAAAGTGCTTTGAAATCAGTTTTGTTAATTATGTATGAAAAAGGTGAAATATCCCTGGAGTTGGGATAGCATTTGGTCACTGAAACTACTGTTAAGGATGATACTCAAGGCTGAGAATAATGGTAGGGTCTGGGCAAGGAGAGAACAGAGTAGGTGGCCTGTGGCTATTCAAACATGGCCCGAAGTAGAGGGATAGCTGTAATGAGAGGATGATGACATCTGTGTTTGAATAATTAAATTAAGCTTTTGGAATTAGCTTCCAATTAGGTGACTTCTCAGTCATCACAGCATTCTGCTAGTGTACTTTCATAGAATTCAGAGCTAGAAGCTTGGTTTTTTAAAAGACATTTTGCCTTAGCTTTAAGAATTTTTATCTTTCAGAAGGGGAAACTGAGAATCAGAAAGGTTGAATGATTTGCCAAAGGCCACGTTAACTATTGGGTGCCAAAGCCAAGAAGAGAAACTATGATCTTTTATTTTGAGTTGAATATATGAATTGACCCACATTTCTGCTCTTCCATTGGTTCTGGGGAGGTACTCTGGATGCTTAACACCTATAAGAGAGTGCTACCTCCCTCCCCTCTCAAATGCTGTTTGCTCACTTTTTCAGGAATATAGAATGAACTGCATATTTTGGGGTTATTTCCAGAGGCTTCTTCCTTTTTTAGTAGTGATTGATACTGTTTCTATACTCCCATATTAGCTATATCAATGTACCCACTTGGACCTTGGAAATCAAAAACTTAACCTTCCACTTTTGCTTACTCTACTATGCTGTGGTTGTATGCTTAAGCTCATGCCAGAGAAGTATTGTTTAGTTTGCTTACAATTTCTAGTCTATTTTTACATGTTAGTTATCTTTGCCATCTGTACTGTTGAACCACTTCTAACTGAGGAGACATTAGCGGGTTGTAGGTTACAAGTGGTCATAATTGGAGGCTACCTACATAAAAAGGGCCAGGCTGGAACTAAAGGTTTAATGGACCTTGTGATAGATATACTGTATGTAAAAGTAAATAAGCCTGGAAGAATCTGGGGTTTTGTCCTTATCCCTGTCTTTATATATGTCTTATCATCTCTCCAAAATTATAAGCACCTTGAGGGCAGCTTATGATATATATTTTTGTATCTTTGCCTAGTGCTGATGGGGCAGCTAAGTGGCTGGTGGAGAGAGTGCAGTGGAGTCAGGAAACTTCATCTTCCTGAGTTCAAATCTAGCTTCAGATACTTACTAGTTGTGCCACCCTGGGTGACAAATCACTTTACCCTATTTGCCTTAGTTTTCTCATCTGTAAAATGAACTGGAGAAGAAAATGGCAGATCTTTGTCAAGAAAACCCCAAATGGAGTCATGGAGAGTTGGAAACAACTGAAAAATGATAACAACAAACAATAACCAGTGCCTAACACAGCCAAATAATAAACAGAGTCCCTGGTAATTGAAATTCTGGAATCCAAGAAGTATAACTGGCAAGATCCAGGAAAAGAGAACCCATGAGGTGAGAGAGTACGAAAAGAGATTCCAGTGCACAGGAGACACCAAGTTCTGTCCTGCTCTTCAGACAGAGGCTGTTTATTTTCTGCCTGGTAATACTTCCTGCCCCATGTGAGCCAGTGTTTATACAGTAGATACGCTCGTAACAAGGGTAAGAATCAGATCTTTACAGTCTCTTGGCTAAGCATCTCCCCACAAAAGACTAAGAAAGACCTGATTCTTTCTAGGGCATCAACTTTAGGATAGCTGTGAAAAGGGAAATCTTCTACTACTGAAACCCAGTAGTAGTTTGGTATTTCCCCTTTCCTCTCCAGGTTTCCTGGAATACTCCATCTTGTCCCTGGAACAAAGAGAGTGAGGATCTCTTGGAACGAAACAAATACACTCACTCATTTTCCTTTTCTTTTGCCCCTCCTGGCCTAGGATACCGACAGAAATGCACATGGTTCCCTCCCTATCTTTCCCAACTATAGCCATTGTACTGAATCAGAAAAAAATGGGACTAGACTGGGGCTGAATTGGGAGATGCTGAGGTTTGTAGTTTCCCTAAACAGTCTTGATAAAAAGTCAATCAGGAAATAAAGAGCATACCCCCTCATGCATCATGCTCACCCCACCTTTTCTGTTTCTTCCAATGGCTTTTCAAAGCATCGTTAAGAATGGGTTGCTTTGGCATTATGTAAATATTTGAATTTGGGAATTTTGAGAGTCTTCCATACAAAAAATATTCTTAAAAGAAGTGTCCAGTTCTTCACTGTGGCTCCAACTGTCGTCCTGTCTTTCTTCCTGCTCCTTCACAGGATAAGCAAGATCTGACAGTTAATAGGAAGGAGAAGGATAAAGAAGGACTGAACTTACTATGGCCATTGGGCATGGCCTTATAATTACTTTTATGAGAGGATACGTTATATAGATAGTAGTAACTTTCTTTTGGAAATGAAACCCAATTGTGCAGAGTAAATGTGGAGTTATTAAATTTGCACAGAGCTTTTAACTTTTTTTCAGAGTTGACATCACTATGTCCATTTTATTCTCAGAACTGTGTGAGGTTAAAGAGTCTGGTGCTGCCACTTTCTTCTTCCTGACCCAGATTCTGGAGGTCCATGGAGGCATGACAGCTCAAGGCACTGTTCAGACGCTACCACATCTTGTCTCCTGATCTAACTGGCTCCAAGGGTCCTTGGAGTCAGGAAGTCACCAAGCATTTATTAAGTGCCTACCATGCAAGACACTGTGCTAACAGTGTAACAGGATACAAAAAAAGTAAAAGAAATTCCTTGCCTTCAAAATCTATAGACTACTGTGGAGACAACATGCAAACGAGTCTGTACAAATGAGATTTATGCAAGACAAATTAGAGATAATCACCATGGGGGAAGGCACTAGCATGGAGGGGGATCAAGAAAGACTTTTTGCATAAGTAAGATTTTAGCTGAGGCATGAAGAAAACCAGGGAAGGAAGGAGACAAAAATGAGGAGAGAAAGTTCCAGGCATGGGGGACACCAAATGAAAATGCCCAGGATCAAAAGATAGAGTTTCTCGTGAGAGGAAAATTGAGGAGTTCAATGTCTCTGGATCACAGCATATGTGGGAGCAGGGTGGAGTCAAGGAGTAAAAAGCTTGGAAAGAGTCATGGAGGGCTTTAAGAGTCAGAGTATTTTATATAGGCTTCTTTTTAAAATTTATTTTTACTATTTCATTAAATATCCCCCAATACATGTTAAAAATACATGTTAAAATCTTTTTTAAACAATCTTTTGTTTTTAAATTTCAAGTTCCAGATTCTCTCCTTCCTTTTTCTCTCTCTTCCTTGATAAGACAAGCAATTTGATATTGACTACACATATGAAATCATGTAAAACATATTTCTATATTAGCCACATTGCAAAAGAAAACACAAAATAAAACAATAAAAATAAAGAAAAGCAGCTAGGTGGCACAGTGGATATAGCACTAGGACGGGAATCAGGAAGACTCATCTTTGCCTTAGAGACTTACTAGATGTGAGAGACCCTGGGTGAGTTATTTAGTCCTCTTTGACTCAGTTTCCTCATCTGTAAAATGAGCTGGAGAAGGAAATGGCAAACCACTCTAGTATCTTCGCCAAGAAAACTGCAAATGGGGTCACCCATTTGTGTGCTTCAGTTTGCTTTCAGAGTTCATCAATTCTCTCTTTGGAGGTAAATAGCATTTTTTTCATCATGGGTCCTTTGGAGGAATTATCTTGAATTATTGTCTTGATCAGAGTAGCCAAGTCTTGGTCATGCTTGCAATATTGCTGATACTTTGTACAGTGTTCTCCTGGTTCTGCTTAATTCACTTTGCTTGAATTCATAGAAGTCTTCCCAGGTTTTTCTCAAATCATCCTGCCTGTCATTTCTTATAGCACAAGGGTGTTGCATCACAATTGTATGCCACAACTTGTTCCAGCCATTTTCTGATTGAGGGGAATCCCATGTATTTCTAATTCTTTGCCAACACAAAAATAGTTGCTATAAATATTTTTGTATGAATAGGTCCCTTTCCCTTTTCCTTGATCTCTTTGAAGGAGGGAAGGCTACAGATCTAGTAATGATGTGTATCCATCCTTCGTTGCCGCAGAAGACCATGCCACAAGAGAAATAATAACATGACTTGCACTTAACTTTGTTATTTTGAGTGAGGGAGGGCTGTGCAGATCACCAGCTTCACTTCTCCTCCAGAGCCATCTGAGTCCAGTGACCAGATATTCATCAAGATGATGGGAGATGATCCAGGATGAGGCAATTGGGGTTAAGTGACTTGCTCAAAGTCACACAACTAGTGAGTGTCAAGTGTCTGAGGTGAGATTTGAACTTGGGTCCTCCTGACTCCTGCACTGGTACTCTATCCACTACACCACCTAGCTGCCCCTCTAGTAATGATATTGCTGGGTCAAAGGGCATGTGCATAGTTTTATAGCCATTTGGGCATAGTTCTAAATTGTTCTCCAGAATGCTTGGAGTAGTTCACAATTCCTCCAACAGTTCATGTCAATTTCCTTTTCTGTCATGTTACTCAACCTGATAGGTGTGAGATGGTATCCCAGTACTGCTTTAATTTATATTTCTCTCATCAGTTGTGATTTAGAGCATTTTTTCATGTGACTTTTGTTACTTTGATTTTTTCTTCCGAAAACTACCTGCTCATATGGGGCAGCTAGGTGATGCAGTGAATAGAGCATGAGTGAAGGAGTCAGGAGGACCTGAGTTCAAATCTCACCTCAGACACTTGACACTTGCTAGCTGTGTGACCTTGGGCAAGTTACTTAACCCCAATTGCTTCATCTTGGGTCATCTCCAGTCATCCTGATGAATATCTGGTCACAGGATTCAGATGGCTCAGGAGGAGAAGTAAGACTGGTAACCTGCACAGCCCTCCTTCACTCAAATTAAAGTCAAGAGCAAGTCATGTCATCATTTCTCTGATGACATGGTCTTCTTTGGTAACAAAGGACGAACACACACATACCTGCTCATATCCTTTGACCATTTATCACCTGGGGAATGGCTCTTGTTTTTATAAGTTTGGCTCAGTTCTCTGTACTATATATTATTCTTGAGACAATAGGGACCCTCAAGAGATTTGATATGAGAAATTTGTTAATAATAAAGCAGGCATTCCAGAGGGCTCAGTGGAAGAGATAGGCCTATATGGAATGGGAAATTGGGGAAAAGTAGGTTTGAGGTGGATGGAAATGAGAAAGTGCATAACTGAAATTGGAGAGGGCAGTGTTGTACTTCAGCATTGGGGTATTCAGTAACATCTGGATAGGGAAAGTAATGGGTTGGGAGTGAACTAACCATTGTAGAATGAGTAGAGGTATAGTACTGAATGGGGAGTTCTCTCTCCCACTCGTTACTCTCCCTATCCAAGTGCTATTAATCACCCCAACTGCTTGTGTACTTGATTTTGTTGCCTTTAAAGGATTGTTTGTATTGAATGGTGAGAGCAGCCTGGTCAAACTTGTACTTTAGGGAGCTCACTTTGACAGCTGAAAGGAGAGTGGGCTAGACGGGGGAGAGATTTGAGTTAGGCGAAAGCAATTAGAAGGCTATTGCAGTAGTACGGGTGTGAGATGATGAGGGCTTATACCAGAATGGTGACAGTGTGAGAGAAGAGAAAAAATTGTACATGAGAACTACCATGAAAGTAAAATTGACTGAACCTGACAACTGATTAGATATGGAGGGCTAGAAAGTGAAGAGCTGGTGAACTCACTGAGTGGGAGAATGATCATTCCTTCAACAGTAGTAGGAGAATTAGGAAGAAGGGAGGGTTTTGAGGAAAGGATGAGTTTAGCTTTGGCCGTGTTGAGTTGAAGATGTCCATGGGGCACGTAAATTGAAGTGTCTAGTACTTTATCATGATCCTGCTGCATGCAATGATATAGGATTCCTGCATCCTCACAGGACACAGCAGGCAGTAGATAGTGAGATGCTGAAGATAAGCTTGTGAGAATAAGGATGATAAGAGGGGGAAGTTTGCTAGAGAAGACGGGATGGGATAAGATCACTTGTGCCTGTACGAGAGTTTACCTTGGCAAAGAGAAGAGCTACCTCATCACATGAGACCAGGGTTAATGAGAAAGTGGAAGGAGGCATCTGGGTGATTTGAGATGAGGACAAGGGGAGAAGAGGAAGGGCTCAGGGAATTGTCTTAATTTTTTTTTCCAGTAAAATATGAGGAGAGATGAAAATGGGATGTTTGAGGAGAGAAGAAAAGGTTTGGAAGAGTCACAGTGGTGAGTGGGACGGTGAGTTAATTGAGGTCTAAAAGAATTACCTTGCAGTAGTGAAGACCTAGTTGAAGTTATGTAACATAAATTTGTAATGGATCCAGATAGCATGATTTTATAATTTTCTTCAGCTTTGTTCAGCTGCCCATATGTAAAAAAGAAAAAAGATCAATTATTCCAATTATGAGCTTGTATACTTGAATTTTTTGCTTTTAAATGGTGGCTTGTGAGCTTCCAGAAAGAGAAGTGATCAATAAGAGTCTGGTTGTTTTATCAAAAACAAATTATGCCAGACTAACTCCATTTCCTTTGTTGACAAGGTTACTAGACTTGAAATCAGAAAAGTGCCATGAGTGTAACAAAACTGGATTTTAGCAAGCATGTGACAAAGTCAATCATTCCATATCAGCAAAAAATGAAAAGATGTGGTCTGAAAGAGTAAAATAGCTGGATTCTTACCTGATTTATGTGAAATAGTACTGGTTAACTGATCTTTATCAATTTAAAGTGAGGTCTCTAGAAGGGACTCCCTAGGAATTGGTCCTTAGCCCTGCTCTGTCCAGTATCATTTGTTGTGGTTGTTCAATGTGAAACTCTTTTGTGACCCTAGGCACCACAGCAGCCAATGCTGTCCATGAGGTTTTCTTGTCAAAGATACTGAAGTGGTTTGTCATTTTCTTCTCCAGTGGATTAAGGCAAACAGAGTCTAGTGTCATACAGCTAATAAGTTTCTGAGGTCAGATTTTAATTCAGGTCTTCCTGACTCCAGGCTCAGTGTTCTATCCACTGAGCCACCTAGCTTCCTCAATGTCATTAAGGCAAAAACACTACAAGTCTGATAATCTAACACACAGCTAGAACAACACAATAGACAATGGAATCAGGATCCCAAAAGATCTCAATAAGCTAAAAACAAATGAACGAAATCAAATCTGATGAAATATAAAAGGAGAAAATCTAAAGTCCTGCATCTGGGTTAAAAAAAAATCAGTTAAAACAAGTTTGGGATGAGGGAAGTTTATCTAGATCTCATGTGAAACAGTTTGGGTATTTCAGTACAATGTAAGATTATTTAACAAATCAATTTGCAGTCTTTGATATCATTAAGAAAGGTACAAGACCCAGGACAAGTGAACTGATAATTTATGAAATTATGAAATGGGAGCAGGCACACCTGGTTCTTTGAGTACTTGCCAGGAAAGACCTCAGTTGGCAGTGGGAAATGGAGAGGCAATCACACTTTAATGAATTGTAGAAGGAGTGGGGGCAAAAAAACACAGCAGAGACAAGCAGTGAAAGGGGTACAAAGGCAGACTGAGTGAGCACAGATGAATGGGATGGTGAAGGAAGGTAGGTAGCAGTGGGGAAGAGGATGGAAAGGGAGAGAGGCAGACAGTATAACTCACAAAAATATGGATTAAAACTGACAGCACTAGGCAGCATGGACCCAATGGAGATAAAAGACTTCGTGAGTGGGGAGTTTGAAGTCTCATTTTTATAGGGTTTTTTTGGGCAACAGACTTTTATCTGTTCCACCTTGGGGCTAATTCATTAACATATCCAAGTCATTTCAAAGTTGTCAGTTAAACTTTAACGTTAGTATGTCCACAACACCTCAAAATTATCAGTAACGTTTGGTGTTCTGCTGGTCTTTACTGAGGAAATCTGAAATTTGTTTGGGATTTGCATAAAATAGGACCAAAACCCTTGACCGCAGTGCCTTGATTGGTCTCCTGATCCATTACATACTAGCAGGAAGTTAATTTTGGCTAATATATGATACAGTCTATAAACTACGCTCCTTTGAGCTTTGGGACATTTTGTTTATGACTTACAGGTTTGTTCTCCTCAGGCATTCTTATTTCTTACTACTGACCCTTTTATACTGGCTACTTATAAACTTACTCTACTGACTAGAACAGGGAGGGTAGTGGTCAGGGGGACCAGAACAAGACACAATTTTAACACAGGAACTATGATGAGAATACTACTGTACTTTGCCCTGATGAAATGATACATATAGAATCATAGATTAAGAGCTGGAAAGAGCTTTTTAAGTTATCTGGTCTACTCTCTCCCTCTTTTTATAGATGTGGAAACTGAGGTTCAGGTTCAAACCAGTGTTTGAACCCAGATCCATCTATGAATCCAATATTGAGAAATATTAATAAAATAGACCATAATAATAAGAAATAAAAATAAAGAAAATAATAAAAAATAGAGAAATAATATAGAGAAATACTCAAACCTGGAGATGATATCATGTTTAGATGAAGAAATAATCATTTTAGTTAAAAAATTAGTGGAAGTGCTAATGTTTCTTTAATAGCATTCTCCAAATTTTTATGTACTCTAAATTATAACCTTTGGCATACCAGTAAGTCAATAACCTTTGACCTTTGCTGGTATGAGAACTCCCATGATCAACACATTGAAATCATCTACAATTTAGTAGATAAGTCTCCGAGAGTTCAGGGCAGCTAAATAATGCAATGGATAGTGTGCCAGGCATAGAGTCAGAAAGACTCATCTTCCTAAGTTCAAGTATGGCCTCAGATCCTTACTAGCTGTGTGACCCTGGACAAATACTTAATCCTATTTGCCTCAGTTTCTTTATCTATAAAATGAGCTAGAGAAGGAAGTGGAAAACCACTTCAATATTTTTTCCAAGAAAATCCCAAATGGGGTCGCAAAGAGTTAGACATGATTGAAATGACTGAACTTAGAGAGTTCAAGTGACTTAACCACAGCACAGCTAGTGTCAAAAGCCAGATTTAGATCAGTTTTTCCTGACTTTGTCACTCTATCTGCTATGCCATGCAACCTCTTTAATATTTGCTAATATTGTTAAGATCCAGATAAGAATGGAAATTTGTGCTAATATTTCTCTTGACCATGTCTGGACTTAAATAAGGGATGGTTGGACCCTCTATCCAGTGCAGCCCAGCCCTGATTATGGGTTCATTGCTTTTGAACAGTGAAAAAACCTCCAGAGAGATGGGATTGCAAACCTAATCATATAAACCGAGAAGATTGGCAGTGCAATTTTTCTAGGGAATATTTCAAAGGAAGGACAACATTGTTCTGGGATGATAGGTAGAAAATTTTTATCTGAAGATGACAATGAGATGCCTTACTGAGGGCTCATTCTGTCAAAGGATTAAGCATCATAAAAAATCCCCAGCATTCTTTTTGTGTGGATGTGGGTGAGGGGATGGGAAAGATCTCTCTCTCTCTCTCTCTCTCTCTCTCTCTCTCTCTCCCTCCTCTCTCTCTCTCTCTCTCTCTCTCTCTCTCTTTCTCTCTCTCTCTCTCTTTCTCTCTCTCTCTTTCTCCCTCTCTCTCTCTCTCTCCTCTTTCTCTCTCTCTCTCTTCTCTCCTCTCTCTCTTTCCTCTCTCTCTCTTCTCTCTCTCTCTTTCTCTTTCCCTTGCCCTTCCTTCTGCTTTCCTCTCCTTCCCCTCCCCTCTCCTCAACCCCCTCCCTGCTCTCTCTCCTCTCCCTTTCTGTCTCTGTCTCTTTCTATTTCCTCCTGCTCTCTCTTTTTCCCACTGTCCCTCTCTTTTCCCTTTCCTATTTTCTCTCTTCCCTTTCCTCTTCTCTCTCTTCCTTCCCACTCCACCCTACCTTCTTTCCCCACCCTCCCCCACTATATGCCCCACCCCACCCCAGACATGTTTTGAAATAAGCACAGACACCCCAGAAATAATTTTTTGCCAGGGAAAGTCTAGAATATGAAGTTTATACACATTGCTTCCAATTCCTGTGTCCTTGGCTTTGTAACTACATACCTGGAGGGGTTGTAGAATTTCATAGTGAGAGGCCATACCGTCCTCGTAATAAACCATTGAAATAACATGACTGTTTCAAGTTTTAATTTAAATGTTCAAGAGAGATATATTTCAGTGGAATGAGTAACATTTCATATGGCCTTCTGGGCTTAAATGCAATGATGATTAGTACAAGTCAGGATACATGAAATTTTGTTGAAACAGCTGTTATTTGCTACTGTTCTCATTGATAACTCATTTAGTCTCTATACGCTTTTCCATATGTGTAAATTATAGTTATAACATGTTGTTCGTGTTCAAAGGGACAAATGATTTGCTTTTATGTAACAACTATCAGAAGCAAATTATTCAGTATTCATTGCTTGGATGTTATAGAGAGAATCTAAATTTATTTTGACTTTTTTTCTTCTCTGTAGGGCAGGCTTTTAATGTTCCCATCTCAGAGAACTTGTGGAATTGACTAATTGTGTGCTTTGCATATTTATAAACACTTTGTTATTTATTAATGAACCATTTCAACGATGAAGGTAGCATCTTATTCACATCCAAGATATTTCTCAAAGAGACCTTGACTCATGTCAAAGAATTTGAGTGAATGGAAATGTAGGTGAATCCTTCTGTGTGTGTGTGTGTGTGTGTGTGTGTGTTCATCCTTTACTGCCCAAAGAAGACCATGCCAGAGAAATAATGGCATGACTTGCACTTGACTTTGTTTTGAGTGAGGGAGGGCTGTGCAGGTCACCAACCTCACTTCTCCTCCAGAGCCAACTGAATCCAGTGACCAAATATTCATCAGGTTGAATGGAGATGACCCAGGATTAGGCAGTTGGGGTTAAGTGACTTGCCCAAAGTCACACAACTAGTGAGTGTCAAGTGTCCGAGGTGAGATTTGAATTCAGGTCCTCCTGACTCCTGCATTGGTGCTCTATCCACTGCACCACCTAGCTGCCCCCCTTCTAGGTGAAGACTGAAGAGAGAGAAGAGTTTTTTCCTGGTATACATCTTTAGCTTGGTTCCCTTTGGAACCATGGTTTGCAGGCCACTGTGTGAATACCTTGATTTAGAAATATTTTATCCTACAGACTAATTGAACTGAAAAACAGAAAGACTAAGACAGATGAAATCTTTATAACTTTACAACAAAAAATACATATGAAGACGCAATGGCCTCTTGTATTCTTCCAAATTCCTATTGACTTAGTCAATCAATCAAGTATGAAGAAGTAGATATTGATTCTATCATTTCTTTCTTAGCAGACTGCAAAAATACTAGTGTTTTTGACATAAATGGGAAAGATGGAAAGATGAGGGTTTTTTTTTAATATATAGAATTTGTCTGAGTTGATAGTAGGAGAGTCAAGTGGGTTTGTATTGTAGGGAGAAGTGAATAAGGAGTGGAATGCAAGAAAAAAGGTTGGGTCCAGAGATATACGTTGGGAATCGTTACTGTACAGGTGAAAATTAATCAAATGAATGGACCAAGAGAGAATGAAAGTTTAGGGAGTATAATTGAAGTCCCAGAGCAAATTCTTTGGGGACACACAAAGGAAAGTTAGTGGGGACGAGAATTAGAACCCAACAAAAGAAACAGGTGTGTGTCTGGGGTGGGAGGAGTAGGGAGGAGGGGGGAGGTGAATGCAATGAGTAATAGGAAAATCAAGATAATAAATTGTCACAGAAGTTAAGGGAGAAACAGATTTAAAGAATTAAGAGATTGTTTAGTGTACCAAATGATAAAATGCAGGGAAATAAGATGAAGACTGAGTAAAACCATTGAACTAGATAGAAGTAGTTTATATGTGACCTTAGAGCAGTTTCAATAACATGGTGCGGCTGGAATGCCAGATTGTAAGTTGAGAAGGAAGGGAATTGGAGAGGAGGAAGGGGAGGCAGTAGGCACAAACCATTCATCAGAGAAGTCTGGCAACAAGAGGAAGGAAAGAAATAGAATGATAGCCCCAAGGGGCAGTCAGGACAAATGGAAGTTATTTTAGGATATAGGAGACTTGGACATGATTGAAGAAAGAAGCATATAAAGAGAAACAGAAGTAAAAAGGAGAGATAGGAATGTTAGAACTAAAAGGGACTTTGGCGATCATGTAGCCCAGCCAATTGTATAGATGAGGACCCTTAAAAGACTTGTCTGTCATTGCCGGGATGGTTAAATAGGTAGAATGTTGAACTTACTGTAGGTCACCTAAGTCTGGGTGATGTTTTGTTTCTGACTTAGGCACTTAAATGTTTGTTGAATTTAATTTGAATTGAACTCTGCTCCTAGTTTCTCACCCTTTCCGATAAGCTCTACTTATTCCTAAATTTTCTTTATATTGAACCAAAACCTTCCACTCCACAGTTCCCCTTCTTTTCCCTCTCCATTCCTGCCTCCAAGTTCTGTTGTTTCCTCCCAGGTAGAAAAAGTCTAATTTTTCTTCTGCCAATCAGATACTCAGAAACATCACTTCGATGGGATCCAAATGACAGCCAAATATTATTGAGCAAACATTCACGGTCTTAAATTTTTTTTTTTCCCTAAAAAAGCTAGTCATGGAAAATCAGCTTCAGGACTACTTAAGCCTACAGTATTCCATTTCCTTTGACTGATCTTTGTCTGGCTTACTCTCCAGTGACCCCAACATTTTCGTTTCCTAATTTTACAGGTTCCAGGTTAACAATACCCTTCCCAAAATGTGGCATTTAGAACTGAATACACTGTTCTGGGAGTGACCTGATTGGGGCAAGTGTACCACAATCCATTTTGCAACTCCTGCTTTGAAATGTGATGTGGGTGGGTATAGATATGTACAAGATACAGTTAAGACTTCAAAAAAGAACAGTGAATTTAGAGACAATAAGGCAGGACTTTTATTGAAATAGGTTTCTTGTTGACAACATTGACTAAAGGAGGTCACCTGCCCTTTTGTGATAATTTTCAGGACAAAATAAGTAAGGACTCTATTTGGACCTAGAAAACGAACTTCCTGAAGCTCTAATTGTTAAACAAAATCCTCTTTCTGGTTTAATTAGGGGCTAAGCTTGCTTACCAGTGACTCAGAATTTCTGCAATGAGCTTATTAAGCAGGCAGAAAGAGCCCACCGATGAAATTCCCTCCCACTAAACAGAAACAAAAGCAACCATTAAAACCCAGAATTTTTTTCCCCCTATCTTCTTATTCTTGCTTGAAGGTGTGGGCAGGCCAGTGGGCTTAAGCATTCCTGACTTTTTCTGTATGGCTGGCTTTTCTAGGCAAAAGGCCCTGAATGCTTGTTAAGATATAAAGTGGCAGTCATTTGGATTTCACTTGAGTAACCTGTCAGTATTAACTCTGCCTTTCCTTCTACGATGACTTGTGGCTGGAAGCCAAAGCATGATAGGAGCATTTACAAAGTCTCTTTTGGGTCCAGAGTGACAGGAAAAGAAAAGCCTAACACAAAGGCATGTCTGCCAGCAAGTGATGGAGAGGTTGCATATCCAGATTAACAAGTTCATGTTTGCAAAGGCTACGGAATTGCAAAGTGTCAACCATTTCTATTATTATACCCTACCACATTTTTGGAATAGGCTACATGGCTTCCCACTCCATCCTCTTAGCAGAAGAGTGGGCAGAAGTGTTTTTCATTCTGCCTTATTCTGGATGCTTTAAATTTCCTAAAGGGCAGACTCTTGTGGCCTCTTGACAGGAAGGAGAAAAGAATCCTGAGAAGCACAGTGTGGTGGCTGAGATTGGTGTTGGCTGCCCAGCAGGGAGTAGATGGGAACTGTTTTATTTTTTCATAGCAACAACTCCATTCAAACAACTGGCCTTATAAATATTGCTTTTCTGTATGGTTCTGGGGAGCACGTATTTGTTACAAGATGCACACATCCCCCTTTGCCTACTACTCTTTTTCCTCGTCTACATTGCTTCCATCCACCAAGGTGAGATTTTAAGGGGCTCTAGGACGTAGTTCTTTGGGTCTCGTACAAATGATAGCATAATTCTTCTTAGTTGTCTGTTGTGGGACAAACAGCGGAAGCAGGCAGACAGATTCTTCTTAAAAATTATTTTCTTAAAGTATTTTCACCGATGGCTTTTGTTTTGACAACCCCTTTATTTCCAAATGTATCTTTCCCCTCTCTTTTACTCAGACTGTAACAAAGAATCAAAAAGAAACAAAGGAAAGGAAGTTGTGGAAAGATGGAAGAATAAGGCAGGAAAGTAACCTGGCTCCCAAATTTCCACACAAATAAAATAATGCCTGAAAGTAAATTTTAGTTTGGCAGAAATAATGAAAAGTCAAGCTAAAGCAGTTGTCCAGTTAGGAAAGATCTGACCTCTAGGATGGTGGTCTGGTGCAATTGACGTACAGATATCTCCAGGCAGAAACCACAGGATCAAAGCCAACAAGTTCAGGGGGCAGCTGTGCTGGGCAGACTTAACTTCAGGAGCTTTTGGATAAGACAGGTGGGGCTTGGGCAGCTGATCAGGGAGACTGTGGGGACCCTCTGTGGTGACACAGATGATCAGTGTCCAAACTCAGAAGATGACAAAACAGCTTTTTGTAAAGCTTCAAAGAAAAATGTAAAATGGTCACAAGATCCAAAATAGTTCTTAAGAGCTTAAAGAGGACTTTAAAAGTCAAATAAGAGAGGCTGAGGAAATTTGGGAAGAGAAATAAGAGTAATGAAGAAAATTAAAAGAAAAGTCAACCAATTGGAAAAAAAGAGAGATCCAAAAATTTAGCAACGAAAATAAAGCCCTAAAAATTAGAATTGGGCAAGGGAAAGCTAATGACTAGAAAAACAACTGATCTGGAAAACAGACCAAGGAGAGACAAGAATTATTGACTACCTGAAAGTCATGATAAAAAAGAAGTCTAGACACTCTACTTCAAGAAATTGTTAAGAAAATTGCTCTGAAGTTCTAGAACTAGAGGGTAAAACAAAACTTGAAAAAAAAATCCACTGATCACTTCCTGAAAGAGATACCAAAATGAAAACTCACAGGAACATTATAGCTAAGTTTCAAAGCTCCCAAATAAAGGAGAAGATATTACAAGCAACTAGAAAGGAACTATAAATATTGTCAATAAATATTGAGCTAAAGTCAGGATAACACAAGACTTAGCAGCTTCTACACTAAAAGTCTGATGGATATGGAATACAAAATTTCAAAGAGCAAAAAAGCTGGTTATCCAAACAAGAATAACCTACCCAGCAAAGCCGAGTATAATCTTATGAAGAAAAAATGAATATTTAATGAACTAAAAGACTTTCAGGTATTCATGAGGAAAAGATCAAAACTGAACAGCAAATTTGACTTACAAATTTGTAGGAGAAACATAAGAAGGTAAATACGAAAGACTAATTATAAGGGATTTAATAAGGTTAAACTGTTTACTTTTTATATGGGAAAATATTTGTAGTTCTTTAGATGGATTTACAAGTAAATTCAAAAAACATTTAAAGATAAACTAATTCCAATATTAAATAAATTATTTAGAATAACAGGCAAAAAAGGAGTCCTATCAAACTCCTTTTATGATACAAATATTGTACTGATACCTAAACCAGGAAGAGTAAAATCAGAGAAGGAAAACTATAGACCAATTTCACTGAATATTGCACATCAATGAATATTGATGCAGAAATCTAAATAAAATACTAGCTGGGAGAATCCAACAATATAATACAAAGATTACACATTATGACCAAGTGGATTTATGCCAGGAATGCAGGAATTCAATATAAGGAAAACTATTAACATAATTGATAATACTAATAACAAAAATATAAAAAAACCACATGATTATATCAATAGATGCAGAAAAACTTTTGACTAAATATAATACTCATTCCTATTAAAAACATGAGAAAGCTTAAGTATAAATGGATTTTTCCTTAAAATTCTAAGAAGAATCTACAAAAACCCATCAAGCAAGCATTATCTGTAACAGGGATAAGCTAGAAGCCTTCCCAGTAAGATCAGGAATGAAAAAAGGATGCCCGTTACCACCAATATTATTCAGTACTGTACTAGAAATGTTTGCAATAGCAGTAAGAGAAAAAAATAAGTGGAAGGAATCAGAATGGGCCATGAGGTAATCAAACTATTTCTTTTTGCAGATGACATGATGATATACTTTGAAAATCCTAGAGATTCAAAGAAAAAGCTAGTTGAAACAATGGATAATTTTAGCAAGGTAGCAGAATATAAGATAAATCCATAAAAAGTGCTAGCATTTCTATATATCACCAATAAAGCCCTGCAAAAAGAGATAGTAAGAAATAATTCATTTAAAATAATCACAGGCAATAAAAAATACCTAGAAGTATACCTGCCAAGACAAACCTGGGAACTATATGAACCTTGCTATAAAATACTTTTTATACAAATAAAGTCTGGTTTAAATAACTGGAAAAATAAATATTAATTGTTCATTGGTAGGCTGAGCCAATATAATAAAAATGACAATTCTACCTAAATTAATCTGCTTATTCAGGGCCATCCCAAGTAAATTACCGAGAATTATTGATAGAGAAAAAAATAATAAAATTCATTTGGAAGGACAAAAGGTCAAGAATATCAAAGGGATTAATGAAAATAATATAAAAGAAGTCTAGAAGTAGCAGATCTTAAAACTGTGTTATAAGGTGGTAATTATCAAAACTATCTGGTATTAGCTAAGAAAGAGCATAGTGGAATTATGGAAAGAGTGGATATGTAATATACAGTAGTAAATTATTATAGTAACCTTGTATTTCAGTAAATATGAAGATTTAAGGTTTCAGGATAGGAATTCACTGGTAAAAATTGTTGGGAAAACTAGAAAGCAGTCTGGCAGAAGCTAAGTATAGATCAATATCTTAGACTGTTTACCAAGATAAGGTCAAAATGGATATATGACCTAGACATAATGGGTGATGTCATAGGTAAATTAGAAAAACATGGAATATATTATCTATCAGGTTTATGAAGAGGAGAAGAATTTATAAATAAACAAGGGAGTATTGTGAGATGTAAAATGGATAATTTTGATTACATTAAAATAAAAAAGATTTTATACCTACAAAACCTAAGTAGCTGAGATTAGAAGGAAAACAGAAAACTGGAAAAAATTTTTGATAGTTTCTGGGATAAAGATTTTATTTCTCAAATATATAGAGAACTTTGTCAAATTTATAAGAACAAGTCATTCCCCAACTGATAAATGATCAGGAAGGATTAAAAGGAAGAAATTAAAGCTATATATGGTCATATAAAAAAGTTGAAATCATTATTGATTAAAGAAATGCATTAAAACAACTTTGACATGCCATCTCACATGTCACACATTTACTAAAATGATAAAAGGGGAAAATGATAAATATTGGAGGGGATGTGGAAAAGTTGGGACACTAATACACTGTTGGTGGGACTGCGAACCAATACAACTATTTTTGAAGCACCATCTGGAATTATGCGTAAAGAGTTATAA
This sequence comes from Bettongia penicillata ogilbyi, assembly GCA_023548195.1. Taxonomy (NCBI): domain Eukaryota; kingdom Metazoa; phylum Chordata; class Mammalia; order Diprotodontia; family Potoroidae; genus Bettongia; species Bettongia penicillata. The sequence goes on along the minus strand of JAJHZJ010000206.1, from coordinate 3,494,458 downwards.
AACTGTGTATGCCCTTTGATCCAACAATAGCACAATTAGGTCTGTTTCCCAAGGTGATCAGGGAAAAAAGAAAAGAACCTACATATTCTAAAATATTTATAGCAGCTCTCTTTCAAACTGCAAAGAAATGGAAACTGAGGAAATGTCCATCAATTGGGGAATGACTGAATAAGTTGTGGAGCAGGTTCATTTTAGGAAAACACAGAATGACTTGCATGAAGTAATGGAAAGTACAGCAAGCAGAACCAAGAGAACATTGTATATACTAACAACAACATTGTTTGAAGAGTCAATGAATGACTAAGCTATTCTGAGTTAGATGAATATTCACATCAACTACAAAGTACCTATAAAGGAAGATGTTGTCCACTTTCGGAGAAAAAACTGATATATAGAAAGACATATGTATTGTATAGTTTTGTGTGTGTGTGTGTACATATCCAATATGTTGGCTTTCTCTAGTGTGGGATTGGGAAGGAGGGAGAGAAACAACTTGGAACTCAAATGTAACAAAAAATTAAATAAAATAAAAAAGAAGAAATAAAGGAGAAAAACCAGTTTGGCAAAACTATCATGTCATCCAAGTCTGATGGTATATGCAATGTTCCATACCCATAAATCCCAGACATTGCAAAGCAGGAAGAGAAGTATATTTTCTTAGGTCCCCAATGCTGTCATCCTTGATCATGATTGCACAGCATCCATCCAGTTTCATTCAGACAGTAGATTCTATTGAACCATAGAGAAAGACCACCTAATTTGTGTGGTGGTTGTTGTTGAAAGAATCATAGAGATGAGTGAGATGAGGCAGTTTTTCATTCTCCCCTTTGAATTATAGCCTGACCATAATAATACTTTTCACTAAAGTTTGTGATGTACCTCCCTTTTCCCATGTTATTGATATTTCAGAAAACCCTTGGAAGAAACATCTCCATCAGCATAGCATGAGAGAAAGACCATTAGATTTGTGGTCATTAACACACAGATTGGGAGCTGCAGGGGTGTGCTGGAGCCAGCTCCAACTGGTTCAGAAGAGCTAATTATTAAATTTTTATCATGAGCATTTAGACTTTGGAAATCAGCAAATGCTACAAATTAGAGTTTTGATATATTGTTTATTGATTATCTAGACTTAAGAAAGTGTTGGAGAAAGTGCTACTTATGAAGACTAAACTTAAAAATGTGTTTTGCCTTCAGAGAACTAGTTAAACATTTAGCAGCACATCTCTGGAGAGTAAACTTAGAAATGCATTTTGCCAGAGAGGATTCTGATAAGATGGTGGAGTAGGTCGGAAAATTTTAAGCTCTCAAGATTTTCCTCCACAAACAGATAAATAATGCCTCTGGGTACACATAGAGCTGTGTAAACAAATAAAAGTAGAGACAGAACAGGGTTTTCTTGGGACAATCGGAGAAGACCTGAAGAAAAAACCCAGGACTAAATTTCCTCCTTGTGAAGAGTAAACACCTCCAGGCTAGGGTCTGCTTTAACAACAAGTCTCAAGTTGCTTAAACAAAAAGCATCAAGCTCTGGAGTTAACAGGGTTTGGAGGCTGCCTGGGTCAGCCCTAGGAGCAGTGAGGGGAGTTGGGCATTTGACCTGGGGAGCATCAACCCCTGCTGACAAGGAACACCAGACCCAGCTGTGCTTTGGAGAGCATCTGGGTCAGGGCAAATAGGAACCAGTACCTGCCACATAAGTACAGAAGCAGAGGGGTGGGGACACTGCTGACTGTGGGCACCTACTGGAGGCTGGAGGTCTTGATTTGAGTTCAGGCTCAGAGGGGAGAACTGAAGAGGATCAGAGGCCAGAGGCACCATTTCCCATACCCTAGGACTAGAGGTGATTCTAAAAACTAAATTATTTTTTAAAAAATGCACAGGCAAAGGAGAAAGAATTCAATCATAGAGAGCTACCATGGGAATAGAGAAGACCTGGGTTCATCTTCAGAGGAGGGTACTGAAGCAAAGAAACCCTCTTCTACCCAAAGAGTAATATCATATGGTCAACTGCCCAAAAAGAATTTATTAAAGAACTTAAAAAAGGCTTTAAAAATCAAATGAAAGTGACTGAGGAAAAATTAAAAAGGAAAAAATTAGAATAATACAAGAAAAATAAGAGATTATGATAAGAAATTCAACCAATTAGAAAAGGAGATCCAGAATCTTAAGGAAGAAAATGACTCCTTGAAAATCAAAATTGGGCAAGGGGAAGCCAGCAAAATTATAAGAGGTAAAAAAAAAAAGCCATAAAGAATAAAAAAAAAGAAGAGAATGTGAAATATCTCATAAGATAAACAATGGATCTAGAGAAAGGATCAAGAAGAGAAAACATAGGGATAATTGGATTACCTGAAAGTTCTGATCAAAAAAAGAATCTTGATACAATAATACAAGAAATAATTAAAGAAAATTGTCCTGAAACATTAGAACAAGAGGGAAAAGTAGAAATAGAAAAAAATCTACCAATCAGCACCTGAAAGAGATCCTCCAAGGAAAACTCACAGGAATATTACAGTTAAATTGCCCCCACGTCAAAGACAAAATATTATGAGCAACAAGAAAAAAAGCAATTTACATATGATGTTACCACAATTAGAATCATACAAGACCTAGCACTGGTGACACTAAAAGATCGCAGGTCTTGGAACATTACATATCAAAGCACAAAGAACTGGACCTCTGCCCAGTTAGTTCTGGAAACCTGCTTTCATCAAGAATTTTTTAACTTAAGGGTTTAAGAGGGGGAAACACATATACATCTAGAAGAGTTAATGTCTTCTAAATTAAAAAAAGAAGTGAAACTCTAAGGGGATAAGGAGGGGAGAGAGGATAAAGGAGGGATCTTCACATGGGGAGGGAATAGGTTAAAATGGGGGTACAGTTTAGATTTAGAGGAATGGGAGGGTTAGGGAGGGATTACTGGAGTGAGGGTAGGTTAAGTAATAGGAGGCCAAGGTATCAGATAGAAGTAAAGTAGAGGAGTTAGGAGAATTAGGGAAAAAGAGATGTGTACCAACATAAAAACAAGATTAGGTGTAGAATCTCTTAGGGAAAATGTATGTTTATATATATGTACATATAAACATATACTTTGCCTAAGAGATTCTACATATGTACATATATGTACATGTATATCTATATATGTACATATAAACACACACTTTCCCTAAGATATGCATGTATGTGTATACATGTATATATAATATATGTTTGTGTACATATGTATACATGCATGTATATATCAATACCTATATATAAATATAACCATGTTCAAATATAGCCTTGGGGTAGTGGGTAGTGGGGAAGGAGAGGGAGAAAAGAATATAGTAAAAAGGGTAAAAAGCCATCATGTATTACTTTCTCAAGAAATGAAATAATTTTGGATAAATGGGCATTCTTCAGCTATAATTTTGAATTTTTAGTTATTATTTAACTTCTCTGGGCCTCAGTTGCTTTAATTTATTTTAAAGACTATTTTAAATGAAATCAGAAAAAAAATAAAAGTGTAAAGAAAAAAGAAAAAAGGGTACAACAGAGAACAAAAGAAAACCCATGAGAAAGCTTTCAATTTAATGCACAATATTTAATATATAGGCTTTCTTGAAATGATGTTATTGCTATATATTTTGAATCCTCTCCTGTGTTCTGTTGTGTACATGACTTGTTTCTTTTCTTATTTTATATTTAAGTTTAATATTTAATTTTATAATGTTTCTTTTTCTTTTCTTATTATGTATTTAACATTTCGTATTTGTCTAAAATAAGCAAAAATAAAAGAAAAAATGCATTTTTGCTTATAGAGAGCCAGTTGTTAAATATTTACTAGCACATCTCTAGCTATGAGGGACCTTAGATGTTATCTTGTACAACTCCCTCATTTTACAGATGAGGAATCTGAGGGCCAGAGAAGTTGAATGACTTGCCCAAGGTCACAGAGGTAGCAAATGGAAAAGTCAGAATTTTTAACCTGTGCTCTCTGACTCCAGATTCAGTGCTCTAGGATCTGTTTCTATTATTAATCTCCTGTGTATTGTGTGATCAGCAGTAAATGCCTTCAGTTCTCCAGGCATCTTTTTCCTCATCACTAGACTAAAGGCTCAGACAGTCTTCAAAGTCTCATTTTTTTTGCTCAAGGTGCTCCAATCCATTCAGCACACGGCAAACTTTCACTAAAACAGATCTGAGACTCATTCTGACTGTATTCTTTGGTCAATAACATCCATTTATAGGACTATAGGATATATTTATGTGACAATGAAATTGGAATGACTTCAGAGTCCCTGCTGATTCAAGCAAAAGTTATAGGACTCAACATTATGGTTGGAAAGGTCCTTGAAACTCCTCTGCTCACTACTCAGTAGGCATGGCTTCAGTCTTCTTCTTGTGTAGTCTAGTTTGTAAAGAAGATTGTTTCATATCTCTTAATTTCTTTTACTTATTTTGTGGAGAGAATTCTATTCCTATATGTGTATATGAGTTATACTAGTATGCAGAATTACTTATGTATCTCTTAAAAAGTAAATGGTTAAATATGAAAATAGATACATATTCTCTTTGCCTGTTGAAACATTCTCCAAGATGTTCTTCAATGAATTGTCAGGCTATGATCCACTGCTGTAAAGCAACCCATTTGGAAGCCTGGGAAAATCTCTCTTCTGCTGGACTCACTATGCTGGGATCCAGCTCCCAACTTGTAAATGTCAGCAACAGTGGAGAAAAAAGAAAGTTTAATTAAAAGAAAGGAAAATGAATAAACCTGTGATATGCTGCCGTGGGTGCACAGTGATAGCTGAAGGTCCCATAATCCTTCCTCAATTTCCTGTTGGGCTGTTCCTTTCTTCACCAGCCGGGGCATCATAAATATTAAACGATCCAAGAATTTCAGAGTCAGAAGGGACCTCAGCAGGGGTCTAAACAACCCTCTGCAACATCTCTGACAAGGGGTCATTCAGTTGCTGCTTGAAAGTAGCTCACTTTGCTTTTGAATGATTCTGTTTGATAAGAAGTTATTCCTTATATTTGTGTAGAGTCACAGAATACAATCTCCAAAGTAGTGGGGACTTTTTTTTTCTGTTGTTGCTGGCAAATATCAATAATTAATTAATGCAGGAATGTGGACTAAGGGGAGACAGAGAGAGAGAGAGAGAGAGAGAGAGAGAGAGAGAGAGAGAGAGAGAGAGAGAGGAGAGAGAGAGAGAGAGAGAAACAATGACCTAACCTTCACTTAGTTTTTGTTCCTTCAGGTCAACAGTAATAAAAACTAGTATTTTAATACTGCTTTAAGGTTTGTAAAATGCTTTACAAATATTGTCTCATTTTATCCTTACAACAACCCTAGGAAGACAGTGCTATTGTTATTACATCCATTTTACAGATGAAAAAAAGATCCAGGTCTCCCACTGCATCTGGGACTGCCTCCAGTAATTCCGATCTATATCTTGCCACTGGACCCAGATGGCTCCGGAGGTGAAAGTGAGGCTGGTGACTTTGCACAATCCTGCCTCACTTAAATCCAATTCACTTGCATGTCATGGTATCACCTTCCTCTTCCATGGACTTCCATGGACCTCTTCGAGAATAAGAACAAATAGCAATAACCATTTTTATAGATGAGGAAATGAGGCACATAGCCGTCAAGTGACTTGCCAAGGTCACACACATGTCTAAGGCTGGATTAGAACTGAGGTCTTTCTAACTCCAGGATCAATGCTATTTCAACTCTACCACCTCGGTGCCTCTATTTAGCATTTATTAAATACCTATTATGTGCTAGGCACTGTGCAAAGTACCGGGGATACAAGAAAAGGTAAAAACGTTCCTTGTTTTGAAAGAGCTCACACATTCTAACAAGCAAACAACTATGAACTCTATATCTAATACGTATACACACATATGCAAACATATTTTATATGTATATATTGCGCAATATATACATATGAGCAAGTTGTTCATATACATATTTATATACATATATGTGTGTGTGTGTGTGTGTGTGTGTGTGTGTGTGTGTGTGTGTATAGGAAGCTAGGTGGTGTGATGGATAGAGTGCTGACCTTGAAGTCAGGATGATTTCTCTTCCTGAGTTCAAATCCAACCTTAGACACTTACTTGCTATATGATTTTGGGCAAATCACTTGACCCTGTTTTCCTCAGTTTCCTCATCTGTAAAATGGGCTGGAGAAAGAATAGGGAAAATCACTCCAGTATCTTTGCCAAGAAAACTCCAAATGGTGTCACGAAGATACAACAGATGCATCATGAAGAGTCAGATACAATGAACAACGTACATATGTGTATATGTGCATTGTGTATTTATGCAATGTAATACATATGTGTATATGTATAGATATTGATATGATAAGTTGGAGATAATCAAAGGGAAGGCACTAACATTAACAGGGATCACGAAAGACTTCTTACAGAGGGTCAGATTTTAGCCGAGACTTGAAGGAAGCCAGTGAAGCCAGGAGATGGAGAAAAGGGTGAAAATTCCAGGTATGGGAGATACCAGTAAAAATTTATGCAGAAAGGACAGGGTGTGTTTTGTGCAAGGAGGCCAGTAGCACTAATTTATCAAATGCATGGAGAGGAGAAAGGTAGTCAAACAGGGGATTTTGTATCTGGTTCTGGAGGCAATGGGGAGCAACTGGAGTTTGTTGAACAGGGGGTGACATAGTTGTACCTGTGAGCTTTAGGAGGATAAAATCTGCTCAACTTCATTTGCATGCAAATCAAAGAGCTGGGATTCTTGACCTTTTTTTTGTCATGCGTCCCTCTGGAAGTCTGGTAAAGGTGATGGACCCTTTCTCAGAATAATGTTTTTAAATGCATAAAGTAAAATACATAAAGTGACAAAGAAAACCAATTATACTGAAATATAATAGTCATGATATTAAAAAAAAACAAGTTTATAGACACTAGGTTGAGGATAAAGAGTAAAGCTGTTTTTTGCTCCTTATTACATAATTCCTATTTTATTGCATGGTCTGTTCTACACAATCCCCAAAGTCACCTAAGGGAGTGTCACAGTATGGACAGTCATTATTCTTCATCAATTTTTTTTTTTCAGACATTTCAGACTAGATGGCCAGGAGACATCTTAAACTCAACATGTCCAAAACAACATCTAAATCTTTCCTCCCAAACCTTCCTTTCTTTCTAACTTCCCTATTACTGTTGGGGATGCTGCCATCCTTCCAGTCCCCCAGCCTTGCAGCCTAGGTATCGTCACTGAATACTCTCTCTCATCCCACCTCCCTCCCGCCCCCATCCAATCTGTTACCAAGTCCTGTTGGTTTCCTCTTGATATAGCTCTCTAATACTCTCCTCTTGTCTCCTTTGACATTGTCACCATGCTGGTTTAGGCATTCATCTTCTCAAGCCTTTGCCTCTGCAATAGACTTACCACAAGTCCCTGCCCACTTGTCTATCCTCCACTGAATTCTCCGGTCTTTTCTTTTTTTAAGCAACCTGTCTGTCCTTTTTATCTTGTAAACATTCTTTCATTAAGAATGAAGCACCATATTCTTTCTGAATGTAGACTGATGACGATAGAGGAAGGACATCAGGACGCGCACACACACACACACACACACACACACACACACACACACACACACACACACTTTGTACCATTCAATCATTGAGTTAGTGCTCCACTAAAAGCTCTAGATCAGGGTGGGGAAACTGTGGCTGGCTTCACTTAAGCATCTAAGCTTCAAGGCTGCAGGTTCCTCACCTCTGATCTAGAGTTTTTCCATAAAAATTGTTCTCCAGGCCTAATCCTCCCATTGTATATTTGGGGACTTGATTGTTGCATCCAAGAGTGGGCTTCTACATCCCTGTTACATTTGATTTGATTTAATTCCTTCCATCATCTACCTACCCTCCAAAGCACAAATCATTTTGCATTATCATTTGCTTTGGGCTACAGAGGTGTCATCTTCATCATCATCTTCATCATCATCATGGCATTTAAAGTTTATAAAGCGCTGAACAAATGTTCTTTAATCCTCCCAATAATCCTGAGAGGTAGGTGCTATTATTATGCCACTGAAAGGAATAAGGGACACAAATTAATCTTTTTTTTTTTTTTTGTACAAAGTAAACTACACAAGAGGGAAAGTGGGGCCAAGTCTACCTGGATTCTGGATAAATCATTTAACTTTTCTATGCTTAAATGATTTATCCAGGATCCAGGTGTCCTTTATTCCTTTCAGTTATTTTGTGGAGAGAGCTCTAGGCATACATGTTTATATGGACCATATTAGTGTGCAGAATTACTTACACATCTCTTAAAAAGTAAATGGTTAAATGAAAAATAAATACATAGTCTCCTGTCGTATATCTGGGAAGGTGGTAGTAAGTATTTGAACTTGGATTTGAATGCAGATTTTTCTACCTCCCAGTCCAATGTTCTTTCCCCTTTGTTTCCTAGATGCTCAGGACTGACTCGATTCACCCACTGGGTGCCTGAAACCTGCCTGCAAATCTGGTGTACTTCTTCACAGTCCAATTGATTGTCCCTTTCTTAAAAGACTTCTTCCTAATCATCCAGGGCCCAAAGTTCTCTTCCTCTCTTCCAAATTACTTCCTTAGTCACTAGGAATTAATTAGTTAAATCTCCCAGAGCTGTCAGTGACAAGTACTTGCCATTGCTTGCCATCTCAGTTCCAGGTCTCTAGCAGTTAGTATAGTAAGTGTGCTTTCTTTTCCCCAAAGTAAATAGAAAGGAAGGAGTGGTCAGAATTCTTGTTCTTGCTTGGCAGAATTATATTTATATTAGATACAGACCCAGCAAACCTCAACCAGGGAAAAAAGTTTCTATTTAGGGCTATGAAATTAGGCCACCCCAAAGACCAGTGACCTACATTTCCTTGCTTTGGAAATTTAAGATAAGTAGCACTATGTCACGCTCTATGCTTGCCTTGAAAAATCCTCATAACGTAGGAAGGTAGTGGGAGAAGAAGTGCATTTAAAAAGCTTTACTATTTCAAATCCTTTTAAACAAGCTAACAAGATTACTAATGGAAAAAAATTAATATCACAGCTCTGGGTATGCAGAGTTAGATTCCACTATACTTTTCTGGCTACAGACCTTCTGCTTTGACTTCTAGGATTCTGCGCTATTTGTTTTTCCTTATTAATCATAGCCCTTAGACTGGAACCTACAGAGAATCTATGACTAATTGATTTAGGAGGATCTGAGTTACCTTGAATCTTGGTTGTTTGGGAAATTCTGTTTTAAAAGAGGGGAAAAAATAACATCTATACCCAAAGTTATGTCTGGCAACTTCATTACTTGTTGTGCCTTTGAGTTCCGATAATGCAAGCCAGTCTTTTAACAGTAATAAATAAATGTCAAACACAGAGTAATAACTCTGAAGTCAGAGGACCTGGGCTCTAATCCCAATGCTGATACTCACTACCTGGGTGACCTTGGACAAGTCATTTAACCCTCTTAGGACTCAGTTTCCTTATCTGTAAAATGAAAGCATTGAACTATCTGTAAAATGAAAGCTTCTGAGGTTCATTCTAGCTCAAGATCTATGAGCCTATAACTTTTTTCCCTTTGGCCCAATGTGTTTTGTGTAACTGCTAACACTTGAAGGCAAAGAGATTGCTGAATCAATAGCAGTTTCATCCTTTTTTCCTTTAAAATTTCATTACCCTAGTTTGGTTTTGAAATTCTCCGCTATTTCCAATATATAGTCCCACCATTAACTTTTAGCTGGGGTATGTGGTAGAGGTTGGGGGAGGGGAGCAGGAAAGAGGATGAAGTCTAACCTTTATGATCAGTATTAAAACCAAGCACAGTTTGAAATCAAGCTGGGAAAAAGGTAAAGTTTCTTAGATTGTTTCAAAGAATCCAACTGTTATTAATTCTGAAAACTACCCAAATGATTAGGAAGAAAAATATTATAAAAGATGGGCCTTTCCACTGGAGGAAAGTAAGAGTTCAATTTTGCCTTTTTTAAGCTTCACCAGAATTATATAAAAATAATGAAGATTTGAAAACATCATTAACAGTTTCAGTAAAATAGTATAGTACAAAATAAATCCACAAAATAATTGGCGTACATCATATGCATGTATACATAAATATGTACATAGATACTATATATACGTAAACTAACATATAGTTGGGGCAGTTATTAGTGGGGCAGTAAATAGAATGCTGGGCCTGAAGTCAGAAGGACATGAGCTCAAATCTGATCTCAGATACTATCCATGTGACCCGGGGTAAATCACTTAACCCTGTTTGCTTCAGTTTCCTTATTTGTAAGATGAAATGGAGAAGGAAATGGCAAACCACTCCAGTATCTTTGCCAAGACAACCCCAAATGGGGTCACAAAGAGTCAGACTGTAACAACTGAAACGACCACAAAAAACCTAACAAAACTCAAGAGGCAGAGATAGGAAGAGAAATCCCTCTGAAATAACAATATACATTAAATATTTGGAATTAATTTGCTAATATGTACAAACAAGACATATATCAACTAGTATAATGCGCCAGACACTATGACATGAAAGGGTTGCTGCCTTGAAGAAGTTGATCTTCTACTGGAGAGGACAGCATATACCTACACTTGAACCCAGATTTCCTGACACTAGAACAAGTGTTTATACACACACACACACACACACACACATACTATATATATATATACATGTATACATATATATGTATATTCAAATACAACTATGAAACAATTTTTATAGACAGAACACTTGTTCTAGTGCTAGAAGACTTGGATTCAAACTCTGCCTCTGGGGTTTGCCAACTGTACGGTTGTGTTCAAGTCACCTGGGCCTTAGTTTCTTTACTTATAAAATAAGAGAGTTGGAATATATTGCTTCTAAAGTCCTTTGTTCAATGTTCATGGCTAGGTCAAATCAATGTGGTATACATGACAACATTACTCAAATTATTTTACAGATTTAATTCTCCACAAATTTAGTCACCAAATAATACAATCCATTTGATTTAATCAAAGTTCACAAATATAAATGAATATGATGAAAGAAAGCAGGAAGGATGGGGGCTTGGTATTACCACATCTCATACTGCTAAAAGGTAGTACATTATCAAAACTATTTTGGAACAGGTTAGACAAGTAGAAAAATGGATCAGTGGACTGAACTGGAAAAGCAAGACAGAAACAAATGTGAACATGAGTCAATTGTTCAATAAAACCATTATCACAAATGATTGGGGAAGGTACTCTGATAAGAATGGTGGAATAACTAGAAAGAAGCTGGGTGAAAAATACTTCTGGATCAGCTTTTTATGCCGCTTATCATGCTATATTCCAAATGGGTAAAGTATCTAAATAGAGAAAGTCACACCATTTTAAAAAGAGAGAGAGAAATTATAACTTTCACAAGTCTAACAAATTATAACTTTCACAAGTCTAAGTTTTCTCCAGTAAGCAAGTACTCAATGGATATGAACAGTTTTCAAAAGAAGATACATAAACTATCAAGAACCACCTGAAAATGTTCATAAACATTTGTAATCAGAGAAGTACAAATTAAACAGTCTTGATATGTCACCTTACTTCCATCAGGTTAACCAAGATGGGAAAACTCATTGTTAAAGAGACCGTGGAAAGCTTGTGTAAAATTTCGACTAGTAGGACTCTTCACTGGTACAACCGCTTTGGAAAACAATTTGTGATTACTTAAGAAAAGTTACTAATTTTTTCATGCCATTTGGCCCAATGATTTCAGTTTTGTTATATGCCAAGGATGTCATAGACAGAAAAGAGAGACATACGTAAAAAAAATATTTTAAGTTTATTTGTACTGAAACAGAAACTAAGTATGTGCTAAGCAAGTCACTGGAAAGTGGCTGAACAAATTGTGATCCAGGAATGTAATGGCTATTACCGTGCCATAAAGAATGATGAATATGAAAAAAGTGATGAAGCAGTGCAGAGTCAAGAAAGCACAGCCACATGAACTGCCCAGGACAACATGAGTAAAATCAACATTGAGCCAGATGTGGTAGCCCACCCTTGAAGTCTCTGCTGCTGAGGAGGCTGAGTCTGGTGGATCACTTAACTTCTAGAGTTCCGAGCTGCAATGGGGCTGAAGCTGATTGGGTACCAGGACTAAGTGTGGCATCAGAACTAAGTCTGGCACCAGTATGGTGAGCGCCCAGGAGCAGAGGACCGCCAGGCTGCTTAACAAGGAGATATGCTGCCCAGGTCAGCAAACAGAGCAGATTAAAAGCTTTGGTGATGATCGGTCATGGGATTGTCTCAAGATTGCCTCTACCCTTCCACCTTAGGCAAGATAGGGAGACCCAGTCTCCAAAAGAAAAAAATAACTAAAAACAGCATTTAGGGACAGCTAAACACTACTCAGTTGCAACAATCTATGTTACTTCTATGCCATTAAAGTTAAAGGGAGCAACATTCCATTCTGTAATCAATTGAGAAACCTTTTTTGTGGAACGTACCTTATTAGTGGGCTTGACTTGTGACTTCGTGGGATCGAAGATCTAGCTGTGGCAGGAATCTGAGAGGGTATTTAATTCATCTACCTCATTTTACAGATGAGGAAATGAAGTCCAGACTAGAAAAGTAATATGCCCAAGATTGCTCAGGTACATTGCAATAAACGTCAGAGGGGTGTCTGCTGTTTCAAAAGAAAACAATCAGTAAAATATAAATACAAGAAGTCCCCAAAAATCTTAGTTCAGTTTTAACCTGCTAGAGCTCTTACAGCCTTAATATTAAAAATTAAATAAAAAAATTAAAGCTTTAATAGCTTAAAACTGCACCAAGACTGTTTGGGACATGTTGTATACATATGCCAAAACGTGCCGAGAAACTCTACACTTATCTGAATATTTATCTAAAATATTTTTGAAATTCCTGTTAGCATTATGTTCAAACCAATTTCAGAAGTACATGAGAATGTCAGTCTGATTTCTTTATTATCTGACTTTGGACATCTGCATCTCTAGGCAACAGTATTTAACATTTGTCTCCCTTTAATCACTTAAAAATTAAATGCAGTCTAACATAGATGAGCTCTATCATAATTTTTAATACTGAAAAATGTATTTCACAGCTTTCCCCAAAGTACCAATTAATTGTTTTAATACTAATTAACCTGATAAATTAAACTTGGTATCCATACTCTCTGGTGAGAGGCCTATCAATGACAGACCAGAATACTCATTTAAACCTTTCTTGCAATCAAAAGGGACAATTCCAAAGATGAAAGTGACCTTCAACCCCAAGCATCTTGGGAAGACACAGGATCCAGTGGTCTAACTTGTAAGGAGGAAGAAATTCTATTATTTGGGAGGAAGAGACATCTGAGGTTTCTCTCTTTCTTTTTTGTGTTAGTAAGAATTAATAAATGATACTTAGGCATGAAAGGTAGCATGGCATAGTAGAATGTTGAACCTGGAGTCAGGGAGATGTAGATTCAAATCTTTCCTCTGACACTAGCTGTATGATCATGGGTAAGGCATTTATTTAACTCTCAGCTGCAGACAACTAAAACTTATGTTTAACTATATGTGTGGATACTTGATTTGTTGGATTAGGCACATGGTCACTCATATTTTTGAGTCCAAATCATATGATATTTGTGGGCAGGGCTATAAATAAGAGGAATGAGAGGTCATTTACATGGTATGAATTGAGGGGCACCAGCCAGAGCTGTATTTCTGCCATCCATCCCAGTGCTTGAAAGAATTCTTCTTAGCAATTCATACCTTGATATATTTAAAACTTTCCAGGCTTCAAGAGTCTTTCTAAATTAGGATGTGGGGAAAGGCATTCAGGATCCTTACCTGAGTGCTAGCAAGAATGAAACATGGGAAAAAACTTGGGTTAAATGAGACAAGGACATCAGGAAGGACAGATGGGAAAATAACAAAGGCAAACTTTGCCTTCTTCATAGTATCTTACTCCAACACTTGGCAACCTCATGATAATGTCTTTTATAGAATAAAATCCTAGAATTATAATCAATATTCAATAAATGAATAATTGATTAAAATAGTTCTACTTTGCAAATTGATTTGGATTCTAATTATTGGGATTTTTGGATAGACTTTAACGCTTTTATCTACAACCGAACCCAGTTCCTTAGCCTGGACCCTAAGACTGCGACATAGATGAAGGTTTGAGTGCCTAATGGAGTAAAGCCCCAATTATTAGAGGGAAAACAATAGCCACTTGAGGGATATTGCTTTTACTTTAAAGGATATTCTACCTTGGGTTCCTCTTAATGGGATGAGGAGCACAGGCCATGACTCTTGTATCTGCTACAGCGCTAATGACAGACTCTTCAATAATTCAGACTGATAGGTCTGTCTGAATTAGGTTAAGCTTCGTCACAGTCAGTCTGTCCACTGGCATTTATCAAGTGTCAACTGTGTAGGGGACACAAAGGCCAAAGGATTCACAGAATTCATTTACTGATCTAATCTTTTCTTTATAACTTCTCTTTATTTTCATCCCCTTGCTGATTCCTAAATGTCGATGTGCCTCAAGGGTTTGTCCTTCATCTTTTCTTCCCTTTGTTCTCTCCCTTGGTGATTTTGTGTACTCCCAAAGCTTCAACTGCTGCCTCTCACAGATGACTCTCAAATCCCTATCTCTAACCTTTATATCTGCTCTTAGTTCCAGACCTATCTTTATCTGGATCTATAACACTTAGGATATTCTACCTCCCTCTTAAATTCAGCATTAATCATTTAGTAAACATCTACTCTGTGCTGGATACATGTTCATAATCAAGTTCACTGTCATTCCCCCTAAACCTACTTCTCTTTTTGACTTCATACACCATTTACCCAGCCTCTTATCTTCAGAACTTTGGAATTTTCTTTGACTCTTTCTCATCCCTCATTTATAGCCAACTAGTTATCAAATGCTGTTGATTTAGACCTCTGTAATGTCTCTGACATATAAGGAATATCCTCCTTGGGAATTCTCTACACCAGAGGTGTTAAACACATCAAACATAAACACTCACACTATACCACATTAAAATAGAACTGGAAAAGATTTAACAAAATAGACAAAAATATAATAGAATATAATGTTAATATATAGTTGTCTAAGTCAATATACAACCTGTAAGAATCCTTATCTAACAGATAAGCTACATTTAGTGGCCCCCTTGTTTCTATTTGAGTTTGACATCATTGATTTGCACCAATGAAGCCAATGTGTGGACTGACATTCGTCCCCTCCTCTCTCTCTGTTCCCATTGTCACCTATTCACCTGGATTATTTCTCCTCACAGGTCTTCCCACCTCCATCCATTCTCCACTCGAGTCAGTCCTTGATAATGTTTCCAGAAGGATTTAATTTTTTTCTGCCTTCATATAGTTCCGATGACATCATATTCACTGCTTAAGAAGTGATTTTCTCTTGCTTGTCCAGTAAAAAAAAAAGCAAACCATTTAGGTTCCCATTCAGTGCTTTTCATAACCTAGGTCCAATTGACCTTTCCAGCTTTGTTTCTTCTTCCTAACAAGTAAGCACTCCACACTTTAACAAAATTGATCTTTATGTTCCAAGAATGCACTAGAAACCTTCTAGACCCTTCTGTGCTTTTTTCTACGTGCTTTTCCTTTGACAAAAATGCCCTCTCTCCTTCCCTTCACCTTTTAAACTCATACCCATTTTTCCAAACCCAGCTCCTCCACAAAGCCTCCCAGTGAGAGACTTTCTCCCTAATACCTCATAGAACATATTATTTTGCAACTATATGGCTCATTATATAATATTGCTTATTATATATTTGTGTGTGTTTGTGCATTTCCCCTCCTAGACAGTAATAAACTCCATGAGGGCAGGTACCATGTCTTATGTAACTTTGCATATCCCTCAGTACCTCCACTAGCATACTTTGTTTCCATTCTCTTTTGAATCTTCTGCAGAATGGATTTTTACTTCATCAAACTCAACTGAAACTGCTCTTTCCACAGTTACCAATGACCTTTCAACTGCCAAATCTGCTGACTTCTCGGTCCTTATCCTTCTTGATCTCCCTTTTTTCAGCATTTACCTTGTTGACTCCCCTCTTTTTGCAATGGATAGAGTGCTGTACTTGGGGTCAGGATGACCCGAGTTCATATGCTGTCTTAGACCTTAGGCAAATGGCTTAACCTCTTTCAACCTCCGTTTTCTCACCTGCAAAATGAGGAAGCCAGACCCAATGGTATCTACTATCCCATTCTAGCTCTATGATCTTCTCTGGGTTTTTGTGATATTCATTAACCACCCATGTCACATACCTGAAGGCTCTGTTCTAAATCCTTTTTTGCTTTTCTCTCTACATTCTCTTACTGGATGACTTTTCAGCTTCTTTGGGTTCAGTTACCATCTTGTTGCTAAGGACATCCATATCTATTGCATCTATCTAGGCATCCCTTCTCTTGAATTCCAGTCACACATTGTAAACTGTATATCAGACATTTTGAATTGGCTGCTCCAACTCAACATTTCCAAAACAGAACTCATCATTTTTCTCCTCCAACCCACTGCTTTTCCAGACTTTCTGATTATTGTCAAAGACACTCCATCCTTCCAGTTACTGTATTTTTTTCTGCCCCTCCTTCTCACTCACACCACGTATTCAATCAGTTGCCAAGCCTTTCTTTGTCTTTTCTATTTTCACAGTATCCTCCTCCTCCCCACTCACATAGTTCAGGTTCTCATCACCTCTCACTAGGGCTTCAGCAAAAGCTTCCAAATGGGTCATCTCCCTGTTTCAAGTCTCATCTCACTTCAATCTAACCTCCCTACAGCTGCCAAAGTGATTTTCCTAAAGCACAAATCTGACTGTGTCACTTCTGTACTCAGTAAACTCCGTTGACTTCCCATTGTCTCTAGAATCAAATATATACTTCTTGGTTTTGGCATTTAAAGCTCCTTCCTACCCTTCTGGTCTTCTTACCTATTATTCTCCTCCATTACCTCTGTGATTCAGCCTTGCTGACTATCTTACTGATGTTTACATGTAAGGCTACATCTCCCAAATCCATGACTTTGCACTTGGCCAATTCCCCATTCCTAGGATGTACTCTTCTCCCAATGACCTCTTTGAATGCCTTGTTTCCTCCAGGACTAAGCACAGGCACCACCTTCTACACTAAGACTTTCCTGATCCCCCTAGATACTATTATATTCTTCTTAAAACAACCTTGTATTCATTTTGTATTTATTCTGTGTAGAGAAGTAGCATGGAGTGGTGGACAGAGAGCTGGCCTTGGGTTGTCTCTAACACATCTGACTGTGAGAGTCTGTGCAAGTCTCGGAATCTCTTTCTTTGTGCCTTAGGTAACTAAGACTATGAACTGAAGACAAGGTAGTAGTTTTCATTGGTTGGAGAACTTTCTTTATTTGGGAATTTCCTATTCTAATGGAATCATCCCTTTAGTTTCTATCCTTACTGTATTTGTACTATTTATATATGCGCATATTACCTTCCCCATTGGAATAAAAGCTCATTGAGGGTAAGGAAGGTTTTACTTTTGTCTCTGTATTCTCATTGCTTAGCCTGGTACCTAGCAAATCTAGTGTTTAGTTGTTTCAGTTGTGTCCAAATCTTCATGATTCCATTTGAGATTTTTTTGGCAAAGACACTGGAGTAATTTGCCATTTCCTTCTCCTGCTCGTTTTGCAGATGAGAAAACTAAGGCAAGCAGGGTTAAGTCACTTGCGCAGGGTTACCCAGCTAGTAAGTGTTGGAGGGTAGATTTGAACTCTGGTCTTCCTGACTGGTATTTTGTTGATTGTGCCACCTAGCTGCCCATGTATCAGATAGTAAGTGTTTCATCAGTTATTGTGATTGCTTGTTTGCTGCACTATATTATATTTATTATCCATTGTGACGTTAACCCTTAGTCAAGGTGAAATTCAACTTCATTTCATCTAAGAGAAGTTAACATAGACTCATGTTGAAGCCTACAGTAATTGCTTCCCTTCCACCC
Organism: Bettongia penicillata ogilbyi; assembly: GCA_023548195.1. Classification (NCBI taxonomy): domain Eukaryota; kingdom Metazoa; phylum Chordata; class Mammalia; order Diprotodontia; family Potoroidae; genus Bettongia; species Bettongia penicillata. The sequence goes on along the minus strand of JAJHZJ010000206.1, from coordinate 3,476,477 downwards.
TTTACCCCAGGTTTTCCTGACTCTTGTACTTTCTCTACTTTACCCAGTAGTCTACTTATTCTTTGAGGAATGGGGTTTTGTGCTGACAGCCATTTCAACTTTATTCCATTCTCTCCCTTGCTTCAACACATAATGCTCTTAATTTCCTGAATGCATTTCCATTTCTCTAAGAGTAGGATTTTTATGACTTGTTAGAGAAGTAAAGGACTGTCCTGAAAGACCTTTCTTATCCTTTAAAAAAAATCTTTTTTCCCCTTTTTCTACTCTGGCTTTGAGTGAGCCCCTACAAGGGATGAAGTTCTTAGGAGGGTGGCAGCGGATTTCTTCCTCAGGCCTTATGTAAAACTGAGGCAATCAAAGTTTGCCTTTATAGTTTCAGCCTCCTGTTCTCTTTCCTTTTTCCTCAGAAGGCCTCTGTACCCCTCCACTGCACCCTAGTAAAATCCATTTTCAGATCCTTTACTAATGTGAAAATGACTGATAAAAGACTTACAGTGTAATTCCTCCCAGCAGAATTTACATTTTAATAGGGATCTAAACTAATACTAAAGGGATTAACCTGTAAGAGTAAATTTTAGCCCTAAACCAAGTTGTGTATCACACCTACTCCTTATTCTCCAGAACAAGAACTGGAAGCAAACAAACTGTAGCCTAGCATTCAATATCTGAGGCTGGGAGAACACAGGCCCAGGTCTTTCCCATGAAGTCTTCCTTCCTGGGGAGATGGGGCTAGCTTCAAAACCCTTTCTCCCACCAGCCAGCCCAAAGCAAGCCAGAACAGCAGGCAGGAGTGACCTAGGTCCAGGCCTTGCCCTTGGCGAATCCCAAGTCCCCTCCTTCCATTATGAATAGGCAGTTGGACTGGTTCTAATTCCCTACTGCTTCTTTTGGACCTCTCCCCTCACCCAATATTCCCTTCATTACGAAACTTCTGCTGTTTTGATGTTCTCCGGATTAAAGTTTTCTACCTGTTTAAATCAAAGGTGGTAGTGTAAAACCTAATCCCCCACCTCAGAATCATTCTCCCTTCTTTCTCAAGGAGTTCAGCACTTGACTCATTGTCTTCCTCCTTTCCTAGCTCTTTGAAGGACAAACAACTACAACAGCTCTTGCCTTTACACTAGGGACTTCAACATCCATGCTGATGTTTCCTCAAATGCCCTAATCTTCCAGTTCCTCCATTTCTTAAACCCAATTTTCTACTTTACCATACCTCAAACACCATCTGGATCTCCCCATTATCATTGCGGGCTCTGCTTCCTTAATAAAAATGCTGATATTCCCCTCTGTGACTGTAATGTCCTAACATTCTTTCTCATGCCTTACGCCAGCCTACCATCATTCTGTGTCTATCTTAGCCTGCAGCCCTTCCAGCCTTCAGTACCTTCAACCTCAGGCCCTGATCTGACTTCACTTTCTTCCTTTCAAAGTCTTAGCCCAATTATTAACCAATTCAAATCTACCTTGTAATTAATTCTCAAATCTTTCACCCCTTTTCCTATATCCTTCTAATACAATCCTTCGGCCATATCCCAGTTTTGTATTACTTTCACAATCAACCTCTTCTGATCTTAACTGTTGGCAAGAGACTAGAAGAAGAGGAAATCTCACAACTATTCTGACTGGGTACATTACAAATTCATTACAATCTCAACTAGTTCCTCAAAACAATAATGCAATCCTGTTATATTATAATTTCCTGTCTCCATAAAAGCTATTCCAAATCTTCTCTTTTCTTCTAAAGTCTCCCACACACCCTCTTCCCCCCACTCTCTCAGCTGAAGACCCTACTTCTTACATTGCTGAGAAAATTGAGGTCATTTGCTGTAACTTCCTCTTCTTTTTCTATCATCTAAATTCCCCTTCACATTTCTTTTTCCACTTTCTGTGGTCTCTGATAAAGAAGTGGCCCTTCTTACTAAGTCCAACCCATCCACATGTACCTTTGATACTATTCTCTCCTGTCTACTCCAGCAGATTGCATCTGCAGTCATCCTCTCTCTTAATCTTCAACTCTTCTCTATCTACTAACTTCCTTCCTACTGCCTTCAGGTATGCCCCTGTCTCTCCCATTGTTAAAAAACTTTTCTAGAACCTATGAATCCTTCAAAGTAGCATTCTATCATCTCATCTTCTTTCTCTGCCAAACTCTTAGAAAAAGCTATTTACACTTGTTGCCTCCAATTTATCTCCTCTCATTCATTCCCTCCAAGCTTTTGCAATATGGTTTCCTTTTGGAAAGCAATCTGGAATTATGCTCAGAGTCATTAAACTGCTTCTACCCTTTGACCCAGCAATACCATTACTAAGTCTATTTCCAAAGATGATTAGAGAAAAAGGAAAGCAACCTATATGTTCTAAAATATTTATAGCAGCTCTCTTTGTGGTGGCAAAGAACTGGAAATTATGGGAATGCATGTCAGTTGGGGAATGGCTGAACAAGTTGTGATATATGATTGTGATGGGTTACTACTGTGCTTTAAGAAATGATGAGCTTGTTGTTTTTTGGGGGAAAAAACATGAATAGACTTGCATGAAATAATGAAGAGCAAAATGAGGAGAAACAAGAAAATGTTGTATACAGTAACAGCAATATTATTTTAAGAACTTTGAGTGAGTAAGTTATTTTTACTATTATAAATACCCAAATTAACTACAAAGGATGAAGGAAGACACCATCTGCATCTAGAAAAAGAAATGATAAATAGAAATAGGTGTAGAATGATTTTGCATATATTTAAATATATACATATACATATTTGTGCTTAATGGTAGCCATCTCTAGGGTAGGGGAGAGGGAAAAAATAAAAGAAAGAAAAAAATTTACAGGATAACTATTATATATTTAAGAGGAATACCAAGTCATCACAAATTTGAAGTTTCATGTGAAATCATCTTTTTTTAAAAAAATTATTTGTTATGGAAATGCTTATTTGATTTCATAAATTAAAACTAAAATAAATAAAATAAAAAGCATCTGGTTTCTCACCTCATCAATCAATAGAAACTACTCTCTACAAAGTTATGATTTAATAGTCCAAGGTTAATTTTTTTAGTACTTAATCTTTCTTGATCTCTCTTGAACAGTGTATTTGATAGTTGTGGTTCACCTTTCTTTTTAGATAATCTTTCCTGTCTGAATTTTCATGACACTCTTCTTTCATGGAACTTCTCTTATCTCTCTGATCTTGATGGTTTGCTGGATCATTATTTATATTTTACCTCTTAATTGTGGGTATTCAGCAAAGCTTTTGCCTGGGCCCTCTTCTCTTCTTTCTCGCATCTCTCTCATTTCTCTTCCCAATTTTTCTTCCACCTCTCTTACTTGATTTGCAAAATCCTTTTTTTTCTTCCATGGCTTGAGACCACTGAATATTTTTTGGATGTTTGGGATACAGAAACTTTGACTTTTATGTCTTTACCTGGTGGTAAGCATTGTTCTTCCTCATGCAAAAGGATGGGAGAAGATAACGGTTCACCAAGAAAGTAACCTTCTATAGTCTTATTATTTTCCCTTTTTTGGGGCATTTTTCCAGACAGTTACTTGACTTTTGAGTTCTTTGTCAAGAGTAGGGTATACTCTGGGGACCCGTAAGATCTCAGTTCCTCCAAGGTGGCACAATCAAGCCTGCACATTGATCTGGGAACAATCAGAAATTTTGTGCCCAGAACCTGCGAGTAGTAGAATTTCCTCTCCACAGTAGCCTCACCTCCAGTTCAGTCACACCAGCACTCAGGGCTGAGGTTCAGATCAGCTGCTCATTTCCCCCAGGGGCTTTATGATGAGGCCTCCAATAATGGATGTTGGCTGCTACCTGCTGAATCCTCTGTTGCTGCCGCCTGGGGCCAGAGGTATGGTGGGGAGACCCTGCTCCCTTCTAGGCCAGCTGAAAAAGCCCTCTCACTGACCTTTGGAGCCTGTAGGTTGAGGGAATCTGTGAACCATGGCTGCTGAGGCAGGGCTTTTCATTCAGTGTGACAGACTTTTCCCGTTGGCCTTTCAGGTTATCGTGGGCTGGAATTCTCTTCCACTCCATTGTTCTGTGGCTTCTGCTGCTCTAGAATATGTTGAGAGTCATTCTTTACAGGTATTTTATGGGCTGTGGGAGAAGAGCTAGAGCATATGCACCTTTCTACTCCTCCATCTTGACTCTGCCCCTCTTCTCTTCTTTCTGTAACTCACTCTTGGTGATCTCATCATATCTCTTGGACTGAAGTATGATCTCTACACAGACAATTTCTAGATCAACACATCCAGTCCTAGTTTCTCTTCTGAATTTGAATACCCACATCACCAACAGACACATTATCCTGCCAACATCTTAGGCTTAACACATCCAAAACAGAATTCACTGTTGTTCTCAAACTCACTCCTCTTCTAAACTTTCCTCCTCTATCAAGAGCACTATCATTCTTTATTTACCCCAGATTCATAATCTTGGTGTTATCTTTAACTCCTCACATTCCCTCACCTTACATATCTAATCAGTTGCCAGATTTTGCTTTTTCTACCTTCAAGGTATCTCTTGCATTTGACTTCTTCTGTTTACTCATAATGTTACCATTTAGATCAACCATGTATCCCTTATTGCCTGTATTCTGGCCTCTCTGCTCCTCATACATGGCACTCCAACTTCAATCGACTATCTAACCCCCATGTCTGGAATGCACTTCCTCTTTACCAATTTCATAGACACCATCTCTTGTTTCAAGATGCAGCTCAAGTATCACCTACTGAATGAAGACTTTCCTGAACACCGCGCCCCCCTTCATACTACTGTCCTTAGCTCATAGCACAATCTTTAGAATATAGTACTTAATAAATGCTTGTTGATTGAATAGTAGGGAATCTCTTTGCATTTGTCTCTATCACTCCTTATACAGTTTATTGCTGACCTGTACTTGAAGGTTTTTCAGCTTGGCAGAACCCATCATGTTCCACTCACATAGCTTTGGATAACCTGGGATTATCTCCATGACAGGATACAGCATCAAATTAGCATTTTAGTATGGGAGTAATGCTCCCTGATACACTTATGTAGCACTTTTATGGCTAACAAAGTACTATCCTCCAACAGATCAATGAGGTAGTTAGTACAAATATTATTATACCCATTTTACAGTTCAGGAAGCTAAGACTCAGAGCATTTATATGTTCATAGCCAGAACTTGACTGTTCTTTCAGCTATACCATTCTGCCTCATATGAAAGCATCTTTTTCCTTTGTGTTTAGGGGGCTGTGTGAATCTCTGACTACACCCACAGTGGAAAATTCCATATGTCTTGGTTTGCTGGCAGAAACTTCCCTGCTGGAAGGAAGTCTGTATAGAAGTATGGTATAAAATGTTGGTAATCCATTCCAGATGCTTACTCTACCACCCACTTGCCTTTGCCTCAGAAACATGGAGCAAGGACTAATTCATACCTGGGCTTATTCCTTATGTTCAGATGGCCCAGTTTCAGTGATCTATGCCAATATGGCATCAGGATATGGGAATTAACACATGACTGAGACTGAATATAGCGCTACCATATTCTAATAAGTAAAAGGAAGACTGATTTAATGATAATGATGTCAAAAACAATTGGCAAATAATGATACCACCGATAGAGACAAAAATCATACAACATAGCTATACCCTGGGTCCCCTTCTAGACCATCAAGCCCTGGTAATTTGTACTGGCTTATCTCTACCCTTTATGTCATTCTCCCCTTCTTTTTTCCTCCCACCCACTATGAACTCTAAGAGCATCACATATGAAGTATTGGAGTGAGGCAGGGAGGTCATTTAGGAGGCTGTTGTAATAATCTAGGCGAGTTGTGATCACAGATCTTTTACAGTATCAAAGTAAGTCATTGGAGTTGGAGGAATCTGAGAGATCGCCTACTCTAATCTACTTCTATTGCAGAACATAAAAATCTTGAGAGTTTAAGTTACTTGGTCAAGCTCACAAATCTGACCTCTGACATCTACTGACATTTTTGTGAACATTGCCAAATTCCTTTGCCTCTAAGTGCCTCAGACAAGTCCCTTGGATTTATCTATGTAGTCATAAGTGGATTTCTGTCTAAATGGTACTCAAGCTCGGCATTGGTTAAGAAAGTTCTATGTTGGCAGTCACATATTCTTCTTTTGTTTCTAAATCTTAAAAGCAAGAGGCAGTATGGAGGAATGGATTGAGTGTTGAAGTTGGTTCCAAGGTGACCTGAGTTCAAAAGTTGCTTATGACTGTGTTCAAATCACTTAACTGCTCTGAGATTCAGGAAACTCTCTATAATTTATCTACTAAATTTTAGAGCCGAGATTGGTGATGTGGATTGGTAGTGGGAGTTCTCTCAACTGCAGACCTATCTTAAAAGCACCATACTTTGTATTCTCAATATAAATTCCCCTGGGTTTTGGAAATGGGGAGGAAACCTCAAACATGTATACTTAACTCTTCTAGAAATTGTTTGCTCAGCTACCTATCAATATTCTTTGGAGGAAAGTTGGAAAGTCAGATAGGATTTCAAGATAGTAGGGATATAGGAATAGCCAACATAAATCTTGACTCTCATTCTATAGCTCAGTGATTGTCAAAAAATGTAATAGGTGTGTCCCTAATTTTATAGAGCTTACACCTGCAAACACAAAATGCGAGTCTCCTGTGTTGTTGCTAACATAAACATTCACAGCACTGGGATTACTCATGGCAAAGAATAACACTGTGTCAAGGAAAAAAAGAGTTTGAGGATCACTGTGCTAGTAGTCCCATTCCACAGCAACTGGCCACACAGGTAAAGGAAGAAGAATCTCCCAAACCTTTTGTCTCTCAAAACTCATAGAAATCGCAAGAAACTGTCCTAATTTCTCATTCTGCTTTGAATATCTGTTGTTTTCTAGGTCATTTCACTCTTGCCCAAGATTCTTTGTTTTGTGGAACCCAGTAGGTGGCAGAGCCCAGTGAAATGGAAGAAGGTGGAGTAGGAGTAGGTTGATCATAGATCCAGAATTGGAAGGGTCCTTATGAATCATCTAAACTAATTCCCTCTCTTGGCAGGTCAGGAAACTGAGATACAGAGAGGTTAAATAACTTGCCCAAGGTTGCCTGGAGAGTATATCGAGAAAGCAAGATTCAAAACCCAACTCCTTTGTTTCCAAATCAAATCCCAGGGTGGCTTCAATGGCAATTTGACATATTTTGCTTCCCAGTGGATTAGTTAAGAGGGAAAAACAGCTCCTTCCTATGCTAGTCTCCACCCCATTCGACCAGTGAGAGTGATATTTTTTAAACAGTATTCCATAAAAGCCTGGGTTTGTCTGATGATTGCAAGGAGCTCCTTGGTGAAAAGAGTTATGATGGGGATGGGTACACATAGCAGACAGGAAGCTAAGTGGTGCAGCAGATAGAGTGCCAAGTCTGGAGTCAGGAAGGTTCATCTTCATGAGTCAAATATGACCTCAGACACTTACTAACTGTGACTCTGGGCATGTCACTTACCCCTATTTGCCTCAGTTTCCTCACTTATTATTATTTTTTTAGTTTCCTCATTTATAAAATGAGCTGGAGAAGGAACGGCAAACCATTCTAGTATCTTTGCCAAAGAAAACCCCAAATGGGGTCATGAAGAGTCAGATATAACTGAAAAATGACCGAAGGCCAATAAAACCACACAACAAGCCTGACTCTTGTTCTCTGTGTCAGACATCATAGGATGTTCTGTCTATTGATGAAGCAAGTCACCGGAGATTGGTCAAGATCAATCACTTGACTAGGAACTTGCTTTCTTCCTAGGTTAGAATCAGTTGTTGAATGTACCTCAAAAGATTCAATGCATGATAAATTGACTGTTGGTCTGTCTTGGCAGCATGCATAAATAAATAAATAAAGCTAATTTATATTCTTACTTTACCTTGTCGTTACTAGTATGTTTAGGGCAATGTTCATTATAGATAATCAGGGGAAACTGGGAAAGTTATAGAGACAAGAAAACAATAAATGATCAGTTTGAACACCAAACCCAAATACAGAAAAAATGCATATCTGATGATAGCTAGTTATAGTTTGAGTTTGGAATAGTCATCCTGATGTGCAATATTGGTATGCTGGCAATATTTTAAAGAACAGCTCCAAGAATCTGAGAAATTTCAAAGTTATTTGCCAACAAGTACAGTGCCTTGCTCATGGTCGGTAAAAATGGAATTGAACTGCAACAAAACACAACAAATTTAAAACCAAAACCCTTTGAAAACTACTTGTCAAAGGAAAAATGTGGATTGAAGGAATTTTCCCAAATACTAGTTTATGGAAGTTAAGAAAAAAATGAAAGTTGTTTGGAAGCATGTTGGAAGATGGTGCTGTCACAACTGATATTGATTGTTCCTAGAGTTGCGGTTGGAGAAGGGTGGGAAGCACCATCAGTCAGAGTTTTGCTCCTTTGAGTGAATTGAGGGGATGTTAACCTGAGCCCCCTCAGTGCCTCCCTCAGTCATGCCTTCCTTACCTCCCTCCACTCTGACTTTGCTCTTGACAAGGTTGGATGATCTCGCTTCAGGTGCAAAAAGTCCTACTTACAATCCTGGTTTTTCATGATTATAAAATGCTTTTTGGCAGCAAGCAATCACACCCTTACACCCTTACTACTAAATAAATTATTTATAGTATTGTTTCATAATAAATTTAGTCTAAAGATATAAGATTTTTAATACAACTTTTTGTTATTTGGTGCTATTGTCGTAGACTTTTTAAAGTTTTACATCAAAGATTCCCTGGAACTTTTTTTTTTTAAAGTGAAGAGCTCTCCCATCATAAAAAAAAAAAAAATTTGAGAGCCAATTGATTAGAATTTCTTTTAGGTTAGAAAGCCTGCATATCAAAAGTCAAATGTGCCTTGGAAGATTAAGAAGATTGATTTACACCTTACGCCTTTCCTCATAATCTTTGATCCTTGCTGTTCCATGAACAAGACACTCCATCTCTTGACTCCAAGCATGTTCTTTGGCTGTCTCCCATGCTTGGAACACTCTCCCTCCTCATGTCTAACTACTCGTTTCCCTGGCTTCTTTTAAATCCAAACTAAAACCCTATTTTCTGCAGGAAGCCTTTCCCAACCCTTCTTATAGTACCTTCTTTCCATTAACTATTTCTGATTTATACTGTACATAGCTTACATGTACATGTTTGCTTGTGTTCCCACTAGATGGTGAACTGTTTGAGGTCAGGGACTGTCTTTGCCTTTCCTCGTATTCCTAGCACCATGGGGCCCCTGCCCCCTGCCTAAACACTCTCTTCTGGACCCTCCAGGCTTCAGAGTGGGAAACAGAGTTGCTGTTTCCCAAGTGAGTACCTGCATAGACCTTGGCCTAAACAGCCCAAGGTCTCCCAATGCATCCTGGGTCATCATCAGTCATCCTGAGGAATATCAGGTCACTGGATTCAGATGGCTCTGGAGAAGTGACCCTCACTCAGAACAAAGTCAAATGCAAGTCATGTCATCATCCTCTGATGGCATGGTCTTCTTTGGCAATGAAGGACAAACACAACAAGCACTTAGTACAATGCTTGGAACACAGTGGGTAATTAATAAATACTTATTGACCCACTGACACTTTAATGTGAATTATTTTAATCAGAACCTGAACTCAGGTAGTGGAATCTCTGATTTATATAGGAAGAAGAAAGGGTAAGTTTGGATGGGGAGCAGGACATTGGATGAGACAGGACATTTTTGGGTAGTCATAGGGTAGAATAAAACTCAGAGATCTAAGTTCTTGTAGTGCAGGGATGAGAAAGCATCCATGGGAGATACATTCAGAAAAGAAGACACAAAGGGGCAAAGACTATTTCTGTTTTCTCTGAAATTTTTCTGTAGATCCCAGTGATGACAACTACAAATTGGTGGTTATATGTAAGGCTAACTTTGGCATACTTTTATGGTTTACCAATTCCTGAGCTACTACCATCTCTTTTCATTTTCCTAGGGCATTAACTTATGGAGAGGCCCATGACATATAGAGTGTATTCAGAGAGGGGCTAGGATGGTAGGGTGACGTGTACTATTATGTTACATGCACTAAGTGAAACAAAATGACTATCTTCAAATAGCTGAAGCACCATTGTGTACTTATTTCATATTATTTAATTGAGTAGAAGTAGGATCAAGAGTCCACATCACAGTGGGGCAAGTTTAGGTTCAATAAAAGTGAGAACTTTTGAAGAATTAGAGCTACCTAACAATTGGAACAGGCTGTCCGGAATTCAGCGATTCCCCTCCCTTCATCTTCTTACCTCCATCATTTGAAGTGTTCCAGCCAGGACTAGATGCCCATCTTTCTGGTATGATGTAGAAAGGATTCCTGAAGGGACTGGTTTGCAATGTATCACTTTTTGGATAGATTAAGGAGCAAAGGGGAAGCAAGTTTAGGGCTTTCAACCTGAATGAATGGGATAATAGTAAAGTCATTCTCGTGGACGAGGTTTTCTTAAAGTGGCCCATCTCCAGACTACTGTAACATTCTCTTGTGGGCTCTATCCTCCCTCAGGTCTCATGTCCTCCAATATGTTTCATGGGCATCATTCAGACAACAGAATAAAACATCTCTGTAATCATAACATGATCCAGTAGGAAATGTGGTTCAATTTTCAACAATTCAATTCACACACATTTTGAGGACAGCCTTCTTGTGTAAAATGGGGTTCACTTGTTCTGTCTTTTTACTTAGCCATGCATTTATAAAATAATTGTCAGATCCTCTATGGTGTTGCTACCAAGTGACTCATCCCTGTCTCCTCAATGAGGATTGTGGCCCCCTGTTTCTAGGATGTGGTGTTCATAGCAACGAATCAGCATGGGGCCCTGGCAACATCCTATTAGTCTGCCATGTTCCCTGTGCCTCCTGTTGCCAGTGTCTGGTTGAGCCCTTTTTGGTGGTTTTCAAATATTAGCTCCTCTGGGCCTTGTTAAAATACTTCATCAATGCCCATCGTTCTCTGCAGGAGTGACCTTTAACTCATCTTTGCTGTCACCACCTGACTTGGATAACCTCCAAAGAAAGGTTGCTATGGCAATCCAGTATTCTGGGCAACCAAATCTGGCTTCTGTATCTTATTAAGTGTTCCCTAAAAAGGAAATAACACAGTAGGTTGGGAGCCAGGGGTCACCCACATGTAGCAATTTGAGTCTATATTTTTCCCCCTTCCTCCAACACCCCCTTCTCAGAATTTCTTGAGTTCTAGAGCTCCTCCTCTTCTGTTCCTCCAGTCTCTGCTACCAAGGTAAATGCATAAACTTCGAGGGAGCTGGTGTTGGGGGTGGGCAGAAATAAGCCATAATGTCAATCTGCCTTTTAAGAGACATTTTTACAGCTCAAATCTAAGCTACACTGGTGAATGTCACAAGCAGATATGAAATGAGAATTTGTTGGCAGCCTTAATTGGATAGGTAGTCAATGCATTATTTATTTTTTTATTATGGGATACCTTTTGTTGTTATTTTTTTCCTGGAATTGTGGTTTTTTATAGTAATTCTCATTAAAACTGATGAAATCATCTTCTTTTAATCTAGAAGCTAAGGTGAATCTCATTCTTCAGTTGCTGCAGGAACATACTGTTGCTGATGGTGATTTTCAAGAGGGTATTTTGTATTCACCTAGTGGTGAGAGAAGGGGAGGGGGCAGAGAGGGGGAAATCATCTCACATACATGGCGTCTGTGGGAGAATGGAGCAGGGTTTCAAAGTTTTAGCCACAGTTACTTTGGCAAAGGATGTGTAGAGATCACAAAAGAAAAAGCTAGTTTCCTGGAAATAGCAGGGTAGGACTGTTAACAGTCACCAAAACAGACGGGCCATCTCTGCCCTTCAGACACAAAAACTGTGATCTCTCTGTTAGAATAGACATCTGAGCTCCCAGAATCCAAGCTGAGGTTCAGCACTAGTATCAAGGGGCACAAAATAAGCAGAGTAACAGAAACCCTTGGGAAGCCACCTGGAGAACAACTTCAGAATATAGAATGGTAAAACGATATGTTTGGGAACTTGTCTTTGAGGGACTCTGCGATGGCACAGAGCAAGGGTCATAACCTGGAGATGGGGACCTGCATGTGGCTTTTAAAATACACAACAGTGACTCTTTTAGACAAAACAAATGAATGAGTCTTGTGTGTTGCCTTGTGTATTGCAACAATGCTCCAATTTAACTTGGCCTGTGGATCAATTTCAGTGAGTCCCTGAGCTTGAATGAGAAAAGCTTATTTTTGTCCACTTAATATAATAGCATTTTATATTTTCCAATTACATGTAAAGACAGTTTTCAAACTCAATTTTATAAGATTTTGAGTTCCCATTTTTCTCTCCCTTCCTCCTCTCCTCCCTCCCCCAAAAAGGCATACAATCTGATATAGATTATACACATCTAATCATATTGAACATATTTCCACATTAGTCACATAGTGAAAGAAGAATCAGAACAAAAGGGAAAAACTACGGGAAAGAAAAAAACAAACAAAAAAAGAGAAAAATAGTATGCTTTAATCTGTATTCAGACTTCATAGTTCTTTCTCTAGCTATCGATAGCGTTTTCCACGATGAACCTTTTGGAATTGTCTTGGATCATTGTATTGCTGAGAAGAGCTAAGTTATCCATAGTTGATTATCACACAATGTTGCTGTTACTGTGTGCAATGTTCTCCTGGTTCTGCTCACTTCGTTGTGTCAGTTAATGTTAGTCTTTCAAGGTTTTTCTGAAATCTGCCTGCTCATCATTTCTTATGGAAACAATAGCATTTCATTACATTGAATGGGAAAAAATTATGACTATTTTCACTGTTCTTTGGTTTTGCTTGTAGTCTAATATTTTTTTATTTGCATTTAAAAACATGATTCTGAGAAGGGGTTCATAGGCTTTGCCAAATGCCAAAGGAATCCAGGACACAAAAAGAGTAAGAACTTCTGTCTTAGAGATACCCATGGTGAGCTGGTAGACATTGAGTCAAACTGAGATTAAGCCTAGAGTGATGTATTTGGAGTCCTAGAATTTGGACTCAGAACTTGGCTCTGTGACTCACTATCTAGGAGTCTATGGGAGAATCATTATCTCTCTGGGCTCTTTTCCATATCTGTGTATAGTGCTCCTGTGAGTCTGTTTGAGCAATTCATACATGCAATCCAGGTTTGGATCCTCCCCCATTCTTCTCCTGAGGGTTCTCAGGGCAACCCCAAGAGGCTGAGTTTCTAGTACTGTTAGTGACAATTCCCTACTGGTATGTTTCCAGTGAAGACTCCAATTAACTTTTGGAGAAGGGTATTTATTAAGGTGGCATAGTACAGATGGTTGGCATAAAATATTCTCCCCAAAGCTTAGCAAAACACTCTCCCACAAGTACACACAGAGTGATGGGAGAATTGGATTCTGATTGTAGAGAACACACCCAAAGAGTAAATTCGCAACTCCTCATTACTGGAATTTTTTCTTTGCTCATAGCTAATATTCTTCTCTGGTGCAAGGGGTTACTCCTCGAAGTTACTTCCTCTCTTGGGTCACTATCTTTCCTTCTGTGATTGTACATGTTTGTCCACAGGTTTTCCAAAGTGTGTCCCTTTTTGCTCTCTAATGGGTTGAGCAGTTATTCTCTCTAAAAGCGTTGTTAGGATGGGGGTGGGTGGGTGAGAGAGAAGTGTTATGTAGTTATCCCTTTCACATGGGGAATTAGGAGTGTGACTCTCTCTCAATCTGGAAAAATCTAAGTAAAATTTTTTGGCCTGCCCTCTGTACCAGAGAAGCCTGATTTTTTTCTTTTCTTTTATGGGGTGTTTACATTATTTAAAAAATAAAATATGTTGACTATCATACTATATGTTTCATGCATTTCTGAGTTTCTAAACTTTTTCTGTGACATTTGCAACTTCTGTAAAACTCCCCCCAAATTCCTATTTAATTCCTTATGCAATCCCTGAGATAGCTCTATCAAGACTGTGATGGGGAAGGTAACATGTGGAAGGAATAACTGTATTCTCTGATCATACATCTCTACGTTATCCTCCTTGCTATTTTTTTAGTACAGACACAGGGACTAGCCTCCCACATGAGGGCCAGCTGTTGAACTGAATCAACTGATAAACTTCCTCACTATTCAAAGCTTCCAGGAACATGGCTAACTTATTTATTTAGTCAATCCAAATTTCCCTTCTTGACCCATTAAACAAGTTCACATGTCATAGCTTATGTGCCACAACTGATTTGGTTTAAAGTAAGGGGTTGGATGATAGCTCTTCCATCTCAAACGCCATAATCCTAGAATTCTCAATGGTTCATGACCTTGTGAAGTTATCTGTCTACAGTCGTATGTTAGTAAGTGGAAGAGCAGGATTCACACTCAGAACTTCTGACAACAAACTCCTGGTTCTTTTGATGATGCCTAATTAATGCTTGTTCCCCTTCCCTTTTCTCTTTCTCTATGGAGTTAGCTCAAAGTTGTCTGTTCACATATGTGATTGAAGTAGGATCAACCTTATGCATAGTCGAGCTCACTTATGTGATGTCATTTGAGGTGTACCAGGGAGTAAAGCTTCTATTTGAAATACTTCCTGTCCTAATGCTTGAAATTTTCCCATTAGAGAGGTTAGTTCCTTTGTATTTTGAAGGTTTTCCTGCCTTCAAGAGTTCCCTATTAAATTGCAGTTGCTCATGGGAGGGGTAGCATCCTGAGCATAGAGGAATGAGAGAAAAATAAGCTAGAGGCAGCCAGTCCTAGAAACATGTACCATGCTTTGTAATCCCTCCACTTCATATACATAGATAGTTACATATACATGCGCAAACACCCGTTTTCAGTAGTAATGCATTCATTAAACAGTCATGTAGCCTACTGTGTACAGAGGACTGATCTTGGTGAGATACAATGATTCCATCATGGCTGGGTGTGACTTTAGCTGTTTGTGTAGGGATGTTTGATGCTGATACTTCACATATGATAAGAGCTGTGATCTTCGTGCCTTGAGCTATCCAACCCCAAAGTTAATTGATACATCTCAGACACTGAATGTTTAAATGTAGGAGATAGATCTCTACATGTTTTCCCCAGGGAAGAAAGACCTAGAAAATCCTCTCTAACTAATCCATCTTCTTATGCTTTGTGTTTACAAAAGGACAATGAATGGTTAACATTTTGTTTTATTTTCTTTTTATTACCCTTCTAATCACAGTCTTGGGAGGCCCAGGATACACAAAACAGGCAAATGTAGCTACTTCTCTGACCTCCTTCTACCCCAAATCATAAAAACTGGCCCACATGTGCAGGCCATGACAATGGAAGGACTATAGAGGGACAGAAATGTTCTAATAAATCCCTTTTCTTGGAAGCCATTCAGGGCTGAGCTCCCTAGAACTACAGTTTATGTGTTCATCTAAGATGCTAATAGTTCATTTAATGCATGCAATTATGAAAATGACTTTTGCTAAAAATAAGCCACATGGTTTTTACAACAATACTGCTTCTTAGTAAGAAGCCTTCCTTTTCTGCCTAACCAGTTTTGTCCAGGGCTCCATTCTTGCCAGGAGTCTTGCCAGGTTCAGATGTGACTAATTGTACCATAGAGGAAATGCTAAAAGAAGTCTAAGGCTCTAGGCAAATTGGGAACCAAAGCCTGTGGATTTGAAGGTTTACAGTAAATGATGAAAGGGTCTGCTTGTTTTTGTGTCTAGTTATCTAAGCCATACGTGAAGGTATTGAAATTGGAGTGGAGAGGACATGTGGAATAACAAGAGGAGGGAGAAAGAGAGAGAGAGAGACTGACAAATACACAAAGAGAACACACAGACACAGAGACATACATAGAGACAGAGACAGAGAGCAAGTAAGAAAGGCAGAGAGAGACACAGAGAACAGTTTTACACTGGAATTCTTTTTAGGTTTATGCAGTTGAAAGCACGATTGGTCTGGTAGGTGGTAAAGTGATAGAGTGCTGGATCTGGAGTCAGGAAGAGTCATCTTCCCAAGTTTAAATCTGACTTTACTCACCAGCTATATGATCCTGGGCAAGAGACTTAACCTTCTTTGCCTCAGTTTCCTCTTCTGTAAAGGGAGCTGGAGAAGGAAATGGAAAGCCTCTCCAATGTCTTTGCCAAGAAAACCCCCAAATGGATCACAAACAGTTGGACACGACTGAAATGACTGATCAACAAATTGTAAGCACAGAAATTTAAAGTCCTATGCTTAGGTTAAAAAAATTGCATAAGAACAGGATGAATGAGGAATATAATTAATAACTGTAATAATTAATCATCTTATGAGTATAGAATGGAGTAGACAACAGTTGATATGAAAAGGATCTGAGGATCTTAGTAGCCTGCTAATTAAATATGAATCAGTATTATAACATGGCAACCAAAAGTGTTCATGGGACTTGTGGTGCTATAATGCCCATGATGATGGTCCTACTGTACTCTGCCCAGGTCAGGTGACATCTAGAACTATGTGTTCAGTTCTAGGCACCACATTTAGGAATGGCCCTGACACATTGGAGTATGTCTAAAAGAGGGAAGATAGCAGGATAGTGTGGAATGGGAGACCAAACCCTATGATGATCCACTGAAGGAACTGGAGATATTGAGCCAGAAGAAAAGATTTGCTGGTAATGGAAAGGAGGGAATATGATCTTCATTTCTAAATATTTGAAAAGTTGTCACATGTTCCTAATGTCATGTTCCTCTTTGTCCTAGAGGCTAGATAGAACAAAGGGAAGAAAGTCGCAAAGAGGTAGATTTCAATTCGATGTAATGAAAAACTTCCCAATAACGAAAGATATCCAAAAATAAAATGGTTTTTCTCAAGATGTTAGTTCTTCCCTGGAAGTCTTCAAGCTAACCAATTGTTGGAAGTATTTTAGTGAGAATTCCTATTCAGGTATGGGTTGGTCTGCTGGATCACAGAGATCCCTTCTAATTTAGAATTTCTGTGATGCTGTGACAATCCTAGGGATGGACGAAATGTTGTTGACTGACCTAGAAAGTAGTAGGGGCTGAGCTAAGTGGTATTAGAGTTGTAAACAGTTTCTATTTGGGTTTGGAGAGAATATGGGCTTTGTGTGGCCTTTCTATTGAATTTGTGATTGCCACTGTCTTTGTTAGAGAAGTAGGGTTTAATCATTCAGAGTTGCCTGGTTGCT
Source organism: Bettongia penicillata ogilbyi (assembly GCA_023548195.1). Taxonomy (NCBI): domain Eukaryota; kingdom Metazoa; phylum Chordata; class Mammalia; order Diprotodontia; family Potoroidae; genus Bettongia; species Bettongia penicillata. Next base: position 3,459,335 of record JAJHZJ010000206.1, on the reverse strand, counting down.
TCTCTTGTGTTTAGGAATAGGGCAGCTGTTTCCTATTGCACTGTTTAAGCATAGGTGCAGCCCACTAGCTAAAATAGATGGTCCTAGACGATGTTCTCCTGGCACTTTATGCCAGAATCTTGAATAATATTTATGTCTGTCTTTCCTTACCAGGCCTGCTGAGTCAGGGAAGTTTTTAAGGGCATTTTATTGAACTCTCATTCCCTGTCTAAACTTGAGTAGCTGTGATTGGTCTTGTGTAATGGGATGCTGAGAGCCTCTTGAAATTTAGTTTCAGATGGAGTGTAAATGGCTCATTATTGAAACTGAAAGGCTTAGTGTATTTCCTAGGGAAAAATAGAACAAAATAATTTGACAAAGAGTAGCCTGAATGGGGAACCCTCCCCCCACAAAGAATGTTTTATTCATTCAAGGCGACTGTTGAACACACAGCCCAAACTCCCCCATAGCTAATTCATTATTGCACATCAAGAAGACATCTTTAAAATTAAACTGGATACAAATGAATGTTGTTTTGTGCCATTAATTTCAATGGTTTTACACAATATTTGAATCATTGGCTTTCTTTTCTGTTTGGATGCTGACCAAATCTGACTGAATTGACTTACATTAAAAACCATCCATGGGGCCCAGCCAGCCCCATCTTGCAGATGGAACTCCATATGCTTTGGCTCGGCACCCATATGGAACAGTAATATGCAATCCAGGAATAGAATGTGGTATTACTTTGCTTTCCTGGTCACCTCTAACTCCAAAGATTTATTCAGCACGAGCAGAGTTAAGTGAGCTCATCTGGAAAACATACAGAAAGATGGTGAAGTCTAAAAGTCCTAACATATGATTTCTGTTTTCTCTGGTTCTTTTTTCACTTGTATCCCAAAATATAATTGTTCCAAGAATGTCTGGAGTTCAGGGCATCCTCGTTGTTGTGCTTGGAAGGTTTCCATTTTTATGTTATTTTGAGGTGTGGGGTTCTTTATTATATCTTTCAGCTCAATAACATGATATCCAGCTTTTTACTAGGGCCAGGAAATCTCAAGTTAAAAACAATGAATTGAGTGGTTCTGGTCAGTTCTTTTAGGAAATAAGGTAATCAGCCTTGGAGTGATTGAGCTCTTTTTGATGTTCCTTTGGGGGACCGCAGGACAATAATAGCTAGGTACATGGTAGCTCAGAAAAGAACCAGATTGGTAGAGTTATGTGAAAAAAAATCAGGCCCAGAGCATGGCAACCACCCTGTAGCTTTGTGTGGCTTTGTGGAAGGTTTGGGCTAAAATGGAAGGATGGTTGCTAAAGGGCACTAGTTGAATATGAGAAGGAAATTTATCCTGTACCTGTCATATGGAGCCTAGTTCCATCATTCCTACCACTATCCATAAGTAGTTCCAGTTTCGTCCAGCCACCTCTCCCCTCATCTTATTAAGGGCGAACAACTGGTTCATATTGGTTCATTTACATGAGTGAATATGAATATAAAATTATCAAGACTTAGAAGAATAGAGGAGAAAATATATTTCTGCTTGAAATTTCAGCCAAATCTACCTTCTGCATGTAGCTTTTCCCAGCCTTGTCTTCCTTTGTGGTTATCTCTCATTTATCCAATATTTTATCCTGTTTGTATATAGTTATTTTATGTTGTATCCCCCATTAGACTCTGAGTTCCTTGAGGACATGGACTGTTTTTGCCTTTCTATGTCTGCTTAGTATATAATACAGTGCCCAGCATATAATAAATGCTTAATAAATGCTTGTTGACTTGGTTCTTGGTAGAGATGTGAAATGTCTTTGTAGATATACGAAATCAACCATGGGCAGTCTTCTTTTCGTTATCCTAGTGCCTAACCCCATCATCCTACTACCTCACTCATAGTGGATACTTAATAAATGCTTATTGAGTTAATCACAAGTACAGCAGCTCTCAATGACTCCAAGGAGGTTAAACAGGAGACTCTGTAGTTTCTAAATTGACTGGAGAAGTTTGCTTCTACTTCCCAATCATTCTTTAAGTAGAGCTCTAGCACCAAGGCTATGTATTGGCTCATTGCTCTGGAGATCTAGTCATTGGAACAATACAACCAGAGAAAAAGTCTGATAGTTGATGGAAAGAGTTTTATGCTGTTGTTTTTTTTTCTCTGTTCAATAAATTAAACAGATACTGAATCCATTAGGCTATCCCTTCTTCTGAAATTCACGTTCAGAAGGAAGAATTTATAAACAGAGGAAGAAGGCAGAAAACATTTTACCTCTTTTATTTTGTAAGTTGTGCCCTGCCCTCAAGAAGTGGGGGAAAGAATTTTTTGTGTGTGCTATAAACAGATAACTTTTTCTGAACTTACATAGATCACCAACCAAGAATCCTAACACTATCATCCCACACATAGGGTGAACCATTGAGTACAAGCAGTCCCCGATTTACCAACTGGATCTATGCCAAAAGTGTGTTTTCAAGTAAAGTTTTTGAAACTTAAAACACATTTTTCCCATAGAGACAGTGTTATAAATAGTGGTTAGGGTCTTAGAATAGACCACAAAGGCCCATTTGAATTAGGCAATAACAGTACTATAGAACCTAAAAGCCTCTTTGGACATTGTTTCTATGGAAAAATGTGTTCCAGATTATAGTTTATAACTCAGAATGCTAAAAACCCATACCCTTCACTCCGCAGCAAGAAGGGGCACCTTTCTGTATCTCACTCAAATGGTGGGGAGAAGGAGTGAATGTGCTTTAACTGAGTGGTGAGAAGGCAGTGTCAAGAAAGGAGTCCCTTCCCAAGGTGGTCACTTGAACAGTACATAAAAGATGTTCACATATCAAGCATGCACGTCTCGAGGAGGTCATTTCAAGTGATGAGAACATGCTTTATTGTAAGACCCCTTGTACTGTTGAAGATTGCTGAAGGTGGAAAGTCAGTTTTCTGTCCCACACTTCAGACCAAAAAATTCACTGACATTGTGGTAACAAGGTCTAAGGTCTTTGTGTCTAGTTCTTATTTAAGAAAATCAATCCTGAAAGTAAACAAAAAAGTATAATTTTAGGTTTTGCAGTTATGTTTTTCTAGGGGTATCCTGATTGTATAGAGGCAGCGTGGCTTCCAGGTGAGGAGCCAAGGAGACCTGTGTTCAAATCCTACCTGTGAGGCTTGTGTGTGTAACCCTGTGCAATTTACTTAAAAGTTGAGATGCCTCAGGCAACTCTCTAGGATTTTGACTCAGTCCTAGACAGGTTCTGATCCTCTGCAAGGAGCTCCCTGTGATAACCAAATCATAAAGCATCTTCTGATTTCTTTAGCAAAAGCTTGGAGAAAATTTACTTTTGATCCACTATGGGTAGTCCTCAAAAGATTTGATCATTAAAAATGTCATTCTTCAGTTGTTTCTCCTAGAAGATTATTAGGAGGGCAAGGAAGGGAAATTGTAAGGGTGGGTTGTAGGGATTGGGATCCAGAGTCTGTTAAGGTATCTCTGCTACCTCTCTCTGCACTCTCAATCCCATGTCTTCCTATAGCCATTACTACACATGGCTCTGTAGAGCCTTTGTATGGACTCATATGTGTAAGCTGACCAGTCTGGTAAGGTACAGCCCCTTGAGGGAAGGGATTGCCTTTGCTTTGTCTTGTCTATGGATTCTCACTGTCTAGCACAATGCCTGGCCTATAGAAGGGCCTTAATAAATATTTATTATATTGAATTGAATTGCATGTAGAGGTTGCTGCTAGGAATGGTAGAAATAAGTCATTTTCTTATTTTCTGATAAATATTTCTAAAAGGAGGACAAATACAGTGCTTGGCTTTTTCATATATGGACAAAGGCTTGGACTCCAAACTCTGGCATTTCTTTTTGCTTACAACTTAACCAATAAGAATGCATTTTATATTTACTGCCAGTAGAGCGCTCCTTTAGATTCCGTAGGGAAAAAGGGATACAAAAGAAGACATCTTCCAACCCCCCCCTGGGGAATTAGACTTTTCTGAATGAAGTCCCAGTGGCAGCTGCTAAGTCTCACTAATTAGGGTTTGTAGGGCCATAAACTAGAATCATAGCACTTGAAATGCTCTCTAGAAGTCATTCAGTCCAGCCTTCTTCCTCTGGCATATATGGAAGATAATTACGAGTTTGATTCCATCCTATGAGATAGTATTTCCTTAGGGAATCTCACAAATTTCAAAGGGAATGGATATCATCATTAATCCAAATACATCTTCTCGGCTGGAAAGAGTACAGCTACTGGGTTCCAGGGAAAATTTTTGCCTTGTATCTCAAGACTGGTTCTGTTTTAAACATTTTGGTGATTTTAGTTTCACTTTCATATAGATGTCTAGGTTTCTGGGTCTGATGGGTATAGAAGTCACTCTAAAGTATGGGTAGGATGGCCCTATTTCTGCTTTTTCATACATTAGGTGTTCTGATTCTAGCCCTCTGGGTTTGTAGATTGGATGCCTAAAGTCTATTCACTTTTCCAAGGTGAATAACTTGGAGGGAAGCTATGATATGTTGCAACTGGCCACCCCAGGAGAATTCCTTAAGGGCCTTCAAATGTTATTCTTTCTTAAGACTGAGTCTCCCTATTTCACCCATTCTAGAAACTCAGTAATCACATCACTGATTAGCACAGAAACTTACACCTGTTCCATTTCTGATCAGATCCATTTTCCCCTGTCTGCAATAGTCTGGTAACCCCTCCTTTTCTCCCAAGGGCTCCCTTAATGTGACCATAGACTTAATGTGGATCTTATCAACTTTACCCCCACTATAGCTCAGAACTCTCAAACTCAGTGGTGTTTGCCACTATCTTAGAGAATGTCCAGTTCAGAGTCCAAATGGGAGACGTTGTGGTCCTTCAATTACTCTTATTTGATTCACTAGTCTTAGGCTCCAGTAGCAGGTATTTTAGGGGATGGCCATCATGTACTGCTTTCAATGACCATTATAGGACCATGGCAGATGATACACTAATACATTCATGGGAAACCTACAAACTTTACTTTTCCTATCCAGACAATCACTTCCAGTCTGGAATAAATTTAGTCATATTGAATTAGCATAATTATATGGGAACCAGCTTCTTCTTCCTTTTTTTTTTATTCAAAAACCCTGTCACTATCTTTCCCAGTGTCAGAGGTAGAAAAACAATTTCTAGCCTTACCATGGAGACTAAGAAAAAGAATTTTGAGGAAGGGCTTTCTATAATGTCCTGTAAAACTTACATCATTACCTAAGGGTCTTTCTCAAAAAAAAAAAAAATGGAATAGTAAAAACACTACTGATAACCTGTCTGTAGTTATTGCTACAAGATCTTCTGGAATGGCATATAGAAATTAGAGTGAATTGACCCTCTTGTTTGCTCATAGTATAGGAATCATTTGGGTGTTGATCTTTTATCCTGAACATGACAGTAAGCATCTGAAGTCGAGCAAGGACATGAAAGATATCTGTCTATCACTGATGAGGGTCAGGCATATTGAGAGCTTGTGAAACTAATAGAGAATGTATATTGTCAGTTTCAGGACAGTTTCATGAAGGAAAGTCACCAGGCAAATGATGAATCTTTAAGGTTTCTTCCAAAGGAGTTTCTCATGAAGTAGGAGCCCCTTGGCTTTAGAGACTGTAAGGTTAATTAGAATTAAACATCTTCCTGCCCATTAATAGAGGCCCATTAAGGGAAGCTTGATTAGGGGAGGCTTGTTTTGTAGGAAGGCCCACACCTTTTGTTAATTTTTAATGAGGCACTGGGTTGTGATACCCTCTGGCTCTAAAAAGTGTATATATACTCAGGTGAGGTTTTGCTTTGGGGCTTACTCTTTGAAAGAAGATTCACATGCCAGATTAGACTCTAGGTAGCCATTAATGGCCCCCACCCCACTTTGAATACCCAGATGTTGGTGATTCTCTCTCTAGTAACTATGTATGTAATGGATGGACAGTTAGATCTGTCTATTGATCTGTGATGTATGTATTGCTTATGGCCAGACAGAAGCCCTGTCTGTTGGTCTTTATTTCTCTACTTGTATTTTCTCTTTTGGTATATGTGATTGAAGAAGATTGTTGACCTCTCAAAAGTTGCTTTCTGTTTAGAAAAGTAGATCTAAAAACCTGTGCCAGCATGTCATCCTGAATGTGTGTCAGGGTGCTTCCTGCTACAGAGACTTTAGTGACTGTCAGTGCCCTAGAGATCTGTGATTTGGAGTAAAGTGTTAGTTTCTAACAGGATAAGTATGAGCAAAAAGCACATAAATAAAATGCCTAGAAAAGAGTAAAGTGCCCTCTATGTTCTTAGGAAGAGGGAACAATGAAAATTCAAGAGACAAGGCTATTGGGATTGAAGTCTATTGGAACAAAAGTGCTATAAACTTTAAGGATCATTTTATTTGAAAAGTATAGAACAGGTATGAAGGGTGAGAAAACCACATTCAAATTGGTTGGTGGGAGCTCAGGAGAAAGAGAAGACGTAGACTGTTGAATCCACCTAAGAGATGACAATTATAAAGGGTTAATTTTTTCCAGATTGGACAAGTGATAGAGAATAGTTAGATTGTGAACTCCTTGAGGGCAGGGACTTTTTGGTTTTTGCCTCCTTTTGTATCCTCAGCACTTAGTACAATGCTTGGCACACAGAAGGTGCTTAATAAGTGTTTATTGGTTGATTGAAATAGAGAAGGATCTGCTTGATGGGGACAGAACAGCTGCTCAAGGGAGGTCAAACAGGCAGGTTTTTTCAGATGAAATTCTAGAACACCTCTTTATAGAGAAACAATTGATTGAAAGGAGCAGAAAATTCAAAATTCCACTGTGCTTATATGTTCAGTATTATAAACCACATTTGATTTAGTAGAGCAAAATTTCACCTTGCCAGCTCTACTCTAACATCATGAATCCACATGTTGAAATGATATACATTTCCTTGACAGATATAACAATGGAGATACTTTTGTGCAAAGATTTTCTAATTATTATTATCAACTAAGATGTACAACAAGGAGACCAATGACCATCAAAGGTGTTTGCCACCATCTTGGAGAGTCTGCAGTTTACTGTCCAAATGGGAGATGGCATAGCACTTCAGATATTCTTATTTGTGTATGACATTGAGGTGATTTCAGCAAACCCTAGACTATTAGAGGACATCCCAAATGTGATCCATAATCACTTTAAAGAATTTATGCTACAAGACTGGCCCATTTCCTTTACTAGTTGTCTTTCTGACTGCTTTTCCTAAACAGTTATTTGTTGGCCATATGCTATGTAGCAAGATCAAGGGACAACTGATGGATAGATCTAATTCCCCACTGATATCCATGCAATAAAAGAGATATAGCCAAAATCTCCAAACCCATCAAAGGGGCCCTATTGAAGGATTTAAAGGAGAACATGGACAAGAGTTGCACAGGATGAGAAAGTGTTGTTATCATTGTTATTTCTCCTTCATTCTCAAAGAGGTCTGTGACATCAGGAGGGAGATGCCATGACTTGTAAGTGAATTGAATTTAAGTGAGGGAGGGCTGTGCAAAGTCAGTTTCTTCACTAGAGTCATCTGGGCCTAACGGCAAGATGTAGACCAGGACAACTGTAGATGGTCCTGGATGCAGTGGGGGTAGCCTTGGTCTTTTTAAGCTAAGGTTTTTTCCAGGTCTTAGTTTCACCGAAGCAACACTCATTCAATGATGAAAGCAAGATAAGAAATGAGCAAAGACTGGCCTCTTTTACCTACTTAAAAAAAGTCAATCTGGAAGGGGAAAGACACTGGGTTTCTGGCCAAAACAGAAACAGTTGCTATTTACATTAACTCTGAGCCATGACCAGGTGGGGCTTAGATTGGGACCTATTGTTGGCCAATTAATGAGAACCGGAATGACTTGGGTTTAAGGTATAGTCCTTAAGAAAGAAATCTAGCTGGTAAACCCCAAGATACCTTTCAAGGTTTCAGCCATCAAAATTTACATTCCTTTGGGCAGGGCACCTGCAGGTAAGGGTATTATGCCCTCTGTGGACAGAGGAAGAAGAGGAGAGGAGAGCAAGAAGGAAGGAAATACCTGCATTGCCCAAGTGGAACTGGCCAGTTGGGTCCCCAGTGGGGCAGCTCATACTACTCACAGGTTGTTGTGTGTCCTTCATTCTTAAAGAGGACCGTGACATCAGGAGGTTGATGCCATGACTTGCAAGTGAATTAGATTTAAGAGTGAGAGAGATGTGGATAGCTTGTGACAGAGAATTCATATCATTGAAATCAGAGTACATTGAAGTATCAGTGTTTAACAAAAAAGTGAATGAAGATGCATATAGGCAGTTTCAGAACTGTCACTGAGCAGGAAATGGCAAAGGCTGTCATCAAGTCTTGGGTTCAATATTTCTCCAACAAACTATATTTTAACCCCAATTTTTCCTTTTTGGGGGGATATGTCTCTATATAGGAAAGGAGAGATGTTAACCAGAGAACATGAGCCAGATAACAGAAGTTTGTTTCATGTTTCTGACTTTTTTAGAAGTAAGGACACAGTTCAGTGAACGAAATGGCAAAGTCCAACTGGAAAGGATTAGGGTTGGGGAGCTGAGAGCTCCATGTTGGTAGATAATGGGAAATTGATGTAGAGTAATGAGCTGTCTTTTCTCCCTGTAGCTTTAAACTTCTTTCAAACATTACTTACTCACTCTGTGGAACTTAACAACTCTGTTGAAATGTGAAATTGGGCATAAAATATTCCTAATTTTTTTCTAGCTGAAGAAACTGAGGCTGTAGGAAACTTTAGTGTATGTGGGGTCAACTTGGTTATAATTCCAATAATCCAAATTCTACCAATGCTTCCTATTTGTTAATCAGAGCAACAAAGTTTCAGAAAAACCAGAAAACAGCCCAGTGGTCCAAATAGAACTTTATAGGAAATAACAATAGTCAAAAAAGGGACAAAGAGGAAAAATGAGCAAAATGTAGGATACATGATTCCAAGAATCCTAAGCCAGGGAGGGACTCAGATCAGTCACTGGATCCCTCCCCTTGACAGTAGCAACCAACAGTAGCAGCACATCACCATACGAATAAGTTAGCCAAAGCTATAATGAGTCTTGTCTTCTCCAGGCTAAACATCTCCAGTTCCTTCAATTATTGTTTAGACGTCATGTATTCAAGGCTCTTTACCATCTTGGTTGCCCTCTGACCCCTCCCTGGCTCCCCCACAAAGGCTCTCAACCCCAGGTGGAAGCTTCCTTACCATCACCCTATTATTCACACTGAATATTTAATGTTTTAAAAAACCCTTCTGTTCTCTTTTCTTACCCTGGAGTTGCCTGATCTGTGTGTTCACCTAATCACTTTGTCATCTTGGTTCCATGAAGAGTAGGCATTGCTTCAAAAGGCAACAAAACACTTTTCCAGTTGTCTGTGAGGCTACCTGCAGCTTTAGCACTATTTCATACAATATGGAGGAAGAAGTGTTGGTCTTCCTCCTCTGGAAACTTTGCCTTGCAATAGCATCATGGAAATCTCCCCAATTTATATTATGAAGGTTGTTCAATCCTTGTTTCATGCAAAAGATTACCATCTTAATATCCAGAATGCCAAGTATCACTGGGTTCTAACTCCCAAGGTCATGATAGCTGTTGCTTCTTCTGTTCCAGCTTCCACTAGTGAAAAATTGCCACCTACTTAAGACCTAAACTGCCAATGATGTGTGTGTGTGTGTGTGTGTGTGTTTTCATCCTTCTCTGCCGAAGAAGACTATGCTGCCATCAGAGAAATAATGACATGACTTGCACTTGACTTTGAATGAGGGAAGGCTGTGCAGGTCACCAGCCTCACTTCTCCACAGCCATCTGAATCCAGTGACCAGATATTCATCAGGATGACTGGAGAAGACCCAGGATGAGGCAACTAGGGTTAAGTGACTTGCCCAAGGTCACACAGATAGTGAGTGCCAAGTGTCTGAGGTGAGATTTGAACTCAGGTCCTCTTGACTCCTGCACTGGTGCTCTATCCACTGCACCACCTAGTTGCCCCTACTGCCAATGCTATAAAATATCTGGTGGGTAGATTGAGTGGTTGTTCAGTGTGAGGGCAAGAAAAGTCAAATCCAAGGAGTTCTCTCTTAACTAAGCTTGCCACTCCTGTGTGTGCCATGGCCTCATATGAATTGGTGATAAAAGTTTTCCATCACTGGTCATCTGTCTCTCACTGTTCTCCCTCTCCTGCCTGGACTTTTGTTATCTTTTGTCCCACCTCCAAGACATAGGTTAACTCAGTTTACCTAACACTAGTACTGTTGACTCTCTTTCTTGGAGGGTCTGGCGACATGGAGGAAAAGCATATTAGGAAATATAGTTTCCTAGACTATGCTAGAGGCAAAGTGTAGCTTAGCAAGGAGCTGTTTTCTTCTATACTGCAGTAAGTCACTTAAAAATGTTAATGACTCTGTCCTCAGACTGGGGTTACTAATGTTTCATGGCACAGTTTACTTTCTGAGCAGATTCTTTCTTCCTCACATTAGAGACCATGGGTCTCCCCTCACTTTTTTTTTGGTGTAACAGACTACTTTCCACTATTTCATGTAGCTTACCTTGCTGTCAAATAACAAGAGTCATTATGATAACACCTTGTGTAATGCCTCTACTAAAGTGGATAATAATTGTTTTTACATAGACTTTTGAGATTTGGAGCTGTTCCCCTTCCTCACTTCCCAAGGCAAGGATATATGGCATAGTTTGGGACCAAAAGGAAAGCACATTAAAAGAAATCACTATCTTCCTCAGCCTCCCATGAAGGAGGAGCATAGCCACGTGGAGAAATTCTGCTACCTCCTGCCCCTCTGGGTGTTATCTTTCTTTTCCTGGGGTTTTCATTTTAATCCTTTCCCAGTCCCAAAGTGTGCACTATTTCCTTGCCTTAGAGATAATCCAGATTCACTTTTGGATAGCATTATTTCTGTATTTTTCAGAGTACTTTTATACCAACTTTATTTTATAAATCTTCTCAATAACTCAATGAAGCAAGCATGGTATCATTAGCATCCTTCTGTAGATGAGAAAACAGGCACAAAGTGGACCAGTGGTTTGTTAGAAACATAACCCTACCTAGGTCATAAATAATAGAATTTTAAAGTTGGAAAGGGTTTCAGTGCTCATTTGGAAGCCAGGTAGGTATTCTTTCTCCCAAATTACACAGTTCTTTCCTGCTTGTAGCAATCAAGGGACTAATCCCAGAGTTGTTATCAGAATTGGTTAGTTTCTCATCAGTCATCCTGCCACTTCCACTGCAATAAGAAAAGAAAATAGTCTTGGGTTTTCTCAAGCCATGTTCTCAAGCACACTAACTTGAGAAAATTGTCCAGTTGTTACATCTTCTGTAACATCCAGTTTCATTTTAATATCATCATCTTGAACGATCCGTTCTTTCATACAAATGGTTCTATCCAACAATCTCAATTTTTGTATCTCATTTTAGAGCAAAAGTTCATGACATGATTTCACCTAAGTTAAAGAGCTCTTCCAAAGGCAAGTTTAACCTACCCATCAGTCAGATACAGTAATATGTTCCGTATAGTTCACTTAATGTTGCCTATGTTAAATGGTATGGAGACATTCCATTTTTCTAGAACAAGATCTAGGGTTGGATAATGAACTAGATTTAAAACTGAGTAGAAGGGAATGGGTAGAAATTTGGGAATTTGCACCATCTTTACAGTGGCACTAAGTTTGTTCCCCCAAAATGAAAACCTATCTTTTTGATGTCAGTATTTTTCTGATGATGCCCAATGTGATTGCAAGATTTAAAATATCATAGTCTTTAGGGAATTAAATTGGTGAGTCCCCTAAAGGGAAATAGAGAGTCTTAGAACATCAAATAAAAGCATGGCAGAAGGGAAAAGGATGTTAGCAGAGAGATATATGTATAGAAAAGGAGACAGTCCAGTCATTAGCATGTACAAGAAACAAGCAATGGATATCTCATGTGGCCTGCTGCTACACTGATAGATCACTGGGCCTGGAGTCAGGAAGACCTGAGTTCAAATCCAGTCTCAGATACTTCTTAGCTGTGTGACCCTGGGCAAGCCACTTAACATGTCTGCCTCAGTTTTCTCAACCTTAAAATGGGGATAATATTACCTACATCACAGGGTTATGGAGAGGACTTGCAAAGCACTTAGCACAGTACCTGATTCATAGTCAGTGCTTAATAAATGCTTATGCCCTTTCCCTTCCTCCTCCCCTTTTTCTGGTCCATGTAATTTCAAGAAGTTTAGAGGAAGGTCCTGGGTATCTTGAGTGGATAACCTGTAGAGGATTTATAGGACACGATCTAGAGTTGTACAGAACAAGGAGGTGTAGATGGGGAACAATCTGCATCCCTGGAGGGAGTAAATTGATAAGATCACAGATCTACTGAAATATGGAAGAAGTGGCTACTCACAACTTTTGTTGAACCCCCTCCCCCCCATCTGACTTGGCTAGAAAATAGAAACAAGTAGTAGGTGAAGAAAGATCAAGAGGACCCCTATTTTTTTACCTTGGTAATTTGGAGGATTGGCCACTGCTAAAGGGTGAAGATTAGTTTGATTGTGTGGTTACTTAGTGTGATTAGTCAGATAGTATGGTTTGGACTTGGAAATTTCAAAGTAGTATTCATTGCATTGAGATCATTTGGCCAAATCAGGCCTAATCATCCTGGCTGCTACTGATCAAAATTCAGTTTCTATTCCCATAGAATCCAAGGAAAACTGAAAAATGGTCTCAGCTCAGTTCTTATGAACATTCCTCCTTCTTTGGCAGCTGGCTCCATCACCAAAATGGAATGGATTTCTCATTGCCTTTGTTTTGTGATTCATGGGGGATCCAAAAATGGAACAGACTAGAGAGACCCACCTCCATCTAAGCTTTTCACAGTAGTTACCCTAGGTCACGACTCAGGCATCCTGGAATCATAGGATGTTTAGAGATGGAAAGGTGCCAAATACTCCTGCCTGGGCTCCCTCTGCTCTCTCTGAATAGAGAGAGCAATGAAGACAGAAGATGAGTTGCCAAGGCTAGAATTGGAAGTTCGATTTGGGATGGGATGAAATGCAGAACAGGAGCAGCTTGGGTAGGCTGCTGCTGTTGGTGTCATTGGGGATGCTATTAAGGACGCTGATATTGCAACATATACGTCTGGATTCCCATCTGATCAGCATCAATATACTTTTCAGCATCACTCATTTTGGAAGAAGAGTCTTAATTAGGCATGAAGAGATTTATCAAACAGCAGCCTCCTGGAGCAGGTTGGTCTCTGCACCATCTGGTCTGATGGTTTCTTATCCCGCTTGGAACATCAGCAGAAAAGATTTATTAAGACCTGTAGCTCCAACAACCCCTGCCTGGTAAAATTCAAACAGCTTTTGTCTCCACCAAACAATGGGAGATTTCACTTATGCAGACAAACATACGTCTCTCGTTCATGGTAACATATACTCTTCCATGAGCATATTCTCCCTATCTCATTATACAGATGGACAGAGAGTTCTTTGCACTCATGTCCTTTGAATATGATAAGGGTGCTACTGAATCACTGCCAATAAAGCATATACTTGAAGTAATTTTTTTTTTTTTGGTATTAGGAATACTTTTCATTGATTAGTCTACATATTATAGTGGAAAGACAGCAGGAGACTATATAATATAGTTCACTATATTATGGTGGAAAGAGGAGAAGACCTTAAATTCTAGGTCCAGCTCCACCATGTGCTTGCTGGGTGACTTTGGACAAATCATTCTGAGCTTAAGTTTTCTTCACCTCTAAAGTAGGGGAACTAATCCTGGCCTTCCAGGGTTACTGTGAGGATCAGTTAGAATCATGGGTTTATAGAATTTTAGAGTTGGAGGGAAGCTTAGTGACAATCTATAGGTGAATGTGCTATATTAATAAATTATAAAGTGCTAAGAAAATGTTATGACCATTAATTACCATTTCTTACTCTCCCTGGATGATTCCCCCATCATCAACATGCCTGCAATATAGTTGGCCAAGGTAAGTCTATGGAGGCAATATAATGTTGGAGTAGAAAGAATACTGGGTTTGGAGTCAGAAGACCTGAGTGCTAGCCCTTACATTACATTAACAGGGACCTTGGGCAAGGTGACCTATCTGAATCTTCAGTTCCTCATCTGTCTTAAAAAGATGATAAAAATGGCTTGCATTTGTACAGTGATTTACAGGTTACAAAATACTTTCCTTAAAAAAATTTCCATACAATAGGACTTGAAAGTGTGATCCCCATTTCACAAATAAGGAAACTGAGGCTCAGAGAGGTTGTCACTTAACCAAGGCCAGGACAGAGCTAGGAATCAAAGAACTTCAGTGCTCACGTGGTTTACCTCTCTCACAGGGTTCTTGTAAGAAGCAGATGAGATTATGGGGTAAAGTGCTTTGTGATTGTAAAGTGCCATAAAAATGTGAGCTATTGTTTATTATTACACTGCCACCCCAACCTCCCAACCAAAGCTAACTTGTCTATACAGGGATAGAAGCCATGACCCCAGGCTTCATTAGTGTTAGGATCTAATCAAAGCCAGTTAGGCAACAACATATTGTCTACTTCCTTTAAGTCTTAGTGGTAGCATGCAAAAGGACAGAAAGGAATAGCCAACGGAGTCATCGCTGCTGCACAAAGCGTTTTGCCAGTACAAGAATCAACCAAAATGACCTTCTCTTTCTAACCTTTTTCAAGAAATAGATGAAGGCAGGTTTTCAATCGCTTCCCACTTTAAAGTACATTTCCCCAAAGCTGACCCTCAGGAAGAGGCCAGTCTAACTGTTGTTCTTTGCCATGAAGTTGAAAAGCAAAAATCAACTGAAATTATTTCTGCATACAACTATCACTAACGTCAGTTTAAGGAGCCTAAACTTATAGGCCAGAAAAAAACCCAAAACACCTCAGGTAAACAATTTGGACTTCTTCAAGAATCCTCTCCATTAGGAATGGTATCTGCTGTCTAGAACACGGGGCTGGAATTCAAGGCTCCTGTATCTTTTTCCTGACCTTGTTTCCAACTTGCTTTGTTAATTTCCAGGTTAACCACCAGAGTCTTTTGTGTTTCAGTTAATCCAACTGGAGTATGCCAGCAATGTCACTTACCTGCTCCCTCTTGGGCTCTGTGAGCCTTGAAAATGAAATGTTCCTAAAACCCTTTGAGATCTTCAAGATGAAAGGCTCTAGAGAAGTGTAAAATATGATGTCAATTATTTCTGCTTCCTCTAAGGAATCTGTGTCATCCAGTTCTCACTGAAGCTATCGGCTGTTGCTTTTAAAATTTTCATTTCATGATGAAAACTAAAAATCTAAAATCTAGAACAATACTACAAAGAACAAAACGATTTATAGTAGCAATCACTGCCTTATCCTGGGGAGTATTTTGTCCTGGGTTAATGGCTTCGGGGCATCCTTCTGCTAGCTTCCAGCTACTTTCTAACCAGCCATTAATCTAGAGCCAATGTCCTGTCCTGAATTGCTATTGATTAATTATGTCTAATCTCATATGTTTTGAAGCAGATCTTGATTTCTTTTCTCAACTCCCTTCAAGATAATGGTTTTCCACTTAACTTCAAAATGTCTTAATACATACTCTCAATCAGAGAGGTAATACAGCAATCAAATCAAGACAACCTATGTCCCATATTCATCTCTGTGGCCCCAGATTCCAATTCTTAAGTAACTGGTTCTCAGCCTACATTTCCCCAGGATGTTATGTCCAGTGGTTTGCACCCTATAGTTGGCTTTATAAAAAGGAAAGAGTATACAAACCCTAGTAGGAAGAAGTCTAATTTCACAAAATTTCAAAATAATTGCATCATTTGCAGGGGAAGGGGGGGATTTAAATCTCTTCTTGCAGGTCAGAAAGCTAAACAAGAGGGTCAAGCTATACCACCTGACGATCAGGACAGGAAACCGACAAGAAAGTGATGTTGAAACTGAGCAGGCTGGTCGCTTTGACCATACAGAGTGAGATGCAGAACACAGACGGTGTTGGTGCTGAGAAGTAAAACTGGATGTCTAGAATTCTTTCAGGTTTCACACTCTGGGGCTTTGTGCGCAGTGAGGGAAGGCAATCTTATATATTTTACCATGATGACATTTATCTTGACAGTGCCCTTTCAAGCCTTGGCTTTGGATTTCATTGCTGTGGTAGTTTTCAGTCCAATCCTTGACCTTATATTTTAACAGGAAGGTGGGTGGGTTAACCGTTGGGGATCAAGAAAGAGACTTAAAAGGTGATTTTGCTTGGTATGAGGTCAGATTATAATATCCTTTCTCTTACCCTCAATACCACTTTTAGGTCTGCAATTCCTTCTCTTTCCCCTAAGTCCCAGGGCTTTTCTCTTTTTCGCTACTCTAAAGAACATTTAGAAAAGACTGAGCCTTGTTCGACACTTCCGTCTTTGCCCCAAGTGTGCATTGCAGATGGTTTTTGTATTTTTGTAAACAAAAATTGATCTGGTTTGAATGATCAGAGTACTTTCAGGGTCATCTTTTTTTCTCTCTTCAGCCAGCAGTGGTGTTCATGCTGGCATCATGGTTTTGTAAGCTAGAAAGCCAAAGTCCATTGCTGGTTTTTCCAGTTTGTTTTATGAGCTGAAAGAGTATCCCATCTGGAACACATTGATGGGCCATGCGCTTGTCTCCTGGGCAATTCACCTAGAGTGAATAGACCAAGGCCATCCACTAACATGCCCCAACCTGTGCTTCTTGGTTTCTTGCTCTACTTGAGCCCCTATCCCTTCCCCCTTTTTCTTGAACAGTATTATTTTTAACACTAAAGCCCAGTTGCCAACCTCTAGGTTCTGGGTCACCTGGAATCTACTTTTCTCAGAGACGCAGAGCTAAACGCCTTAGCATTCATCCATCAGCCCCCAGAATCCTTCAACCCGGGAGACCATCACATATCCAGTGCTGGAACGGATTTCCTTTTGAGTCCAATCCTCTCACTCCCAGAGATGGTGTCTCCAGATCAGGTGAGTTCTCAGCACCTCCTTCCTCTAACTTGCCTGCCATACTCTGGATGAACACCACACAGTTATAATACTCAGGTCAATATATATATGCAGGTATATATATTCTTGTCACTGTTTTACACTTTAACAAAGAAAACCACTAGCCTCTGCTCGTCCTATTGTTTTTGCCTCCCGACCCCCATCTGCCCGTGGTGTAGCCTGCAAGAAACGTGAGCCACGGAATCCTCTTTGGCCCCCACTTTACGTGGCTCCATCACACTCACCGACGGTCAGTTTCAAAGCCCCCTGTTGGTGCAGGGTCTTTAGGGCTTTAAACTCCAAGGGCATGGTATGGGGGCTGGCCTGGGATGTATAGCCATATTTAAGGCTGTCATAATAGTGATACTTGACAGGGTTCTGATTCTGATCTCGTGGAAAGGGCCAAAAGCCATAGAGGTAGATGGTGTTGCAGAAGCGTGTAGCCAGGGTATACATCAGAAGTCCTGTGGTGGGTCTTTTGATGTGCACTTTGTTTGTCAGCCAATACCTGAAGAGTGAAAAAAGGCCCATAAGTTTCACAACTCACTTTTTCCTGAGAAAAAGCACTTTGTCATGCCCTAAAATTGGGAATATGCTAGATCCAGCTCATACAGTTAAAAATTTCAGTGTGAGCACCTACACCTTGGAAACTGGCAAATCCTATCAATCAGGGCTTCGTTTATTGTTTCGTTGATGGTCTAGTCTTAAGAAAGTGATGGAAAAAATGTTAATAACACCGATTAAACTTAAAAGAGTGTTGTAAGTGTATTCCTGTGCGCCCCTTTCCAGCTGGGTGTTAAACATTTACAAGTACCCCCTTGACAAGAAACCTCTGATCCATCAATCCCAGTTTAGAAACAAAAGGAAAAAACATCAGTCATGCAATTACTCCTTCTAGTCCCATATGATTATTGCCTGCTCTCCAAAAATTAGAAAAATTCAATGTTAGAGCCAAAAGGAATCTTAGAGATCATTTAGTCCAAGTCTCTCATTTTATAGCTGAGGAAAACTGGGGACCAATGGCTTGATTTTTATTGGATTTTCTTCAGGCAAGCTTTAGATTGTTTTTATTTTTCTGTCAAAGGACCCAAGTTTAATCCTATCTCTTCTGTTCATTCCTTGGGTGACCTTGGACAAGTCGCTTCACCTTTTGGGGCCTTGGTTTGCCAATCATGGAGGATTTGACTAGATGGTTTCCAATGTCTCTTTCAGTTCATGAACCTATGATCTGTCTGGCAGGACTTTTATTTCAGATGTTCCCACAGTGGTGGAGGGGATGGAAGAACAGAGTGTGATGTATGTTTTAGAGGGTAGCCACCATTTTGTGTCAGGGATAGCCTATAATGACAACTGCTATTGCTCCCAATTATGAAATGGAGATGAGTGATACTTACAAAGTTCAGAAGGAGGATTTGAACACAGTCCTCTGACTTCAGAGTCAGTATTCTTTACAGTGTACAGTTTTTATCCTCATTCTGTCCCCACCTAGGTTCACATCTCACCTCTGAAACTTAATAGCTGTATGACATTGTTCAGGTCAGTTTATTTCCCTGGGCCTCAATATCTGTACCTATAAAATGCGATTAGACTACATGGCATCTGAAGTCCTTCTAGTTTGAGATCTATGTGTCTGTGAGTCTACTAATTAGTTGGGTGACCTTGAGCATGTGACTTAAACATCTCTGGGTCTCAGTTTCCTCATTTGTAACATGAGGGAGTTAAGCTAGCTGATCTCCAAGGTGCCTTATAGCCGGAATCATCCATGAGGTATTTTCTGCTTCTGTAGAGATAGAATTTTGTAAATATAGAATGTAATGAGTATAGTTCTTTGTGCCATCATCCCTCTTTCTTCTGTCTTTATAACTTGTAAGGACAAATTCCCTATGTCTTTATTAACTAGCTAATTAAAGCTGCAGACATAATTCCAAGCATTCCATCCTTAGAATGTCCTCCTTCCCCTCTCTGCTTCTCAGGATCGACCCCTCCAAAGCTCAGCATTTGGACATCATGCTGCCACAAGACCTTTCCTTATTTCCTCAGTTATTAGCATCTTTTCCCAAATATTACTTTGTGCTTACTTTGTTTGAATTTTATATTTACTTGTTTTCCACCTGTACAATAAAAACTTCTTGAGGACCAGAGACTTATGATTTTGTCTTTGTGTCCTTGGTGCTAATATAGTGTTGGGTACTTAATAAATCTTTAATCTTAAAAAAATGAGCAATATTAGTCAACAAATTAACAGTGAATAACCTTAACTAATCTTAACAAATGATTTCTGAGTGAATGAATCTAAGGATTACTCTCTTAAATACAGTCTAGTCAATGGTATAGCCTAGAAGTGCCTTGTTCTATGAGTTCTGTCTCTAAAGACCCTTCCTATGGGATCCCTACCTTGCTTCCTCCCATTTGCTACTTTAAGAAAACCAAAACAACTCTCACTATAAAAAATAAAACCAAACAGTACAGTAAAAAGAGTGCTGGCTTTAGAATCAGAGGACCTGAATTCAAATTCTGATTACTACCTATATGGATTTGGGCAAGTAACTTGTCAGTTTCCTTATCAGTAAAATGAGGGTGTTTTTCTCTGGGGTTCCTTCTAGATCTTTGATCCTATGACTAATACTCTGCTTTTGATATAGCACCAATGAGGTTACCTGTCTTGGAAAAAAAAGTAAATAATTTACTTCCATAAACAAAACTATGGACTATGCAACAAACAAAACTATGTAGTAAACACGAACACTGGGGTCCTCTTGAACACTGTTGTATTCTGGAGAATTGAAATACAAGACTTTTAAAAGTCCTGCTTGGGATTTTATCAGCTACTTGTTTAGATGTAGAGAACCAGTGGCTGAAGTAGCTTTTGCCACAGTAAGCTAAAAAGTATGTCTTTACAACGTAGTCATTTTGAGAAAGGAATGGAGCTTCCCAGAAAAGAGCTGTGTGTGCTCACATGTGTACTTGTGTGTACGTGTCTAGAGTAGAGAGAGAATTTCCCAGCTTCCTGAATTTTCTGGTACTATGGGCCACTGAGCAGAGGGCAGACATCCTCTGTTGGGATGAGTGCTGGCCTAACAGGAAAAGCTCTGGGGGGTGGGGATACTTCTTCCATTCGATCTGTCTTGTTTCCCAGCTGCTATCTCAGCCAGCAGATGGAATTTCCCATTGAGGGCCCAGCTGTGATTTGGCTTGGATTACCCTGGCTCAGCCTATACTTCCCAGATTGTCATTGGGAGCTGGTTTCTCCATCAGCTGGCATGGTTGCTCATTCAGTGTAGAGGTCCCCACCCACTGAAGGCTGGTGGAGCTATAGTTAGAAAAAGTAGCAGGACAGAACTGGAGATCAAGTAACTGTGTAAGCAAATCTGGCTGCTTTGTTGACTTACTTTCCTGAGAAAAGAGAAAAGCAGCATGGTGACAGAACCCTGGATTAGAATTCTGTCTTGTGATACCTACTGGTCATGTGACCACAAATAAATCCATTTCTCCCTTAATGCAAGAACGATAAGTCCTAATTTAGGCACTTAAGGTCAGTTTTATATAAACACTGAATTCCTGGGAATCTATCATTTCTCAATTGATTAGGGGGAAAACTTAGGCAGAATCACCTGTCCCAGTGACAATCTGGGACAAGATTCTCTTATTTTCAGGGCAGAAAGCTCTAATTCCAAAAACATCACCAAGGCTGTATGTGTAAAGCAGGGTAAGGAGCAATTCCATGCATTCATTTGGCAAAAATAAAAATGTTTGGCATTAATTATCTGGGAATTTCCAGATAATTATTTTCCTATTTGACCCTAAGCTCACTGAGGGCAGGGAGGGCATTAGTATTCATTTTTGTATACCCATTGTCCATCTCAGTGACTTTTACATAAATGCTTATTATTAAATTGAACTAGGATCACAGAATCATAGATAGAAACCTAGAAGAGACCTTAGAGATTATCTAGTTTGGGGCACCTAAATGGCGCAGTACATAGAGCAATGGCCTTGTAATCAGAAGGATGTGAGTTCAAATTCAGCCTCAGATACTTATTAGCTATGTGACCCTGGGCAAGTCATTTAACCTCATTAGTTTTAAGGAAAAAAGTCATCTAGGTTAGCCATTTTATTTTAAAGATGAAGTAGGTCCAGAGATGTTATGGCTTGTCCAAGGTCACACAGATAGAAGTTGCAGAGCTGGGATATATACCTAGTTACTCTTTCTATCACTCCTTTTA
The DNA here is from genome assembly GCA_023548195.1 of Bettongia penicillata ogilbyi. Lineage (NCBI taxonomy): Eukaryota > Metazoa > Chordata > Mammalia > Diprotodontia > Potoroidae > Bettongia > Bettongia penicillata. The sequence continues at coordinate 3,438,130 of JAJHZJ010000206.1, read as the reverse complement.
CACCTATATTTTTACCTGAATATCAGATAGCTGCCTCACTCTACTTATCTTTGTACATGTAGACAGAATCTAAATGCCCTCAGGATGATTTCCTTGAAACACCCCAGTGCTTCTTTTTGCTAATCTTTCTGGCCACACATATTTAGCTATTCTCTTACCTCTTCATGGTCCAACCTTACTTTTATGGCAGTTGTATCTCAATCATGTCCAACTCATCATGACCCTTTTTGGGGTTTTCTTGGCAGAGATACTGGAGTGGTTCGCCATTTCTCTCTCCAGCTCATTTTAGGGATGAGGAAACTGAGGCAAACAGGGTTAAGTGACTTGTCCTGGGTCACACAGCTAGGGTGTGTCTGAGACCAGATTTGAACTCATAAAGATGAGTCTTCCTGACTCCAGGTCTGACATTTTATATACTGAGACACCTAGCTGTCCTACTATCCTTTGACTAGTTGGCTAAGTCCATGACTAAACTATTATATATCTCTGCTTAAATGAGCACATTTCATTTAGTCCCAAGTACCACTAAGCACGGCTTATTAAGGCAAACAACAGGAATAGACTGAAATTAGTAACAATAATTCTCTCACAAATGTAGTGAGAATGAGATTGGCTTTTTAGACTCAGAGGACCTGAGTTCAAATCCAGAGTTTGTATGACTTTAGGTAAGTCATTTCCTTTCTTTGGGGTTCAATTGCTTTATCTTTTAAATGAGGATGTTGGATGATAGATGATCTCTAAGGTCCTTTTCAGTTCTAAATCCATCTAGATTTTATGAAATACTTTACCCATAGCAACTCTGAGAAGAAAAGGGGTAGGTGTAGAATGGAAGGGAAAAGGAAATAGCAGAGTATGAAGGCACCCCGGAGGCCAGCTAGTCAAAGCCACATTCCAAAATAACACCCTCTACAAAATATTTAACAAATGTCACCTAACCTCAGCCTAGAGGAGACCTCTAGGGGAGGAGATCTCACTAACTTACATGGCTGTTGGGAAGTTTTTCCTTACTTGGAGCCTAAACTTTGCATCTTTGCAATTTTTCCCCATTGCTCCAAACAGAATCAAATGGAATTCCTCTTTCATGTAGCTATCATCCCCTCTACAGTTAGCTCCTCTCTCTCCTCCATTCCTCAACCCCAGTCTTCTCATTATCCCCGAGCCAACCCTCACATTTTATAATGTGAAGTAAAGGAAGGAAGGGAAGACCCAGATAGGCTTTCACGGCCACATAGGTAGTCCTTCGTAAAGTTGGAATGGAAATCTAGGTCTTCCAAGTCTGAATCTACTATTTGTTTGATTACAGAACGCTTTTTTTCCTTTGGTTCTTGACTTAGATCCTATTTTCATCCTTGGCTCATGTTACCTTGCTGCCCTCTTGGTACTTTGTATGATCCTGCCAGTTGCCCTGACACCCTCTGGATTATGTATTGACTGACCCATCCTTGTATCAACAATCCTGGTCCTAGATCCACACTCTGCTACCTCAGCAAGCCTTCCGGAAGGCTACAGGCCACCCCTAGTCACTACCCCTGATACAGCTTCACAGTAACAAAATGAATAAAATGTTCATCACTAAGAAGGAATCTCCTTATCTCCTGGACTTACTGCATAGGTAAACAAGGACTCCTGAATGATGTCAACAGGAATAAAGGGGCACTACATCTGGGCAGTTTGTAATAAAAACCAAGTGGATTAAAAAGGAACAAATCACTCTCTATCTCTCCCCTCCCCTCCTCCCACACCCTTTTCTTATCTCTTCAGTTGCTCTGGCCAATTTAGAGAATGTCTGTGTGGTCAACATGCATACAGTTCCTTTCCTTAGGATAACAGCTGGGGACTGAAACAAAAACCAACTAATTTTTCTTCCTCAAATGAGGCTAGCTGGGTACATCCTGGATGCTGGGCTGATGATGCTCCTTTAATATCCCAGGCCTAAGATTTTAATTACAAGGCAAGGTAATCTCCAGGAGGACAATAACTATTTTTCAAATTGGCTGCACCAATCACAATAGCTATTAAGCATGATGTTCCACAAACATAGATAGCAATGAATGAAAATAGAAGAATTTGTTTCTGTAATGTGCATCCTTCTTTCTCTCCAGGAGTCCCAAGTTCCTCTCCCTACGTGCTGAGGCCATGGTTACTCCACAGTCTAAATAAGGGACAAGAAGAACTTTAGTGTATTAGAATGTAAGTTCATTGAAGGCAGGCCCTGTCTTTGCTTAGCATAGTGACTAGTATACAGTAAGTGCTCAATTAATGCTTGTCAATTATTCATATTTTTCTAACACCTCTCTCCAGAAGGCTTACAACACTATGTGGCTACATGGAGTATATCTTAGAATCATTTCAACCCTAAGGGAGAAGCATTTCTATTTTTATATGGTTGAACTGGGCCAAGTGACATAGTAAGATTTACTTGCTGAGGTCAATCATAAAAAAGTTGGGAATAGAATCCCTGGATTCCAGTTATCTGTGTTCTACCCATCCTCCCATATTACTCCAAAGCTGAGCTGTATCTGATTGACCAGTGCTTGAGATTCTGCAGCCAATCAGAGAATAGATCAGCTGGAACGAATAGGGCTTGCCTTGGCATAGGTACAAAATCCAAAGTGGCCCTGGGAACCCCCTTGATCCATTGCTACTCTTTCTTTGGGAGCTCTAGTATCATGGAAATTTCCCTAGGTCAAAGTGATTCACCCCTGTAGTCTGACTACAGAACCAGATGGTTTTGGCTTGGGAAGGATGGCACAATTCCATGCCTATAAGTGGGGTCCATAGCTTGTTAAACAATGGAGTACTCAAGGTTGGGAGGGGAGGCCAGCTGGCTTGTTAGTTGGGGAGTATCAGAAGCCTAGATTCATTCCTGGGGCTTTTCAGTATGAATAGACAGGTTAGCAGGACACCAACTAGTAAGCTGCCAAAATAAAATATCTGTGGAATAGAATATTTATATAAATCAGCTGAGGAAGCTCCTGATGCTTGTGTCTATTAAGAAGGATATTGTCTTCTCAAGGTGTTACCCTGGAAACAAGCTGTGGCATAGTTCTTACCCAAATGGCCTGTATAGGTGGAGAGGAGATGGTGTATTATCAAAATTGATTTGAATTCTAGAATTAAATTTATACCACTAGCTTGTTTTTCTTTAAAACTTTGAGTGAGGTTCTAGGTGTTGTCCTACAAGGGTTATATTTATTAGGGAGGTAGAAAGAAAAGCCTGCTGGCCTCATTTAATTCTCTGCATTGGGAGGACTTATTCATTCATTCATTCAATCATTCATTCATTCAACCTTAGGCACTGAACCTTAAACTGAGGTTGCTCCCTGGTTAAGCATCACTTCAGAAAAGTTATTATGAAACAGGTGGATACTGCTGCAGATATCTGTATCTTGTCTTTCTTTCTCTATAGGTCCCAGTTCCTCCCTTAACATCAGGTGGATGCTTTTGTGACCTGCTTGAGCAGGTTCCTCTCAGGATCTGACTCTATGTGTCATATCCTCTCAGGATATGACTCTAAAAACAAAACCAGAAATCCATCATTTCTGGGACATGGCACCAAATCTCCCTGTGGTGGCACATTGCAGGAACAAACAAAGGTGGCTCTCTGGGCAGTGATATAAGTTTAAATTCCAGAGCTGTCCAGGAAAAGGGCTTTTTCTAAAGCTCAGTTCCTAAAAACAGTTTCACTAATACTCTGGTGGACTCTTGCCTGTTTCAGGAGTCTATGAATAATAATCTCATATTTCTGGGGCACCTTATGGTTTATAAAGAGATTTTTCTCAAACTCCGTGCTCCAGGCAGTATAAATATTGTTATCTTAATTTTACAGATGAGGAAACTGAGGTTCAGAGCAATTGATTTGCTTCTGTTTACATGATGCCTTTCAGTCAGTGAGGATCAAAGCTGAGGCTCAAATTTAGGTCTTCTGGCTTCAAATTCACTGCTTTCACCAGGATGCCATGGAAGAAAGGAACCCTGTGGCTTACATAAGTAGAGTTTGACTCTCTACTAAGATACTAAAAGCTCCAGCCAGTTGTAAGCCTGGGGTTTTAAAGCTGTAAAAAAAATGTATCTTGAAAACTTTAAAGTGCTTTGTTGAGATCACATCTTTTTCTTTTCATTATTGACTGAGAAAAGCCCTGAATCTTTGGCAGTTTGATATAGTGGAAAGAAGGAAGGGAAAGGAATAAGCAATTATTAAGCATCTATTACTTAGGTGCCAAGCACTGTACTAAGTGCTTCATAAATATCTCATTTAAAGCAGCTATATAGTGCAGTGAAGAGAGTGCTGGGCTTGGAATCAAGACTCATCTTCCTGAGTTTGAATCCAGCCTCACTCACTTAGCCGGGTGTCCCCGGGCAAGTCATTTATCGCTGCTTGACTCAGTTTCCTCTTCTGTAAAATGAAGTGGAGAATAAAATGGGACCCCCACTCCCGTATCTTTGTCCAGAAAACCTCAAAAAGGGTCATGGACATGACTGAAAATGGCTGAACAACAAATGAACTCGTCACTGAGCTAATTATTTTACAAATATCTAATTTAAGGGCACTACTTTTAGAGTTAGGGCCCTGGGTTTGAATCTTGACCATGCTAAAATATTAGCAGTGTTTCCTTGGGCAAGTTATTTCAATTCTCTGACATTCACTTTCCTCATTATAAAATGGAGTTTATGGTAACTTAACTATCTACCTCATAGGATTCTTATTAGAAAAGTACTTCATGAACTTTAATGTTAATTATATCAATCAAGCAATCATTTATTAAGTACCCGCACCCTGCTAGGCACTGTGCTAGGCACAGGAGGCAAAAATACAAAATGAAATGGTCCCTGACTTCAGCTGCTGTTATTAAAGGCGGCTAGGTGGTCCATTAGGAGGACGGGAAAACTCAGGTTCTGATTAGGCCTCAGACCCTAGCTGCGTGATCCTGGGCAAGCCACTCAGTCTTCATCTGTAAAATAGGAATAATAAGAGTTCCTACCTTACAGAGTTGTTGAGAGGATTGAATAAGCAATAAAGACTATATAAATATTAGTGATGATTATTAGTAGCCTGGAACTTTGAGTTCCTAAACAGAAATTCTAGACTTGCATGAACCTTCTTCAGCCTACCCAAAGGGATATCATATAGAAAAGTGGGATTTTAAAGGGCTATAGAGATCATCTAATTCAGCTGCCAAGCTTTCCCCTTTTGAATCATCCTATGTTAAAAAAAATCAATTTGTAAGAGGTGGTAAAGAAATTGATTTTTTTTAAAACATAGGATCATAGATTTTTTTTCCTTTTAGTTCAATCTCATTTTTTTAATGACTGAAGTGACTTGCCCTAGCTAATCAGTGGCAGAGCGGCATTTTTAACCCTGGTCTTCTGATTCAAATGCCAGGGAGCTTTGCACTACATCCTGCCATCAGGGAGCTTACCTTTGACTTAGGGAGCTTAGAGTTTACTTAAACACATTTTATTTTCAAAGTTCCTAAAAGAGTTTAAAGGGCAGTAAAAAGAGGCCAACAGCTATGGGACCATGAGAAAGCCTCCTTACTAGAGAGTTCACAGGATAATGGTTAGAGAATACTGTGGAGGGTTTGGGGGGAGGGGCAAGAGAGGTAAGAAGGTTGGGGGTCCCTGTGATGTGAAGAATTTTCAAGAATAGACTCAGATCACCAACCAGTTCAGACAGAAAAATGAAAAACAAGCCAGCAGGATTCCCCATAATGAGAGTAAAGCTATGTCACAAAATTTGACATGCTTCTACCAACATGGAATTTTGGCGATAATGCAACAGAATATTTAAATCTGGGTTGGGACCTAAATTTCATTTAACTAATCCCACTCCTTTCCTCCCCTCCCTCCTCAGTCACGAACCAGTTTATCAAAGGAATAGAAAGTTTAACATAGGATTATACTAGAGTTATTATTTACTTTTGGGGTCCAGAGGTCCCAAGTTTCGTGAAACTGATTTTGGAGTCAAGGAATGACTTGTTAGCAATGTCATTCAATATCAGGTTGTAAGATATATTTCAAGAAGGAGAGTTATGCTATTACTTAATTTTACCCGGATTAACTCTTATAAATACTCTTGTCGAGATTTGGCAGAGGTACGTATGTGTATATGAAACAGAACTGACTAAATTGTCACCAAACTGTTGAAAGAGGGTTGAGGGGTCTTTGCTGAATTGCTGGTCACGATCTTAACTTTCCTTTCCTTCACTTGAAGTATCCCAGGTCCTATAAACATGCTTGTGCCATTTTGGTGTGATGAAGAGGAGAAACCATTAAACTGAGAGCTAGGAGGTAAGCATTTGCCAGTGAAACCATGAACTGCTCTTTAGCCTCTGTGAGATCCACTGAGCCCAGCTGTAAAAAAGGAGCGTTTGGAATAGGTCATCTCTAAGGTTCCTTCCAGCTTGGAAATTCTGTGCATTACTGCTATGGTGACTCAATGGCTGTTTCTAATTTGGCTGAAGACTACTGTCTTTGAGATAGGGACAGTGTCCACCCTTATCACCATCTTCGTCATAGAATCTAGTCCCATACCTAACGCTTCTTGGATAGTTGTTAAATACAATCCAAAATTCACAAGGAACAAGAAACCAGTAGCTTTTCAAGGAAGCTGGCTCCAGGAGCATCTCAGGGAGGAAAGGAAGCATCATGACTATGTCCAGTTCCCTTAAAAAGTATTTTAATAGTTACTGTAGAGAAACTATGAAGCACAATTAGATGCTCAGACTAGAGCAAATCAGTTGGATTCCAGATCTAACATTTCCCTAAGAGTTTCAATACAAATGTTTCCACACACAGTTCCCTGGTTTGGGGATTGCACTAGGATTAGAAGTCAAGTAGTCAGTTAAAAGATATAGAAATGCCTTGAAGAGTAGGCACCACCAACCTGATGTGTGATCTCACTCTCTTTTTCTTTCTGTTTTTGAAGGAAGTGCCTTGACCCTAGCAGGAGCTCATGGATCTGGCTGCTGGCCAGTTGGTTTCTGCACCAGGCTGATAAGCCACAGGGACTCATCGGGAATACCTTTTCTTAAATACTTTACTTAGTATCTCTTCTGCCCTGGCTGTGGATGTCTGTACAAAGGGGATAGGGTCTTAAAGAAATCAGTGAGGCATCCAGGAGCCATTAATTAGGCATCACTTTACATCAGTTCTCTCACTCTAGTGGTTTGGGAAGTGAGAGAACTGGAGGGGCTGAATAGGTCAGTGTGTAGCTTTTCTGGCTGAGGGGGCTATTCTCTCTGCGGGTTACAACCTTCTCCATTGCTGTAATTGAATTAGATCTTTTCGGTACCAGCTGCTGACTCTCCTGTTTCCCACTTCTCACTGCCATAGTCAATTACCTCTGTGACTCATTTGTGGAACTCTGCCCCCCTGTTTCTCACCTCACTTGCCAACAGCCTGGCCCTCTGCATTCTAACACTCGGCAGGGAGGGCAAGCCAGCTGCTCTCCCATGTTACCTCGGTCCACATGGAGGAAGCCAGTCCAATCTGCCTGGCATCTCCCTGGCCTCTGACATGGTAGGCCTTAGCTCCTGCCAGCTCCTTGTCTGGGGATTCATGAACAAGACTGTCAGTTCAGGCTCTTTCTTTGAACTCTCAATTCTCCCTTTAAGGTACTACTTGACTACTCAGTTTATATGCCCATGATGGAGCAGGAGCGATGACAGACAGACGTGTATTAATGTGATTCTTTCAACATAAAGATGGGAGCCTACCTATCACTCTGGGAAGCCACACAAATGTCTGTCAGTAGATCAGATGTCACCAAGAGAAACACAAGACCAATAAGCTGACAAGCATTTCTTGAATACTTTAGTCTATCAGGAATGCTCTTCTGTCTTTGAGACAACTGCAACTGCTTCCAGCTGGCCTCATCTAACTCTCCACCTTCTGGTTTGCTGAAGGCCCCTAGCTTTTGATATGGAAAGCACTCATCCAAAGGACACAGTCATTATCTCATGGGCTTTACCACATCCCTGGGTGCCTGTTTTGTTTCTCAGAGTGTAATGATAAATTTCTCAAACATAAAGATCACAGAACTTCAGAGCTGGAAGGCATCATCATGGTCACCAAATCCAACATCCACCTGAACAAGAATCCCTTCTGTTACGTACTTGACATGTGACCATCTACGTTTCACTTGAAGACTTTTAAGGACTTTTCCTTTTGGAGAAGGCAGGCTGTTCTGTTTTGGAATAGCTTGGATTGTCAAGAAATTTTACCCCATTTTTACAAATTTAAATCTGCTCTTTGCAACCGCTACCCACTCTTCCTAGTTCTGCTCTTTGGGGCCAAGTAGAATATATTCAATCTATCCGTATGGAAGACCTTCAAATACTTGAAAACAGCTACCATATCTTCCACAACTCTTTTATCCAGTTGAAACATCCTGAATTCCTTCAACTAATTCTTATTAATTGAACTCAAGGTCTTTGACCATTTTGTTATTTTGAGCTGGGGTTCTCTCCACTTTCTGAATGTCTTTCCTAGTCTTTGGCATCTAGAAATAAAAATGCTACTTCAGATGTGGTCTAAGCAGGACAGCATACAGTGGAATGATCTTTTTCCTATTCTCAAGCATGTGATTTCCTGCTTCCACATTAGATTATTGATTTATACTGGGCTTGCAGTTCACTAAAATTCTTAGTTTTTTTTTTTTCCAACTGCATTGCTGTCTATCTATGACTCCACTGTTTTGTTCCTGGGAAATTGAGTTTTTGTACCCCAGTGTATGAAGGGGTTTTGAGTGAATTCTGTCCATCTCTACGGCTAGGATACATGGCATAGAATCATGTCACTCACTGGCATTCTGCTATTGCCCCATTATGCCATCAACAAATCTTATGGCTCAACTAAGGGAAAAAGTTATGTGCACTGGTTAGGTCCCAAAATGCCTTGTCCTTTCTTTGCTCAAAGCTGAGATCTATTTTCTCCCAAGTGGAATATAAACTCCCTGAGAGAAAGGATTGCTTTGTTATTGTCTCTGTATCCCTAGCACCTAGCAGCACATTACCTGGCACAGAGAATGTACTTAATAAATACTTGCTTTTCACTGTAGCTTGATGCAACTAGGTTCTCAATCAGTGCACCCTTCAGGGAGTTTCTGGCATAGAAAGATGCCACAATCTCAGGATTAGCAGCCTATTTGTTTAAAGGGCTTATTACAAGAGCTTAGAGCAATTTTGACAGATGAAAGTAAGTCAATTACAGCTAGAAATAACTCTGCCTTCCCATGATCCTTTGCCCCCTGCCTGGTTCCCTTTCAAGAGTGTTTTTTCCTCTTTACCTGCAGGCTACTCTTCTTTCTCACTAATCCTTTCTGACCCATAACAAGACATTTAAGTTAAGTTGCCTCCCTGAGGGAAAGATTATTATAAAATACTTGAAGCTTAAGAACTGTCCTTTTGGGTCAGACTTAGCAAACCAAGTGTTCTGTCCCTAACAGCAGCACAGTGAGGAATTTAAGAGAGGGCATTATTGTTCTCTTTGATATTGACATCAAATATTTAAGGATGGACCACAGGCATCCTTAGTTACTATTAACAACTTATTAGATATCTGTCATGATTGAAACCTTTCTTGAATTTATTTACTTATCCTGCACAGAAAGGCAATGGGATATAATGGACAGGAAACTGAACTTGGAATCAGGAAGACTTGGTTAAAAATTCTGCCTTAGATATTTATTAGCTGTGTGACCCTAAGTCAGTTACCCTTGTTCTGTCTCTTTTCCTTACCTATAAAATAGGGGGAAAAAATAGCTTCTATCTCATAAGATCATTGTGAGGATCAAATGAAATACTTTATATAATACAATTTTCGTATCTTAGAGTATTACATAAATGTGAGCCATTGTCATTATTTCTTGCAAGATGGATGTGCTACAGGTTCACTACCTCCTGCACTGAAGTGTGCTGTTCACAGATTTAGGTCATGGGTGATATTCTATAACTCATCATCATGAGAGAACCAAGGGAATCTGACTTTTGACTAGGTATGTAAATTCTTTTTCATCTTGAATCCAAATGAAGGGCTTTATAAAAAATATTTTTGGGTAAACATGGGGGACACAATGGACATTTTAGATCTCCTAGGGTTCCTCACCTCCTAAAGAGAAACAGAGCCCAGGAACTGAGCATGTGCTATGAAGTTGGGGAATGTGGAATATTTGCTATTTAATTCTAGGTCTTTCCATTGAGACTGCCCTTGATGGCGCAATATGCCAGTGTAAATGCCAGGCTGATGGATGCTATATTACATTAAGAGATAGAATCAGCAGACTGTTATGTGAATGCTGTGTGAAAGTCAACTTATTTGACCAGGATTGGTGAAGAACCAACAGATGGTGGTGATTTATTATCACCTCTGACTCAGGATGGATGAGGGTCAGGGGAGCACTGCAGAGCTTCTAGTTACCCCCTGTATCCTTCTCTCAATTCACTAATACATTCACTTTCCCAGGAAAAGAGACAGCCCCCAGAAGGAAGATATCATCACTAATGACTTAATCTAAATGTCTCAGCACTTTCCTTTATGTTATCTAATTAAAGAATTTCCTGTCCCTCTTTTCAGAGATCATACCTTGTGGGTTAGAAGACCCAGTTTGATTACTAGGAGCCCAATTTGCAAGAGGCTCCATATGGTAATAAAAAGGCCATATGCCCAGTCTACATCTTTGTCAACTACATCAGCTCCTAGCCTCAGGAAGAGGTACTCTTACCCTCGGACAGCATGTAGCAGGCGCAATGAAGGGTAGGCTGTACGCACATTGACATGGTGTTTCAGGATGAGCTCATTCACCCACTCTACCCTCTCCTTGCCACCCTTGGCCATGAAAGCTGGAATCCACAGGATGCTGCCATTGAGGCTGTGCAGGCGCTGAAGAAGCTTTTCCCTCCAGGTCTCATTGACCAAATCTTCGAAGGCCCTCTGGATGACAGAAGGATTCATGGTCACCAGATCTGTCTTGACCCCCACATCCTGGGCATACTCCTGGACAGGTGCCAGGTTGCACCTGAAAGAAGAAAAATGAGCAAAACACCTTCTGGAAAGTAGTAGGACCGCTATGATTTTCCCTTCCTCCTTTATCTGTTTTAGTGTTTGTTACATAGCAAATACTCAATAATTGCTTTTTCCTGTATTTATTCATTCATTAGGGTCCTCTCTATTCAACAGTCATCCATTCCACATACATTTATTAAGTACCTAATATGTGTATAGTACTAGGTGCAAGAATATTTGTGAAGATAAATGAAATCTCTGGCTTAGAGCTTTAACTCTAGAAGGGGAAGATAATAGGTACACAGATAAATGTACAAATTGGAATCCAAAAACACAAGTGTACAGCACTATGAGATTATAGGAGAAAGAAATAATTTCCAGCATCAATCAAATGATATTTCTATCCCATTCCCACAATTTAATAATAAAAAACTCCCCACTTACCAAGGGCTTTCTCTGTGCCAGACTGGTACCCTACTCAGTGGCAATGAGGTTAGCATTTGGAGGATGTTTCACAATAGTGCCAATCTGGCGTTACCCACCCCAGGCTCTAAGCCCAGTAAGTACCCTACAGGGATATTCACTAACCTTTTGTATTATAGGTTTGTGCCTAGCTATTCACATTTATTCCTCTCCCTTGTCCCTCCCCTTCTAGCCAGGTTCTTATCAATCAGGCAAAGGTTATTATTCAACAAACATCTGATTAGTGGGGAGCCACAGCTGAGGGGCATTATTTACCACTCTCAATTGGTATTAGGGCTTTATAGTTATCAATGGAAAAGTTCTTCTGGAAAAAGAAAACTGTTAGGCAAATCAGAATATATATTTATTGATTAGAGATATGAAAAGCTATTATTTTAAATGGAAACATTTAGGAGAAATTCATTTCTGTGATTTTTCTTCTCCCTCTCTCCAATCTCTTTCTTAGTTAGGACTTCATATCTCTTAGATATAGGGATGAAAATCCATTAGTCAATGGGCGTTTATTAAGTGCTTCTGTGTCAGGCACTAGGTGAAGAACTGGAGACAGAAGAAAGGTGAAGACATGTGCCCTGCCGGTAAGGAGCTCCCATTGTATGGGGGAATTGACAGGCAGATGACCATGTACAAATAAGAGATATATACAGGGAACCTGGGAGGTAATCTCAGAGGGAAGGAATTAACAGTGGCAGAGACCATGAAAGGCCTTCTGCAGAAGGTGGGATTTAGGGTGGGAGGCTGGGGAAATGAGAAGGCAGAGCAGAGGAGGGAGAGCATTCCAGGCATGGGAGACAGTTGATGAAAAAGCAGGAGTCCAGACATGGGGCATCGTGTATAAGGAACAGCAAGGAGGCCAGTGTTGCTGGGTTACAGAGTAAGAGGAAAGAAAAACAAAAATGTTGTGAAGGGCTTTAGAAGTCTAACAGATCAGATGTTCTGAGCTTCTGAATGCCCATCCTATGACACCAAGAGTTCTTGTCGGACGGAGCAAGGGATCTCGGTGTCACTGGTTTAGTGCATGCAGACATAGAAGATGTATTGGGCTTTCAAATGCCTCCTATAAGTCTTTAAGCCTAGGGCTGATCCTAGGAACCCTAAATTTTCCCTAGGAGCATGCGTGCACTTCAGGGACAGTTTTGAGGGCCTTATTCCAGTGTAAGCTTTCTCATTGTCCATTGTGACTAGATTTTAGATCTACTTGGGGTGTTGATGATGGGGGAGATCCCATACTCAATGGACTCTGAGGACAATCCAATTTATCAAAAACTTTAATTCCATGGTGGGTTGGGAAGAGAAAAAAATGGTATATGTGACTTAGGTTTTTTCCTCCTCAATATCAAAGTAGGTCTCCCGTAAGAATTCCTGACATTTATAGGAAGGCAAGAAGGATCCATGGTTTCGCTTGGGGAACTTCTTTCACCAGTGCAGATTCCTAACCCTAGTTACTAGATAGGGAACCTAGTGAGTTGCCAAAGAGACACCGCGGTTAAGTTAGCTGCCCCAAACCAGAGTTATAAAGTGTCAGAGGCAAGATTTGAGCCCATGTCTTTCTGACTTTTTATTTCACTACATCAGCCTGCTTCTTCACTTATGGATGCTGGGAGAAATGCTGTTCCACCCCCTTTTTTAACTCTGCCCTTTGCTTTCCTTATTTGTTGAGATGAAGTTGTCTAACTTCATTAAAAGAACGTAGGTGTTTTTTTGCATGTAACTGGGTAAAAATAAAATACTAAATAAGAAAAAAAGGAACACATATGTTCTTGAGTGTGGGTGTGTGTGTAAAACCAAGATACATATATGGAGTAGAGAGGACAGAAGGGTGTTGAGATAACTAAGAAGGTATATGTGTTAGGAATAAGCTTGGAGGGTATGAGTCTTTAGAACTTTTATTGCATTTTTCTATGAAAGGAACGGACCTGCCCATTTTGATCCATTCTTGACTCACTATGGATCTGTTGGGGAAAAATTGGTTGGCATGAACTTCTGTAAGGTGGACTTTTGTGGGAGGAGCCATCCTGTATTGGCTTTAAAAGGAAAGTCTTCATTGCAGATGGTCTTTTTGTTCTTTTATTGACTTTTCCTTTTTCGGAAGAAACAAGAGGGCATTGGAACTAGCAGAAGACATGGGCCTTATGGAGAGGAGATCTCTTCAGTTTAGAAACTGCAAGTGGAAATTACCACAGTGGAAGTTATATGTGCCCTTCTCCATGTGACCTGAGAAGACAGTTCCTGAACCCTTGCTTATTGGATAAAAACGGATGGGAAATCATGGATAACATTGAATTGTTAGGCAGCTCAATACCCAAAGGCAGCCTTCTAACAAAAGAAGGGGTGGGAGTTCCTGGGAAATAAGCATATGACCACCCCCTGGAAGATGGAAGGGCAGCAAGGGACCAAAACTGGGACATACATAGATGAAGTCTTTTGAAAAAAGACTTAAATTTTGTCCTTTGCTAACATTGTGAGTTATTCAGAGAGTGTAGGTGAATGATAATCGGGTTAACTGTTGTAGCACCCTCAAGTTAATTTCCTTCTGCAGCAATCTAAGCCCCCAGGATAGTACCATAAGGCTTGATTCCTGTATAGGCCCCTGGGTGGAAGAGGGATTCACCAGAATGCTGGGGGAATTGTTTCCCCAGGAACCCCAAGTTCATTTCCCTCCTGAGGAGAATCTAAACCACAGGGTGGTGCTATGAGTCTGAAAAATTGAGGAGCCCTGGGGAATGGTTTGACTCACTGTAGAGAGAAAATGATTGTATTGATTTTTGAAATAGGCTACTATGAGTCTTTTATGGGTTTCTTGCATCTTCTATTAGGTGGAATAAGGAATGTCCTGTAGTTGATATATACATTGTTACCTTGCGTGCTTGTATGGGAGTTGAGGGACTTTTATTCTCATATCTAGTGGCATCCTTGATAGGAGTTATATTTGAAGAATTTCTCATATTAGCTCTAGGTGGGGTTATGTGAGCAAAAGAATGATGATTTTGGGTCTATCGCTAAGAATGAAACTAGTCCGTATACATGAAAAGCCTGGGAGTAAGGATGGGGTAGTTCCCAGGTTTATAAGCATTTGTAAACCCTAAGTTGGATTTGCCTTTGGTGAGGGAGCATTTCCCCAGTGAGTCCTTTATAATGGAAAAAGCTAAGTAGTTCTATAGTAATTATAAGTATATGTGTCTGCCTTGAAACTCTGATTTCTGATAATTCAGAAATTGCATCTCTATAAAACTTAATGCTTATCATAATTCCCAAAAGAATTATAATTAGAAAGGGTATACACTATGAATATGACAACATTGTCATTCTTTGTTATTCAGAATGATGAAACAATGGGGGATTTTTTTGTGTGTGTGATCCATTTCATACTTTACATACAGTAACAGCATTCCCTCACTCATCACACCCAAGGTGAGAAGAGGACGGGACAAGCAGCCTCCAGATTTGTTTTTTCAGCCCTGGTCTCTCTCTTGAGGTTCAGACTTGTATTATCAATTGTCTTCAGGACATTTCTCCCTGGCTGCCCCACTGGCATGTCCAGCTTAATTTGGCCCGAAAGGAATTTATTCATTTCCTATTAAATCTGCTTGTCTTTCTAATTTGGCAAGATTTGTCATTGGTGCTACCATCTACTGGGATTCACATTTAAAATCTCGGTGTTCTACCTGATTCTTCTCTTTTCTTACTTCTCATAGTCCGTTACCATATTTTGTTGGTTTTTGTTACCCAAATGTCTCCCATCTTCCTCCTCTTCCCAGTTCCCACTGCCATTTCTAATTCCAGTCTCTCATAGCACCCACCTAAACTATTGCAAAAGCTTCCTAATGTTCTCCTCACAATCTTCCACTCCAATCTTTTTCTCAAAATGCCGCCATATTCACTTTCTTTAATTGCATATTTAATCATGTTTCTTCTTTGCTCAAAGCTCTTCAATACTCCCTCCTGCTTACCAAATAAAGCTCAGACTCTTGTGGCTGGCATTCAAAGCCTTCCACCTCTTCCAATTTCAGCCTGTTCTTACACTGCTACCCTCTGTGTGATTCAACAGAAAACCATCTTCAGCCTCTTGCTGTTTCCCATATATATTAAGTGCTTTCCTGCCTCTGTCCCTCTGCTTTTATTTTTACTCATGGCTTGGAATACCCCCAACACACACTCCTACCCCCTGCCTGTTCCATTTATAGGTTTACAGGAGCATGGCTTTAGAGCTAAAAGGGATTTTAGGGGTCATTTAGTCTACCCCCATCATCACCCTCCCATTTTACACAGGGGGAAAAGGAGCCAAAAGGTCTAAATAACTCTGCCAAGGGTCACACCAATAGTGGCAAAGCCTAGATTGGAACCCAGATCTTTTGATTCCAAATCTAGCACTCTTTCCCAGCTAAACCATGTGACCTAATTAGATGGAATTCAATTCAACAGCTATTGTAATAAGTGTCTACTGAGCTAGAGATTGGGTGGCATATAGAGCTTAGATAAAAAAATTATAGCACCAACAATAATAGCTAGTATTTATATAGTGCTTTAGAGCTTGCTAAGTGCAAATATTTCATTTGAGATAAATTTTAAAAAATTGTACCTGTCCTTCCTGGGGCTTATAGTCTACTGTAGAACTGGAAGTAAGTGGGAATACATACATAGATACATACACATACATATACATACATGATATATACCCTGTAAATGGGCAGTAACCCTAGTAATGAGGATGCTGTTGATGATATAATAGCTAATATTTTCATAAGACTTACTATGTGCCCATGAATACTTTTGTACTCTACTGATTTGTATATGTTGTATCCACCTACTGGGGAAACTGGGTGGCTCAGTGGATAGAGAGTCAGGCCTGGAGCCAGGAAGACCTGAGTTCAAATTTGGCTTTAGATACTTACTAGCTGTGTGACTCTGGACAAGTCACTTAACCCTTTTTGCCTCAGTTTCCATATCTGTCAAATGAGTTGGAGAAAGAAATGGCAAACCACTCCAGTATTTCTACCAAGAAAACCCTAAATGGGGTCAGGAAGAGTCAGACATGAGTGAAAATGACTGAACAATAAATATCCCCCTACTAATTTGGGAAGATCCATTAGGGTAGGCAACTTATCTTATTTTACCTAGCTAGTAACTATTGCCATTTGCTCCATACAGTAAGCATTTAATAATTGCTTGTTGAATTGAATTCAATTGAGTTGAAGAAGGAAAAGCAGGAACATAGACACCAATTTATATAGGGTTTGTGCTTTGAGCTTGCTTGGAGTCACTGGCCTTTTCAAACCTCCAAGGGTTTTATTTTCAGGCTCAGTCAAATACATCCAATTAAAGAATCATCTCTTACATAAGGCATCTGACATTAGTCACTGGCCTCTCTTTATTGTGACTCCTATGAGCTGACTCTCAGAGGAATAGGTGTTTCTCTGAACTGAAAAATGAGTGAGTGGTGGAACTGTTTCGCTGTTCTGGAAGCAAGTATGTCCATATTCCCCAAATCCAAAGGGCATGCAAGGGGAATGGAGATTCTCATGTTCTTCAGCATTGCAGAAGGAGAGTAGAGGGAAAGGCAGAGGTTGGATATCAGGTACAAGAAGCCTAAGGTTTCAGGAGCACTGGTTTTGACCTTGTCCTCAGGGTAGGGAAAATGGAAGTTAGGAGGGGCAGAAGAGGTGGTAGTAGCTCCATTGATTCCTGAAGGCTCTATTAATATGAAGTTGCTCTAGGGTCTGACGGTGGAGGTGCTATGGTCTAGTACAAAGAGCACTGGAATAGAAAAACTGAGTTTCAAGCCCACTTCTACAACTAACTAGTTGAGTGATATTGTGCAAGTAAGTCACTCAGCCTCCTTGGATTTCAGGTTCTTACCAATAAAACAAGTGGGTTGAACTAGATGCTTCCTAAGATCTCTTCCAGCTAAAAAAATCTATGATCCTATGAACAAAGATCTTGTGATCCTGACAAGATCAACCTGTTGAACACGGATGTGATGCCATTGAGCATATATGTCAAGGAGGTCAATGATGGAAAGGTCCCATATATATCTACATAATTACAGTCTCACTTTCTACACCGGCAATAATCTGGAAACAGACACCTTTCACATCGATTGGGGAAGGGCAGAATAAAACATAGTAAGAATGTACAGAATTAGAATTATACCAAAAGGAAAGATAGATTTGAGGAATTGAGAGAAATGTGGGAAGACTTATATGAACTGATACACAGTGAAACAATCAGAACCGGAAGATAAACAATGACCACCAATAATAATGAAGACATGCAACGATCCATCTTGGGTCCTGGAGACTGAAATTAGAACAAAGTAAAGGGCAGTGAACCAGGGATATGAAATGTTACATATCGGTCTGTCAGTTGCTTTGTACCTAGGTTTGCTTTCCTCTTTTTAAAATTATGAGTGGATATTATGGGGGATATTTCTATGAAATGAATGCAGTATAAAATAAAAATGCATCAATAAGATATTTTTAAAAGAATATTAAAAACACTCGAATGAATGTGATGGGACTACACCTATGATTTCATTGGTATAGGAGATTCTCTCTACCAGTGCAAGTTTGCCCCTATTTGCCACTTAATCTTAGAGTTGCTGCAGTGGGATGGAGAGGTGAGGGAGGAAGTGGGTGGGGTGGGGGGACCGAAACATTAAATGACTTGCCCAGGATAATAGTCGTGTTCCTGAGAGATAAATCTTAAATCCAGACTTGCTTTCTCTCCATGTGCCATACAGTTTCTCATGACTACTTTAAACAGCTGGGTGGCGCAATGGGTAGAGCACTGTACCTGGATTCTGAAAGACACTGACATTTCTTGATTTTGTTCTTTTGTTTATCTTACCCTCCTATTATAGTTGACCCATAGCCTGAATGGAACCACTCCCACTACTGATCTCCCTGGTTTCCTTTGAGATCCAACTAAAATCGCACCTTCTACAGGAAGCCTTCCCTAACTGCTCCTATTCCAATGCCTTTCCTTTGCTAATTATTTTCTATTTATCCTGTATATAGCTTACTTTGTACATACTTATTAGTATGTTGTCTCCTTCCTTAGAGAAGAAGCTCCCTCTGGGCAGGGACTGTCTTTTGCCTCATTTTGTATCCCCAGAGCTTAGCACAGTGCCTGGCACATAGAAAGTACTTAATAAATGCTTATTGATTGAAGATGGCATAGGCATGGAGTAATGGGAAGGCTAACAAGAACCAGTTGAGAACAATGTTAATACCTAGCACAGTGTTTTGCCCATAGTATATGCTTATAAATAGCAAGGGGGTGGAAAATCAGCCCTGTGTGTGCTCTTATAGTGTGTCTCATTCTTGCCACAGTGGACCAAAGAGTTCAAAGGTGAACTTTTTTCCCTGACAACTCTCTGCCTCCCTGTAAAGACTCTTCAGTGGTACTGGGATGAGGATAGTCAGAATAGTCCTATAGGAGGGGTCTAACAGAAAATTTAGGATTAAATTGTGGCTCTGACCCTTGCTGACTTGTGTGCCTCTAGCCAACTATTTCACACCTCTGAACCTCGGTTTCCTTATCTGTAAAATGGGGATACCAGTATCTTCTTTATAATCTCATAGAGTTATTGGCAGGAGATTGCTTTGTAAAGAGTGAGTTGCTAAGTAAATAAGAGCAGCAATCCTGGTCATTTATTTGTGCTTCTCTACTAGTGTCGGATTTTGATCTATCAAGTGCCTCCAATTAAGAGGCAAAGGAATGAGGAGAATGAAGCAATGCAAAAATGATAGACCTCACCCTGCTGGTTGGGAGCTCAGTTTAGCTTTTTTTAATCCAAGGGCAGAGGTCATGCAATTGTCATTCTTGGTTTTCACATGTGTCTCTTACCATGGTTGGGATGTCTCTACAAAAGAATTGCAAATCTCTCTGAGCACACACATAAATCAGCCCTGGGTACACACAAATCCATGGGCACCTGCTAGGCATGGACTTTAAAGATAAAAGGATGGCTTTCCCTTTGAGCAGTACACTGGTATCTGGAGTCCTTTTCTCTCTAAATACACATACACACACACACACACACACACACGCACACATATACCTCTCGCACACACGTTATCCCCTAAGAATATATTTGCATTGGAGTGTGTTTAGATGCTATCTCTTATACCCTCGAATCCTTCTGTCATACTGTCTCTCCTGTGGGTCCTCATTATATGAGCATTACACAATGTCAATAATCAAATTAAAAAGAAGTTATGTTTGAATGTGGGAAATAGAAATATAGTATGTATACATGCAGTCTTTATGTATCAAAGTGAGTGACAGCTTTCCATTAGACTTTAGTTTTACAGGGTTCTTATCACTAGACCACACTGTCTTTCATCTGCATTTAAGTGGATAATGAATGGTGAGACTATGGGTGACCTGGGAAGGGGACTAGTCTTGACCAAAGTTTGCAATTTGGGTGTAAGCCTTATTGAGCATCATACAATATTAATCCTTGTGAAATATTAAAATGAAATGATGTGTGTGTGAAGTGGAACGATGGTATCCATACACGCACCATAGTCTCTATGTTCCATGGGAACTATTGCCAGAGAGTTCTTTGTCATGTCTGACTATATTGGATGGAGTATTGGATAGTACAAGTAACACTGGACAACTATCTGAAGACATGGGTTGAGTCCTGCTAATTATTAGCAAGACATTTCTCCTTTCTGAGCCTCCATGTTGTCAGATGAAAAGCAAAGATGACAACACCTATATTTTGTAAATCTAAATATGCCACACAAAAGTAATAACTCTTCTTGTTGATAGCATCATAGCTCTAGAGTTAGAAGGACCTTAAGAACCCTCCAATCCAGCCTCCTTATTTTATACTGAGAAAAATGAGACTTAGAGAGGTCCAGTGACTTGTCCAATATCACATGACTAGTAAATGGCGAATCAAGGATTCAAACTCGGGTAATTCTGACTCCCAAACCAGCATTCTTCCTATTTCATCATCCTTGGCTCATCTGCTTTTTATGCTAATTCCTATTCCAATGGTTTCCCTCCATTTTAATTTAGCTAAACCAATCAATCAATCAATCATTCAGCCTACTCTGCGCCTTCACTGTGCCAAGCACTGGAAATAGCATAGCCCCTTTTCTCTATTGGGGGAGACATATGTACAAACAAACATGTAAAATCTATGCAAAATAAATATCAGGTAATTTTGGGAGGGAGGAAACCAGGAGTTGGGGGGATCAGGAAAGTCCTTGGGTGGAAGGTGACACTTTGGGCTGAATTTTGAAGAGAACAAGGGATTCTAAGGTATGATTGGGGGCGAGGGGGAGGGACTGTTGAGAAGGGCTCTAACTTTAAGAGTGAGGGACAGTCGGTGCAAAGGTGTAGAGATGGAGATGTAAGGAGCAGTGAGAAGGTCATTTTGGCTGGACTGGGAATGGCATAATATAAAAGAAGCCTGGAAAGGTAGGATAGGACCGGATCATTTTGAAAGGCTTTAAATGGCAAGGAAAGGAGTTTATATTTGCTCCTAGAGTTAATAGGGGGTCCAGGGGAATTTATAGAGCAGGGGATTGACATAAATTTTAGGAAAATCACTATGGCAGCTATATGGAATTGACATAACTCGATTTATTAGAAATCTTAAATCCCCCCTTTTATACTCCTAGCTTTCTGCCATTTTCTGCTGGGCACTCTGCAAGATATATCAAATTGTGATCAAGAGAACATTGATTTTAATCGCCATAAAATGCAAGTTCTTAGAGTTCAGTGACTTTGTTCTGAGTTTTGTTTATACCTCTCTAGTATCTGGCATAGTCTCTTAAATGCTTGTAAGCAGCGAGGTAACAGGAGACAGAATACTGGATCTGGAGGTCGAAGACTTGAGTTCAAATCTAAACTCAAACTAGTTTATGTTACCCCAGGCAAGATCCTGTCTCTCTCAAGCCTCCCATTTGTAAAACTGGGGATGATAGCAGCGCTTCTTTCCCAGGATTATTGTGAATATCAAATGAGATAATATTTGTAAAGTCCTTAGCACAGTGTTTGGCACATTACAGGAACTTAATAAATGCTTCAAAAAATTTCATTGGAAATGACATAGGCTCTATGATCTAGGCTCAGTATATTTCCCCAAATCATCAAACATTTGAAAGACAATTTCTTTTCTTTCCATATCTCAAAGTGGAAATCTCAATATGGCAGTATTGAGACAGGAATGGTGACTCTCTAGGTCCAGGAAATCTGAGATGGCTCCATGCAAATTTTCCATGGGTGGTGATGCGTGTGGAATGAAACATCCAGGATTTCCATGACCTCGCTCTGTCTGGGGAATAACTGCATAGACACCTGTCCCTGTAGCGTCTCTAAGGCACCAGGATGGATATTCTATTTTGAGTGAGATGACTATTTTCAAACGCCCATGCTAGTGAAATATGAGAAGAAGGGTTGAAGGAAAAAGATGTGGGATCTCTGCCTATTGCTTTCCCTGACTTCTTTCAAGCCCCAACTAAAATCCCATCTTCAACCTCTCAATTCTAATGCCTAGAATTCTGAGCAGCAGGGAGGCATAGTAGATAAAGTACTGGGCCTAAGAAGACCTGGATTCAAATTTGACCTCAGACACTTACTAGCTGTGTGACCCTAGGCAAGTCATTTAACTTCTATTTACCTCAGTTTCCTCACCTGTAAAAATGAATAATAAAAGCATCTTCCTCCAAGGATTGTTGTGAGATCAGATGAGTTAATATTTGTAAAGCAGTTAGCATGGTGCCTGGTACATAGTAAGTGCTATATAGAAGTGTATTCCCTTCTTTCCTCCAGTGTCTTTCTTATCTCTCTTAATTATTTCTTATTTATCCTGTGCATAGTTTGTACATCACTTGTTTGCTTACTGTCTCCCCCATTAGATTGTGAGCTCCTTAGGGTAAGAACTGTTTTTGCCTCTTTTTGTATCCTCCATATAATGCCTGGTACATAAAAGGTACTGAGAAAATATTTATTGACTGGCTGATAGAGTCAAAATCCTTATTCTCAATTTTGTCCAAGTAGGAAAACTAAGGGTATCATGTTATATGGAAAAACCACTAAAACTTGGAACTGGTTCCAGCTCTACCATTTACTGTGTGACCTTAGCTAAGTCACTTATATTTCCTGGGTCTTGGTTTCTTCATCTGTAAAACAAAGAGGTTGAACTAGTTGTTTTCCAAGTCTCATTCTAGTTCTAAATCTACAATCCTATGATCTTAGGCAGAAGAGAAAGGGCCAGCCTAAAAGTCAAAAGGAACTGAGTTCAAGACTTGTCTTTGAATGGACCACTGGGTAAGTTATTTAACAGCTCTGTTCTCTATGTAACTCTCTTAGACTATTAGAAAAAACAGAATCATCCCTAGCGGAGGAATTTTCACACCATGAGCTCCCTATACCTAAAAAATCACAGATTCTGGCACAAATGTAACTGCTGTTATAATAATGCTTCAAGTAATATAGAGTCTCCTGCATTTTATATCATTTCAATGCTTTGAGATTCTTAAGTGTACTATCCTCCAGGAGGAGAGCCTCAGTTTTCTCATCTGTAAAATGAGGAGGTTGGGCTTGCTGGTTTCTGTTTCCTTTAAACCCTAACTCTGTGATCCCATGATCTCTCTATTTGTCTTGCATGTGCATAGATGCTGGCTCCTCTATTAGAATGGGACCTCCCTGAGGGCAGGGACACCACCCACAACTCAGCCTTCCTTCATATCCCTGGTGTTGAGTGCAATGCCTGGCACATAGAAAGTGCTGGACAGATATTTATTGATAGACGGACTGAATGGACCTCGGTTACTGCTTCTACTCATCTGACATCTCCCTGTCTGTCTCTCACACCAATTTCAAGTGTGAACCACCCCTCAGGGAATTACCTTATCACAAAGCTGTGAGTGTCTATCTCCCGTCCACAGCCACTGTTTAGCAGAATTCCAGAGTTGCCCACAATGGCACAGGTCCTGAAGTGTTTGTTCTTCAAGGGAGAGGTTCTGGGCAGGAGTTCATACAGGTTCTGTGACACATTCATGGTGCTAGCTCGGTCAAAGATGTAGTGGATGATGTCTCCAGGCTTCAGGGTCCCCTTGAGCACTGATATGTCTTTTTCAGCATCCAGGAACTTCAAGATTTGCTTCCTGGAAAAACAGTCACATATATAAGTGACAGGAAAGGGTCTCCTTCCTTCATCCCATCTCCATAATGTAGCCCTTTCTCTTGTCAGCTGTTCTTAAGGCGGAGTGCTAAAGGTGACCCAAGGACCAATTTTCTTTGGCAGGTGGGCTGTCTGCCACAGCTGAGCCCTTACCCTTGCACTTATGGCAGATGGGACAGTTGCCACCTGCCATGAGAGTTGGTGACTCACATTTCTTTCTCCAATCTGAAGAGGAAGCTGCCAAGTCAGTGTGCCCCTCTAGCACACTAGAATTGATTAGGTTGGAACCTTGGCACACCACACAAAAAAAAGATGACAGATTGTTGAGTTATCCTATACTGGAGCATCTTTGACAAGGACTGACACTGAGTAGGGTCCTGACTATAGGAGTAGGAGGTCAGAGTTCAATTCTTACTTGCTTTCTAACTAGCATCTATCTTTTATTTTATCCCAGTCTCTTCTGTGGTAAATTGGAGGGGGACATTGATTGAACAGCTTCATCTCTAGGTTGGGGAAGAAACAGTGCATTGCAAATTCTTGTATCCTAAGGTCTCCCAGTGCATCTTGGGCCATCTTCAGTCATCCTGGAGTCACTGGATCCAAATGGCTCTGGAGGAGAAGTGAGGCTGGTGACCTTGCACAGTCTTCCCTTACTCAAAACAAAGTCAGGTGAAAGTCATGTCATCGTTTCTCTGATGGCATGGTTTTCTTTGGCAACGAAGTATGAACACAGTCTACCTCAGATGGCAACTGATCAACTTACTCAATGGCCTGTGGAGGCATCTTGTACTTTTTTTGGAAAGTTTTAATGACTTGCCATCAAAGGAAACTGCACAGTCAATTTTCAGCAGTTGCTTAATGCATCTTTCTATTCTGCAATATTTTAGCAGTGTTTACAAAAAATACATTTTGGTTCAAAGTCAAGAAGGGCTAAGCATTGTTTTTATCATTTGGAGCTTTTTCCCTACTTTTTTTGCCCTAGGCCTCTATAAAATGGAAGGACTGGATTAGATGATCTCTAGGTCTCTTCCAGATCTAAGTCCATGAGGTTTGACAAATATCCAATGATTGCTAACTAGGTTCAGGGTTGTCTGCAATTCTATTCCATTCAAAAACCATTTTTAAGGCACCTACTATGTATAAGGTAATGTGGTAGGTGCTGGGGACAGAAAGACAGAATGAAAAATCATGTCTGCCCTCAAAATTATATTTACTAGCGGGATACAACACGTACAAAAATGATTTGAAGATGGAGAAAACACTAATAATTAGGAGGATGAGGGAAGGCTTCCTATAGGAAGTGGCACCCAGGTTAAACCTTGAAGGAAGCTTAGGATTATAAATATAGGTGAGGAACATAGGGGAAGGAATGCATTTTAGGCAAAGGGGACATGCTATGCAAAGGTTGGGGGTAGGAGGTGGCACTCTGAGTTTGAAAACAGAAAGTGGTCCAGTCTAGCTAGAAAATAATATGACCCTTAGCTTTTGGGAAAAGAAAGAACCTTCTATATGGTTGGTTTCTCTTAGGATAGTGAGATCATATTTTTAAGACTTAACCTTGACCTATCCGGCAAAGACACATTTACAGTATAATAGAGTATAAGCAGAGAGGAATTGTATTAGACATGGCCATATGAAATGGCCTAAATTCATACAGGAGCAGCTAGGTGGCACAGTAAATAGAGCCTGAAATCAGGAAAACCTGAGTTCAAATCCTGCCTCAGACACTTCCTAGCCGTATGCCAATAGCTTAACCTTAGTTTGCCTCAATTTTCTCAAATGTAAAATGGGAATAATAGTACCATCCATCTTCCAGGGTTGTAAAGATCAAATGAAAGAATGTTTTTAAAGTGCTTATCAAAGTGCCTGGAACATAATAGGTTGTATGTAAATGTCAGGTGTTGTTCATTCAGGAGAAGCTGCAGCCTTTTGAAACAAATAAACAAAAAATGAGAGATTTCATTGAAATAGAGCTCATTTCATTATAAGATCTCTAAGCACCTTGTAGATATGAACAACTAATCAATATATCAGCCAGATGTTTTACTTTATTTAAAATGTTTTTACCTTAATTTTTCAAGAATCAATGAATTTATTTGTGGAATTTCTTCCTCTACTGATGAAGGCTGTAATGCTACAAGAGTTCATGAATTGCTATGGCTGAGAAAATTCATCGCCTGGTGGACAGCCTTCTGGTGATGAGCCTTTCCAAGCCTAGCTGGCCTGACCTTTAGATGACAGATGTACATTCTATCACTGGACCCAAGCTTGATGTCTTGCCAGCTTGGTAGGATCTGCCAGAATTCATGTGTTGCTGCCATTGTCCTTGAGAAACCAGGGTTACCTCCATTCCCCCAGAAAGCATCAGAATTTGGACTGCAGAAAGACCAGAACAGCACTTGGCCATGAGACAGAGGCTCAGATTGAAATCTTGCCTCTCTAATTCACCAGTTTTGTGACTTTGGGCAAGTCACTTAACCTCTACGCGACTCAATTTTCTCATCTGTAAAATTAGAGCATTAGGCTAAATGGTCTGTTAGTCTCTTGCAATTCTAAATCTGTGATCTTATGATCTCTGTTGTGCAGATAGGAAAAACGATGCCTAAAAGGCATAAAGTTTTCAGTTGACCGTGGATTCTTGCAGGCCAGGCCAATGGGAGCCCTGATATTTAGCAGGGCAGGGGAAGCCTGGAGGGGATAATACCCCCTCTCCTCTTCCATTGATTCCGTTTCTTAATTAATGAAGTAGAGCTTTTTCTCACATGCAGAGAAATCTTGCATTTAATAATTTGTACTCCTTGATGGAAAATGGAAGCATTGTTGCTATTTACTGGTGCTTCCCGAGGATTGTGTAACTCAACCAACTCACTAATTTGTTTGGGAAATGGCTAAGAACCTTGCAATTACCAACCCCAAAGTGTTCAAAAGCAGAGAAAGCCCACAAATAAAGGTTTTCATGAGTGCATTAATTTCTAATTAATTACTAGAAATTACTATCAATTATTAAACAATATTTCAAATGACTTAAAGAATCTTTTCTTATGAATCATTTCAATGACTAATTGCCTGGATTTGAAAGGATTTGTCCCTCCCCTTGGGTGAAAGCAAGTTGTTCATACTGAGGGATCCTCTGGGCTCACAGTCAAGAGCTCTGCGATGGGAAGGGCCAAGCTCCTTGACAACTAATCCATCACAGTCCCCTAGGGTATGACTCCCTTCTCAGGCTCACCCACCCCAATCTCAGGACCCTAAGCTGGAGAAACTCCTCTGCTTTGTGCCTTCAGTGAAACGATTGAATTTCTTTGGCAGTTGATAAAGGGGAATAAACTGAAGGGAGTTTCCTCCAGATGAGGCTGAGCTGGCAAGAGGAGGTACAATTTCACTCACAGTTGGTCTTAATGACAACACAGTGCCACTTATTAAAGAGATCAGTAATATGGGCCTGCAGCTGTCAGGAAGCCATAGCTGGGGAATGTAGAACCAGGGACCTTGCAGGAAGAAATGTTGAAAGGAAAGGTAGGGGAGTAGAGAGAGAAATCTACTTCTTCAGATGATTCTTTTTTGGCTGCTCATTTCTGTTTCTGCTCCCACTCTACATACTCTCTGGAGATCATGTATTTCTAGAATTTGTTCTCTTTCTATGCAAGATATCTTTATCCTGGAAACTGGAAACCCAAGGCATGAATGATAGGACTGCTACTTTTCCTTTGTACCTTTCTACAACCTCATTTTCCACTACAACTCTAGTTCAATGGCCATACCCTAGGGCCCTTGCTAGACAAAACTGTGATCTGGGTAAAGACTTTTATAGCATCCCCAGACTCCCTGTTTGCTACCCTCTTGTACTTTTCATAGAGCTAATTCACTTAAATAAATTTTTAAGAATTATTGCATGCAAGGTGCCATGCCAAGTATTGGGAATATGAAGGTAGATGCTACACTGACCCAGGTCTCTAAGGGCTTATAGCTGAATGATGCTAGGCCTGATCTCATGTCCACAAATTCTCCTTTCACAAATGTGTAATTAGATTCTTTATTCTTATGAAAAAGTAAATGACTGCTAAAGTCATAAAGCCCCTCTCTAAAGGGAATCTGCATCATAATAGCTGTCAAAGTCTTAAATAAATAAATAGTTGTCAAAGTCTTACTAATAATAATAGCTAATATTTATGTAACACTTTACTTTTTTTATAGCTCATTTTGTCCTTTCAACAACCCTCAAAGTTAGGTGCTATTACTATCCCCATTTTACATATGAGGAAATTGTTAAGTGATTTACCCAAGGTCACACAGATAGTGTCTTGAGACCAGATTTGAACTCAGGTCTTCCTGACTCTAAGGTCAACACTCTGCTTCACCACTTACTTACCTCTATCATTAAAGGATGGAATTTCTGGCAACAGCCAGCAGGAGAGGGAGGATTTGGGGAGGGTCTGTGATTCTCATTGAGAACTTAGGGAGCAGGTACAGGCTTGTCTGGTGATCCTGTATACATGCTACAGAGGTCATGCCGACTTCATCTATGGGTATGGATGGATAGATCCAGAGTAACTCAGTGATGGACTTGGATGGAGACTTTCTCTGGCCAGTCTTTATAAAGACATTTATGTTGAAATTAATGGCAGATTTTCAATAGCTGTGATTCACACCTCAGCCTCAAATCTGGTGAATCTCATTGGTTTCTTAAAAATGATGAAAATATTATACCCCAGAAATCTAGCATAGTGGCACTATGGATATATTCAAGAAAGTAGAAGGTTGACCAAATGGACTTGTGTGATCAGAGAGGCAGCAGTCCCTTGATTGGTCTAATCTGGGGGGGATCACTCCTGCCTAGTGTTCTCAAATAGAGGGCAGCTAAGTGGTCACCCTTTCTCCTTACTCCTCCTGTGTTGGCCCCCCCCATAACTCACTTCTTTGGAACCTTGAACCCTTCTCCCAGACTCCCAGTTCTACTATGGTGCCATACACCTGCTGGGCTGCTAGGCTATGGAGATCTATATTTCTGACTGATCACTTACAGATGAAGCTTGCCTCAGCAGGAGGTAAACATTTTATTTCTATCTTGACTTCTTTCGATGATAAAGAGAGGCAATTTGCCAGCTTGTGCTGAAGAGGGCCAAATCTGTCTTTTGTCATATAGGTAATTACCAATACCTGATCTTCAAAGACAGGGTCTGGTTGTGTCTCCATGTGGTGGGGGCTGGCTTAATGTTGTGCTTTGCACTTTCATTACTTCTGTCAACAACAGCTGGAGATGAAGAGCCATTTATTACAACTTCGACTCTGGGGAGGAAAAAAAAAAAAACATACCACAAACCAGAGAAAGAGAGACAGGATCCGTTAGCATGCTGATGACATCTCTAATGGTTTTATTTCTGTTCTGGCATGAATGTAAACTTCAGAAAAGCAAAATTGCTGTGATTACCTAGAGGGACGGAAGCCTATGGGTCTTTTACGATGTACACATTATCTCTCCCCTGCCCCCATTCCCTTTGCTTTCCCTCAGGTACAAACCACACATACACTACTTGCTGGTAAAACTGCCATCTCCATTGGTGGGCAAAGAAGCCCCTTCACCCCCTACTTCCTTACCCTCGTTGAAACTTAGCCGTCACTAGCGGAGCTGGGTGCCTCTGTGGTTCAGATTGGAAGAAGAAAAGCACATATACCAGATACTTTTATTCTTAATGAAATGCAGTGCCATATATTTAGAGCTGAAAGAGACCTTAGAGGTCCAACCCTCTCATTTTACAGAGGAAACGATTGAGGATCAGAGGTACCATGATTTTACCCAAGGCCTTACAGATAATAAGTGGCAAAATCTCACTTTTATACTGCGTTCTTCTCACTCCAAATCTAACACTTTGCACCACACCTGACTGCCCTCTAGACAGGATGGTTTAAGAAAAATGCCAAATAGCGCTCAGAGTGTACACCAAAGCTTCTACTGCTTTGGAATTATAGCCAAAGGTGATAGATTTCAGACCTTAGGGCAGCAGTGGGTCAATTGTTTCCACAGGGTGATGCACGGTTATGGGTATGTTAAATGCTTCTTTTTCCTCCCTTCTTCCTCAAACACCGGATATTACTGTACTCTCTTAACTTCACAGGCCTGTGATCTATGCCAGTGGGTTTCTGAGAAACTAGGTTATAGTTATATTTATATAAAGGATATAATATTCAACCTAGATACTGCAGGATGCACGTAGAGAGTATCTGGGTCACAGGAGAGAACCGTTCCTTTGTCTGGGGTGAGAAGGATAGAGAGAATTTTAAGCAGATTTGAGAAGCCAAATTCTTGGCCTTTCAAGAGTCCAAATCAAAGAACTCTTTACTCTGCGACTTCAAGCCAAGTTCAAAAACATGAAATTCTTCTTTTTTTTCCTCATAAGGTTTAAGCCCTGTTCTTTTGCTTGGCTTTCTGCAGATGGACTGAGTAAAAACTCATTTTTGTGTTTTTATTGGTAGCAGCTAATGGTACCTCCTTCCCTCCTCAATGGCCCTGGCTTGATTTCATAGTCTTTTAAAGGTTATGTGGACATTGATACTTACAATCTGAGTCTCCCCTTTTGGAAACTATGGGCTATGGGAGGGCTATGGGAGTATCCCGCATACACCACTGATAGGAGCACCTATGAGAACTGGGCAGGACCCCATGTAATGACAACAGGCCCAGGGCATCCAGCAATACCATCAGACCATATGTCTAATGACCATGTTTCACTGCAGCTTATATCAAGATGGCAGCATTTCAATATTTTATCATGATAAGCCAGCCTTCCAGAGAGAATGGCTGACATTATCATCAGGTATCAGAATGTATGTCCTTTACGCCTTAGAAAATGCCCAGCATATACGCAGTCTCATTTGGATTGCCTGATCTATGCCGGGGCACAACAGGAATGTTTGATTTGATGGGTGACTAAATTTGAATGGTGCTGAGGCACGTAAGAGATCTTAAAGCAGTCATTCTTGATTAACCTAGGGTATCTAGGACCTCACCCCCTCTAACATGTCTATAGTTAGATTTTAGGAGATCTATGAACCTGAATGGGGAAAAGTTACATCTTTATTTCAATATAATTTTACTTCCTTGTAATTCTATGTATTTTATTTTATATATTAAAAAATATTATTCTGAGAATGGGTCTGTTGGCTTCACTGGAATGCTAAGGTGTCCAAGATAACACTAAAAGTCAAGAATGCTGATGGAGGGCATCTTCTTTAGAATGGAGGTATGTCAGGGACTGTTTCCTTACATAAGAACCCATATTAGAACCCAGGTCTGTAGCTCTGAATTTGGTTGCTATGCTACCACGGCACAAGAGAGAAGTAATAAGAATGTGTAAAAAGCCAGCTCCTAAATACTTTAGGTTTAAAAGCCTGGTCTGTTAGAATCATTAGGAAGGAAGTATGAGGGACATGTGTGATGATTACTTGGATAATCTCGGTTCTATAAACTGAACTTTTCAAATTTCTGAGCTTACACAATGACTTCAGACACAAAATGTTTCAGAGGGCTCTTTTTTTTCCTCTCTTGGTCAAGGTCATTGTAACAAAATAAGTGACCTTGGAATTGCCGCATGACCAAAACAAGTCAGAAACAATGGCATCTTTTCTTTGCAGGCTGCAAAATGAGAATTTTTTTTAAAAAAGAAAGTATCAGTAAATCTTGGGTGGATCTAAGAGATGCTGCAGGAGAAATTACTTTGCCAGAAATCTCCCACATTTCTCAGGATTAGCCCACATGCAGCTCTTGACACGGTCAAATATTCCACTATAGCCATGCGAGAAAAAGCCCTATTGATATATTGAACACATATTAAATGATCAGTGTTCCTTCAGACTAATTGCTTTCTGTACACCCAAACATTTTCAGTAGTTTCAGCTAACATCTTGAACTTTTTGTTTGAACTCCTTACCAGAGAGTGATTATGTTTTTCCCTAATAAATTGCCCAATTTTGGTGAAGAGTTTATATTGTGACCTATACTGAAATCTTGCAGAAGTCAAGTTTCATTGTAGATATACAAATTCAAGTTTTGATCCTTGATATCCAAAGCTGTCTAATATGATTCTGACTTTTATCTCTTCAACGTATTTGCTGCCTTCCCATATGTCCCATCTTTAGAATATGCAGACTTGGGGTCATTTGCAAGTGATCTTACATTGACAGTTTTCCCCTTCTGACACCCCCCAAAAAATGATTAGGGAAATGGAAAGCAGAAATGAAACAAAACAGATCTGTTCCCTAAGTAAGAAGGGCACCAGCCAGCAAAGAAGAGAAGCAGATTAATAGCTGCCTTACAGCAAAAACAAATGAACACAAAATCTAATTTACAAACCTATTAGATTTGCTATGTAAGCTGTTCACAGCTGATCTGATTGTACCTCTGCCTCCAGAATTCCTGCAAGACAAAGGAAATGCATTATTTATAAACCCAGTTCCTCTTTGCAAAGCTTTGTTCAATAGTCAAGAGATCCCCCAGTCTGGAGAGCTGTTCAAAAAGGAAGCAGCTCTCATTCTTGCCACTTGCCAAAAGGGTCCATCTTTGGGAGTCATTTTTCATGATGGTAAGTCAGATTGAGTTAAGAGTAAGATGTATCCTTTTTGTTCCTTCTGAAGAGTCCCATTTTCAGGACACTTCACTTAGCCTCAGTCTTAAGGTGGGGAGTAAGCACACCTGTGATTAGCCATATCTCATTAAAACCACCTGACAACTCTGTTACTGTGTGCCCTCTTTGCACTTTGTACTTAATTTTCTTCGACATTAATTTAGACTTGTTCATATGTTGTTCCATTACTGTCCTTAAGCCATCTTTAAGTGTGTGTCTGCTCTCTCTACAAATTTCAGACCACACATCTTCCTTTTCTTTCATATTCTCCACAATGGTACCTAATATCAAGGGAGATAATGGATCTGAAAGCACCTTAAAAAGCATGAAATGTCAAACATAATGTCTTATTGTTATTCGTGGAAGCAGTAATATTCATGAGTCATAATCGTAAAATAATTCATTACTTAGTGACCTGACTTCTTTTGAACTATTACATACTTATAGCTTGGGTGGTCCTCTGAAAGATGATATAGTCTACAACCACTACTGGACTTCCATGAAGACTTCTTAAATTGGTAGAATCTTGTGCTCCAGTGGCAGAGCACTGGAGTATCCACCATTCCACTGTGGGGCAGGAGAGCAGGACTTTTGTGGAGGTAAGAGTAATGCAATTGTGTTGGGGTCAGGGGTGGGTTACTTATTTTTGGTCAAGACTTATGATTTGAACTCTTCCTAGGATACAGGCTGACATCTATGCAATTCATAATCCTTCAGAGTTGCTTGGGACACAGATAGGTTAAATGATTTGCCCGTGGGCATGATATTATTATGTGTCAGAGACAGGACTTCAACCCAGGTCTTTCTGGTTCCAACACCAGGTCTCAACCATGCTGCCTCTTGGTCTTTACTTAGTTGTCAATAAACGAAAATTAATTGATGATTAAAAACAAAATTACCATCTCCTTGCTATGCTAGGTCTATGAGAGAATGACCATAAAAAAGAGCAATCAGGTTGTAGCTGATATATTAGATACTTTGAGAGACCCCATGGCGTCATGGAGAAAAGTGCTGACTTTTGAGTCACAGGATTTGGATTCAAATATTGGTTCCATTGTGTATTAACTGTGTGATCTTGGGCAATCAGCTTAACTTGTTTAGACTTTAGTTTCCTCATTTAAAAGTGAGGGCTCTGGACTAGGTAAGACTAGCTCTTAATTCATGATCACCTCGCTCCTGATGCCTCCAACTCTTTTTCTGGACTTCTCATTGTCAGTTCCCTTGACACCAAAGAAACCTCTGTCCTGATACATTCTTTATGGATTGATGTCTTCCTCCCAGAAACCACAATTTTAGGTAGGACCTTTGCCATGTTTTATCTAACTTATGCCTAGACCCTCTCTCTGGATTCATTCTTCTCCTCACCTGCTGTCTTGCCTCCATTGGAATTTTAAGCCCCTTGAGGGTAGGAAGTGTTTGCTTATATAACTAAGCACTTAACTATTGTGCTAGTACCACTGTTGGAGGTGCTGGGGATACAATATCTAGCAGTCCTCTTTCCTTACTAATCACCAGTATGATTTATTTTGTTTTTAATTTCCTTTATTCAGAACTTTGGAAACACCAAATAAAATGAGCATTTTCATAGTCATAGAAGAAGGGGAAACAAGAATTATATATGCAATTGTAGATTGCTATTACATAAAGCTTGTTTTTCTTTACATAAACATAAATTTAGAATGCAATTTTCAAACCTGTCCTGTTTGTGATTCTTTCTGGCCTTTTTCCTGTGTATTAAAAAATTGCTTCCATGACCCTCCTTTCTTCCTTTTTTTTTCTTTCTTTTATAGATTTATTCTTGAAAAAGTTGGATGTAAATCAGACTTTGCAAATGAAATGACATTTTTTTCATTCATACTTCAATATCTCTGTGACTACTGATCACAGGATTATAGGCTTATGACCAAAAGGTTCCTTAGAGTTCACCTAGTCCCAATCCCCTCTGAACTGAAGTACAGAAATGTTCAGTGATTTGCCCAAAGTCACTAGGCTAGAAAGTGTTGGTGGTAGAATCTGAATTCAGGTCCTCCTGCCTCAAATTTCAGCACACTATTCCACACTGCTTCTCTAATATAAGTATTGCTTCCAGGGATACAGATTGTAACTCACCCATGGCTAACTATCCTGTGTAGTTCTTCTCCATTAGTACTCTACTAGGTCTCTGTCCAAATGTGGGTTGGATTTTCCCAATGACTTATATACTTACAGAAATATTTTAGTCTCCTTTCTAATTGATCTTTAGTTGGCAATGATGCCTGGCACAGAGAATCGGTGAAACTGAGATCAGGAAGGATCCCAGAAGTTCCTCTAACTTGAAGGGTGAATCCCTTTGATGACAACCTAACAAATGGCTATTCAACTTCTACTTGAAATCCTCTAGTGTTAGGGAATTTACTAACTTATGAAGCAATCTAACTCTCTTTAGGTCATTTTCATGTTTTTTTCTTTTATTTAGCAAGACTCTGTCTCCCTTTTATCCACTGGTGCTCTTTGGGTCCAAGGAAAATAAATATCATTCCTCATTCACATAAATATCCTTCAAATATTTGATGACTATTATCATAAATCCCCTGTTCTCCTTTTCCTCAGGTTAAACATTCCCATTTCTTTCAACTAATCCTCCTATTAACATGTGTTATAATCCAAAAACTCTCTGGTTTTTCAGGTTTTACCTTTCTTGCTGTTACTTTTATAGCTACCTGTATCTCTTCTTATGTAACACCCCTTGGTTGCAACCTGTCAGGAATCTCCCATATTAATAATTTTCATTTGCCATTCAATCTGACTCATAAGTGCCCCGCCCCCCCCAGCTTGTACCATCAAAGACTGGAGATCAGTCAGGCACACCTGAACAAGGCCCTTTTCCTCCCTCTAAAACATCTGCCCTCCTTCTAATGAATTGAGCTTCCTATTGCCTGGGACCATCTAGGTGCATCAAGCTGGGAAGACTGGCAAGAATCTGGTATAACCTGGGTGCTAGATGTTGAGTGAATGTCTTGTATGATTATCCATTCCCTTCCTTTTTTTTTTTTTTTTTGGTGTAGCTTCATCTTACCTAAGAACCAGATACCTATACTAAGTCAGAGATGGAACCTGTCCTTCTGGAGATCCAGTTGTATGCCTATATCTCAGGGTAATTACAACTCTAAGGGATCCTTTCTAACACTTCCCAAATCTCATTCTTCCAAATGTGTTGCAAGAGAAGAGCCTTCCCTTGTTCCACGTAAAATGTGTCCCTAACAAAGTTGTCTAGTGCCTTTGAGTGGATCCCTTTGGTTAACTTTTGGGAAGATACGGGCAAGAAATACTCTGGATGGATAGGCAAGGATGGATTGTGATGTCATGTGAGGCTAGAGGGACCTCCCAAATCATTGAGATCACAAATCCATTCACCAACATGAATATTTAAAGAAGTGAAATGCTTGTAAAATTCAAACACAATTTTGAATCCAAAATATACTTTATTTTAGTGAGGGCTACAACAAATAGAAGTCCTTTTAAAACAAATAGTCTTGGCAGCAAAGGACTAAACAGAAATGCAGTCAATTAATTTGCTAACTTTTTTTACTCTCCTCCTGCTCTTGGCATCTTTGGACATTAGTAACCAGCAGTGTTTAATCATAGTTAACTGTGAATTGGAAATTTTCATCAAATTTGTGTGTGTGACTCAATTGAGTCACATCTTATTTATAAACAGCCACTTACAGTGTATCTTAGACTAGTTTTTAGTACTCCCTACACTTGTGATAAAACATTTCTTTTGAAAATATTCTGTAATTCTTTCTTTTCACTTCCAACCTTGATTTCTCCCCTTTCTGGATTAGTCGCAGCTAAGTTTTCATCCTAGGTCGGTTCTTGCCTACTATTCAGTCAGCTCATGGTCAGGTACTCTAAACTTATTTTAATAATATTTTAAGTAAAGTCAAAATGAGAGAGGAAATCTTCTGCAAAATCATTTTACGATTATGGAGTATTTTCTATGTAATTGAAAACCAAGCATAAAAGACTTGGGAGTTATTTGATGTTTAAGGTTCTCTGCATCACTGTCTGCTTCATTAAGGTGGATAATCAAGAGCTGAGTGTGTATTTTTCAGTGTAAGCCTGTATAGAAGAATTCCAGGAGCTAGTCTCTATGGAGTTTTTTATTAGCAAAGTCCCAGTTGAACAATGTAACTGACTTGGTTTACTACAATTCTTTAACTTAAGAAAAACACAAACACATAGACTTCATTTTTCTCATCTAAGGACATTGGATTGGACATTGAAGGTCCTTTGTAGCTATCATACTCGAAGTATCATACACAGTGATACACATAAAAAGTAAGGATAGTATGAACTATTACGTAAAAGAGAGGCACAAAACAAAGTACTCTGAAATACAAAGGGAAGAAATTCATTATTGACTAGCAGGATCAAAGAGAAGGGAGTTTGTGAAGAATGCATAGGAGTTCTACCGTAGAAGGTAAAGAAGAGGAGAGAGCACATTCTAGCCACAGAAACCCAAGTGAGGAAAGAAGCAGACAGCCAAGTATGAGATTGGGGGCAAAAGATGACAAGTAATCCAATCTAGTGGGAGCACAGTACATAAAGAGAAGTGCTATCAGTACTTAGTACTTAATACCCGTACTCTTCATTTCTTTTCTTTTCTAATATTGACCCTATCGTTAGCCAATCTAATTCTTGAGTCCTTTGCCCTCTTGCCAAACCTTGGACTGAGAAGCTATGATTTAGGTGTGAGTTTATGAAGACCATTAAATGTCAGGTGAAAGAGACTAGAAACTACTTAGTGGGCAAAAGGAAACCATTGAAGAGTATTGAGTAGAGAAGTGATCAGATCCATGAGGAAGAGAACTCTGGTAGTAGCAGGAGGTGAAAACTGGGGAGAAGAGAGTGGAGGGAGGAAGACTTGGTAGGCTAGGGCAATGATTCAGGTAGGTGGGAATGAGGGCCTATCCTAGGGCTGTGGCAAATGGATTCCAGTGCTATTTTGTAGGTATGGATGACAAAATTTAGAATCGATTGGATTTAAGAGATCAAGAAGAGTCAAAGATAATGCTTAAGTTTCAAGCACTGGAGACTAGGTAAGTAGTAGTGTTAAGTGAAATTAGAAGAAACAGGTTTCAAAGGATAGATAATAAATTCAGTGTGGAATTCTCCAAATCTTTTAATGGTTCCTTGTGAGTAAGTGAAAAAAAAGTTCACATGGTAGCCTGACTGGGAGCCACAATCTGGATTCACCTTCCTTTCCAAACTGAATACATACTGCCTATAGTGTCCAAGGTCTCCCAGTACATTCTGGGTCATCTCCAGTCATCCTGAAGAATATCTGGTCACTGGATGCAGATGGCTCTGGAGGAGAAGTGAGGCTGGTGACCTGCACAGCCCTCCCTCACTCAAAACAAAGTCAGGTGCAAGTCATGCCATTATTTCTCTAATGGCATGGTCTTCTTTGGTAATGAAGGATGAACACAAGAACAATATATGCCCATGCTTTGCTCCATGATCCAATGAATCTGAACCACTTTGACCAAAAGTGTCTCATACTTTTCCCTTCCTCTGCACCTTCCTTCATATTCTATATGCCAGGAAGGGCCTTTCTTCTACTTGTTTAATTCAGTTCAGCTTAGTTCAATTCAACAAACTTTTATAAAGTACCTACTGTTTGTGGAACACAGGGCTGAGTACTGGAGGAGGTACAAAGTCCTTGCCCTCAAGGATCTTGTAGTATAGTAGAAATCCCATACTTCCTTTAAAGTCTACATTAAATGTCATCTCAGAAGTTTAACTATTTTGAAGGGTGAATTCCCTGGAAGGGTAAATCCCTTTGATTACAACCTAACAAATGGCTATTCAGCTTCTACTTAAAATCCTCCAGCATTAGGAATTTACTAATTTATGAAGCAATCTAACTCTCTTTAGGTAATTTTCATACTTATTTTTCTTTTATTTAGCTCTTTGGATTTAAAGAAAATAAGAATCTTCCTTATTCACATAACTAACTAATCTTCAAATATTTGAAGAAAGGAAGCCTTTCCTAATGGCCCCCAGTCTATCAAGATCTTTCTTTTCTCAATTTTCATAAAACACTTATCTTGTATTATTGATATATGTAACACATCTCCCTGTATGGCTACAAGTTCCACGAGGGTAGGAGCTATGTATAATCTAGTCTTTATATCTGCTTCTAGCCCCATGCCACTAAATCAGGGGTGGGGAACCTGCAGTCTCGAGGTCATATGTATCTTCTAGGTCCTCTGGTGCAGCCTTTTGACCGAGTCTGAATTTTACAGAACTAACCCCCTTTTTAAGAGGATTTGTTCTGTGAAGTTTGGATTCAGTCAAAGGTCTGCACTTGAGGACCTAGAGAGCCACATGTGGCCTGGAGGTGGACCCTTGCTCTAAATCTTTCTCTCTCCCTTTTAAAATAAAATAACAAACTGAATGTAAACTGCTACATAGTTACTGGAAATTTTTCTATAATTCACATTCCACTCATAGCTGAATCTTTGTCCTTTTCACCCTGGTGACCTCGGGTCAGCCCTCACAGGAGACAAAAATCAATAAGTGAAAAGGTTATTTTCTACCTTTCAAAAGCATGGTGCATGTAAAGTGGCTCCATTTCAAGATAGTCCCCATCCCAGGCACTGAAAACAAAAAGCCAAAATCCTTAGTTGGTGTCTTTAAAAGTAAGCATATTTGGGTGGTGAGGTCTGAGGTGTTTGGGAATTAAACTCCTTTCTGGTGAATTTAGAAATGAAGAACTGGTTCTCCTCCTTGCAAGATTAACTTTCCTACGTGTGCCTTTAACTCCATCCTTGACTATACGCTCTATAGATCATTCTCCTCTCATAAAACTGGCATAGGTCAGCCCTGTGCTTCAATGCCACCCTCTCCAGTTGTCACCCGGTACCTCTTCTCTCTGTCTATATCCAAACTTTTAGAAAGATTTATTTATATTTATTGGTCACATTGCTGCTTGTAAAATTGTTCCATGTCCTATAGGACAAATCTATCCTAATTCTAGCTTCCTTTTCTCCCATCCCCATTCACTTCAACTCTATCTCCCTCTTCCCCATCTATCCAATATCCCACTACAATCCTGCCATTGTGCACGAAGGAACACCCATTCTATGGTGAGCAAATTTCTTTTCATCCCGGGCCTCCTTCCTTCACATTCTTATTACCCTACAATGAGATATTTCCTGCCCTCCCCCATGCTCCATACTGACTGTGTTCCCTTGGACAAATCATGTAACCTTTCCCTACCCTAGTCAAATCATTCAAAGCATAAATTGTGAAAAGGGTGCTGACCAGGATTGGCAGAGGGAATTTTCTTTCTCAAAATTTCCCCATAATTGTGAAATCATAAGTTCAGTTCCTATCTCCGTGTAAACGTCTGCCAATGACTGCCTACAAAACAAATGAGCGAACAAAAAATTTTCACTGGCTCCCTATTATTCACTTAAAAAATTCCAACTCTAGCATTTAAGACTCTCTTCAATCTAGCTCCAACCCACATTTCCTGTCTTGTCCCCACTGGCCATTCCCTAATCTTACCTTACTCTCTCCTGCTTCCCTGAACTTGCTTAGGCTACTCCTTATAACTGACACATTTTCCCTTCATCTCTTTATGTTGTATTTTTCTTCCTTAAATATCTTGGTCATTTGCCACCTTCTAAAAGAAGCCTTCACTAGACTTCCCAGTTTAATGTCCCTCTTTCTTTTCTCTTCATATATTTCCAGCCTGTTCTTGTCATATTGTATTTCACATCATAATTTTTTGCTTATATATTTGTTGTATCTGCACATTAGGCTGTAAGATCCTTGAGGGCTGAAACTGAGTCTTTTTCTCGATTTGTCTCTAATATCTAGGACAGTATCTTACCTATTGTAGGTGATTAATAGGTCTTTTGTTGGATTGAATTGAACTGTTAGAAGCCTGATGTCAGAAAAGGCCCAGTTTTGGAGACCACTCTCTCTTGCTTATGGGGAGGGAGTTCATCTCTTATGGTGAAGAATCCCTCTCCTACTCTGCATATGTGGATGCATCTGACAGTAGTAGAACCTGAGATCAAGGAGGAAATTCACAGATCAACTTAATGACAAAGGGGAAGTAGCTTCTGAGACACTCTATGCCATCAACTTGAGTAAACTAACCCAGAGAGACCCCATTATTTTGGATTAGACTCAGTCATTCTTTTCTCATTGTCAAATCCAAAAGACTTGGTGATGTGATGTGAGCTTTGGGAGGTAGTTTTTACAGTCTGATGCTGAACACAGCATTTCTGAACCAAATTTGCTGAACAGGCCTGTGTGCTCTGGGGATCACCCTGAGTTACAGCAAGTCCTGGAAGAAAGCCATTAAAAGCTAACTTGGCTGGTCTGATCTCTAGGGAGAGATAGCCTGGAGACTGAACATCTGAATGGGTGTTCCTTACTTCACTGAATGAGTCTGTCAAGGGACTGTCTAACTTTGGCTCTCAGTTACCAACTCACTCTACCTCTTGGCAGAGCTGTAATTAGGAATGCTTGAGCCTGGGGCCAATTCACTTGAGCAGGTTAGGTTGGAATGTTCCAACATCAGTAGTTCAGAGGACACTGACCACGAGTATAGTCAGGTAAAAAGTGAGCAATGCCCTAGAAAGTCCCAAATGCATCTTTTGAGAATTTGGAGAGGGTTTGCTAAGAAGATAGGACCCTGATGTGAGTGGGCAAGGGATGATAGCATTGTGGTTCTGTGGGAGACCGTAAAGTGAGCTGCAGAGGGAAATGCTTTCTTTCTCATCTTTGTCAATAACCAGCCCCTTTCCCTTTTTCTGTGCTCTGAAGAAAAACCAGGGTTCCCTTAAGTTAGTTATGACTCTGACCCTTGGGAAATTTTTCTTCATCTCTAGGGAAATCAAGATCAACATAGAAATTCTCTGGTATCGTTGGGGCTTCAAGGTAACCTTTCCATGGAAAGTACTGTCATTTAGAAAAGGGACAAATAATCATCTTTCCTGATGTCTACACGTTCTAGTATTCTCTGTCCCAAAATTATCTTGCATTTGTTCTGAGTATATAATCTGTATATACTTATATATGTACATGTGTCCATCCTCAAAATGTAGAACTCTTTGGGAGCAGGCATTGTTTTCATTTTGTCTTTTTATTTCCCAGTGCCTGCCAGGAAGTAAGTTTTTAATAAATGGTCATTAATTGATTGTTTACTTCCAGATCATGGGGGCAGACAGGGGTACAGATATTGAAGATAAGGAACCTTCATCTTCTTGTATCACAAAAGTTCATCTTGGACAGATAAACCTTCTAAAGACTCCAACAGGCAATATATGCAGACCCTACCAAACGGACTAGTGAATTTTTTTCTTTAACTTTTATATCCAGAACTTGAAAGATCTCTGTGTTAAATATGGCTTTTTTTCTGTTTCATTCATTTCTTAATAGGACCTAATACA
Source organism: Bettongia penicillata ogilbyi (assembly GCA_023548195.1). Taxonomy (NCBI): domain Eukaryota; kingdom Metazoa; phylum Chordata; class Mammalia; order Diprotodontia; family Potoroidae; genus Bettongia; species Bettongia penicillata. Next base: position 3,396,425 of record JAJHZJ010000206.1, on the reverse strand, counting down.
GAATCAGTGCCCTCTTATAGAGGGGTGGGAGGAGCTTGAACTCTCTTAGGTCTACAGTTGCTGCTCTAATGGGTCCCATCAGAGCCACAAGAGAAGAAAAGGGAAAGGCTGCATAATCTATTAAAATCTGCTACATTCTTTTTATTATAAAATTCCTGGAGGGCATCAGAGTTGGGGAAGACTTTGAAGTAACTTTGCTTCCAAATTCTTGATGTCTTTCCCTTCTAAGTCTAGGCTGATACTAAAAGAAAAAAAAAAGCAGTGACCTCACTTCCACGTGGATGAATAGTTTCTTCAGGGCTATTGTAACCTTTGATCAAAAGCATTTATCTGTAAAGTCACAGGATGGTGCTTATCTCTCTCTCTCTGTCTCTCCATTTACGTATATATACACACATATCTACATATATGTATGTATGCAGGTATACATATGTATGTGTATCTGTGTGTATGTACATCCATCCATACACACACACATACATACATACACACATACATACATACATCTGGAGCCAGGCAACTAGAAGTCTAGATTCTAGTGTCTGTTCTATCTTTGACTGAATAACCTAGGACACACCTTCACAGCCTTCTCTTTTGTTTTTCTATCCTCAAATTTATTTTTCCAGTTGGCAGATTTGTTTCTAATTTAGTTTAATTTTTTTTGGTTATATTTTAAGTTCTGAACTGTCTCCCTTCTCCCTTCCCCACTCTACACTAGAGAAGACTGCCATTTCACACTTACAAACACACACATGTACACACATAAAATTATCCTATTCATAATTCTGTTTATCAGTTCTTTCTCTGTGGATAGCATCTTCCTTCATAGGTCTTTGTAGTTGATCTGAACATTTACTACTTAGAATGGCTTAGCCTTTCACAGTTATTCTTCAAACAATATTGCTGTTATTACATATACCATTCTTTTGGTTCTCCTCAGTCCATTCTTTATTCTTACATGCAAGTCTTTCCATGTTTTTCTAAAACCAACCTGCTCATCATTTCTTACAGCACAGTGGTATTCCACCTTTCCTCCTATTTAAGAGAGAGTTGTCTGAGAATTAAATGAGGTGAAAGTGCTCTGAGAAGGTGGATATATTACTCAAATATGCCAAGAAAAATAAGAAAATTTAGGGCAATCTGTTCAGACCCGTGGGAATAGAAAGTTGCAACTTGGGGGACACCGAATTTCCTCTTGGAATATTTATTTCTCAGAGAAGCTGATTATCAACATTGCTGTCTCTGTAGAGAGCAGTTGGAGAAGAGGCATTGGATTGAATAAATCAGTCAGTCTTAGAAGTTTGGAGCTGATAAGGACATTAGAGATCACCTCGTCCAGTGGTGTCCCATTCAAATAGAAACCCTGCTGGCTGCCCATTGACAAATTAACGAATTATGTTATATTATGTTTTTATTTATTCTGCTAAATATTTCTTAATTCGATTTTTAATCTGGTTTGGGGTGTACTCAAGAGGTTTGCTTGACATCTTTGATCATGTCCAATGTCCTCAGTTTACAGGTAAGGAATCTGAGGCCCAGAGAAGAAAGTGATTTGCCCATGGTCATGGCTAAAAAAATGGTCTATTAGATTTCACCAGACATTATGGCAAAGGGTTTTCTTTGTCACGCAAGTAGATCTGAGGTATTCTGCCAACCATCCCGTGTCACTGAACCATCTTTTTTTCAAGTGGTCTCTAAATTTCATTTTGGAAATACTTCTTTAAAGGAGGAAATAATTACATTCAGCAAACATATATTGAGACAGCTAGGGTGTATAATGATTAAGAACACTGGACTTGGAGTATGGAAGACCTCAGATTCTTAGCTATGTGATCCTGGGCATCAGATAACTTAACCTTTCTCTACCTTCTTAAAGGGAAATATTGAATTCCTATGAGACAAAATGCAGATAATGACAGCACCTACATCTCAGAGTTATTGTGGTCAAATGAGATAATATATACAAATATAATATAAAAAGCACTAGATAAATGTTAGCTATTAAAATTATGACTATTTCATGACACTGCTTTAGTCTATAGGGATATGAAGGGAAATAAATGAAGCAGTCAGTACCCTTACTTACATTCTAATGGAAAAGATTCTACAACTGGGAGATCAGAAAAGGTTGTGTTTGGAGAGAAGCTAGGGACTCAGTGAGGAAGAGATGAGAATTCTAGAGATGATCCAGAATTGGAACCAGCTGCGCAAAGGATGGTAGATGGTAGATACATTGTGGAAGATGGAAGATAGGCAGGAAAGTGCTGGAAATTAGCCCATATCAGCTCCTAAGAACTAATTGTTAAATTTTTGTTGTATGTCAACTCTTTGGAAATTGGTAAGCACTACAAATCAGGGCTTGCTTCATTATTTTGTTGATTGACCAGAGAACAGATCAGATTGATTGATTGAGAAGGTATGTAAAAGCTTGAAGTAATGTGAAATAAGACTGGAAAGGTAGTTCCAAGGCATATTGTGGAGGGTTTTAAAGCCACACTGAGAATTTTTTATTTTAGAGGAAAAGAGGGAAATTCTGAAAATTTTTTTAGTAGGGTAATAACATGGTCAGATCCTTGTTTTAGAAATATTAATTTAGTAGCTCTATGGAGGGTCGATTAGAGAAATGACAGACCGGAAAGAAAAAGAAAAAAAAAACTAGGTGACTATTGCTATGATTGGTAAACAACAGTTCTGTCATGTTTGGGTTCCTTTGAGCACCAGAAGTAGCAAGAGTAGGTTCCTTTTAGGTTTTGGGTCTGGAGGGATATTATTTTTTCATCATGATAAGATATTTCTTGGAGTTTTTTTGGCAGAGGGACTGTTTTTTTTTTTCAAAGAGGTTATTAGAATGATGCAATCAATATAATATCCTCTACACTGATGGACCTCACCATTTATAGAGAATCTCTCTTCCATTTGGACTTGATACTGAACATCTTCTATGATAGTAGCAAATGTCTTTATCAATATTGCATCTTCCTGTTTCACATCTTCGTTCATATTGATAATCAGTCATTGAAAGAATTATTTCTGTTGTTGCATCTTTCAAAGAATCTTTGATGATTTGTAACATGGAAGGAAGCAAACAAGCATTAATTAAGTACCCACTGTTCATCTGATCCTCACCTCAACCCTGGTATGTATGAATGGAAGATACTTTATGGGAGGAGGAAATTGAAAGCATTATTTTTCTCTATTGAATCATGTTTGTTTTTAATCAATAAGCATTAAGTATAGTGGGATGTTATACACTCTGTACATCTTGCAGTCAATTGTGTGATGGCAAAGGTCTAGTCTACTGTAGAATTTCATGTTTGAATTTTTCCTTCTAATATCTTCATCAAAGATGCTCATGATATATATGGAGATTATTTCAAGTTTTTTTATAGGTTGGAAAGTAGGCCTATGGGGCAGTTCTAATTGGTTTTTCAGTTGTCTTATTTGAGTAAAAGTCAGATTTGAGATTCTTCCCCACATTTCTATTATTTTCCCCTCCTTCCTTGAGAATTGATCACCCAGCACCTTCAAAACTATGTCACCACCAGCACAGATTTCTTCCATGTAAACTCGGTCAATTCCAACTTCTTTTCATATCTTCGTTTTTAGTGTCATTTCCAGGTATTTCATATTTCGAGGTACATCCAGGACTATGATATTAGATTCCAAAAGAGGTAGCTCCACTCTCATTGATGATGAAGAAAGTTTATTATAGAAATACTGACAGATAGTTTCCATTTCTTGTCTGTTTGCTGTGTTCCTTTCAATTTCATGCTTGAACAATCTCAGGATAATCTGCCTCAATTCGATGTATTACCAAGGCTGTAAAATTGTTTTTCTTACCCCTGCTTTTTATTGTTTTATGAGGCAACACTGTTCATAATGTTTCACCATCCTCCTCCATAAGATTTAGCAAATAAGTTTATATTCTAAACTTTTACTGCCTTAGACTGTAATATCTTTCTAATTAGAAAAATGATCAAGTGTTTTCTAGCAAAGGTGATTTCTAGGCTCTTTTTTCCTCTTTGCAGCAAATGACTTAAATCAGTTAAACTTAGGAACATGTGATAGTCTAATAGTCTATATCTATGTCTGTTCTTATATCTCTTTCCCATTTTCAGTATCACTAAGTTGTTTAAATAAAGCTTCTTATTGCCACAATTAGACAACATAGTTTCTCATTTTTATTTACTTCTTCTGAAGTTATTGATAGAGCCATCTGGCTCTACACAGTCTTCTGATTCAGAAATTACTCCTAACAATATCCTGTAATGTCTTATTGTTTAAGATATAGCCAATTTCATTTTTCTGGTGATATTATTCAGTACTAATTATATCTAGAACATGCTGACTCTCGTGAAGACATTATTTGTATACTATAGGCATGAGTCTTTTGTGTATTCTACATGCCTTTGAATTTTTTGTTCCACCATGTATTTCACTGTCCTCCCCTATGATGGCCTTTGTATTGAAGTTATGTCTGTCTGTCTGTCTCTATATATGTGAAGAAGTAACAATAATAATAATGTCATTTGTATAGATCTTAAATGTTGCAAAGCAACTTATAAATATCTCATTTTATCTTAAATAGAAATTTAGATGCTTAATTTGTTCCTGCCCCTACCCCTGTGCTGATTGAAGCATGAAAAAAACACCAAAATTTTCCCTCAGTTCAATACACACACACACACATATATATATATATATATATGTGTGTGTGTATATATATATATATATATACACACACACACCCAAATATACAGAGAGAGGATTAATTTCAAAGGAATTATCAAGATATTTGTAGGATTTCTCCTTATCCTCTGAAATAGGTTTTGTTTTTTGTTTTTTGGATGCACTATAAGATGACCAAGTGTCCCATGAAATGGTGTTTTTTGTTCTCTTTAGGCACATGATAAAATCAACTGCAATTACTCCTTACTTCTCCAAGAAGATCCAGTAAGCCATCCTTCCATTGAACTGTAAAAATAACCCTCCTATTAAACCATCATTAGACTTATGCGTTAAAGGTTCAATTTTTAAAATGCCATCTTTTGTAAGAAGGAAGTTAGAGAACCTTGGGAAATGTTCTCTCCTTTAGTTGGATATTATAGAATGATGAATCCACAAGACAACATTGTGGAGAGGGTGAATGTAAGCTCTTTGTAGGCGGAGGTTGTTTCTCATTTGTCTTTGAAACTTCAGTGCCTGGCCCAGCACCTTGCACAGTGCTTACTGAGTGTTTGCTAAACTGAATCAAAAGAAATGAATCTGGTAATTTCAATGAGTTTTATTTGTCAGTGAAATCTGGACATATTAGTCATATCAAATGAGAAAATATTTGTAAAGCACTTGCACTGTGGCTGGCACATAGCTTCTGCTATGTAAATGCTTCTTGCCTTTCCTTCCCCAGTGTCTTCCTCTCTTAATCATTTCCTCTTTATCCCATAACTTTCTCATTGAGAAGGACAATTACTGAGGCATGATAGACCACAAAGTGTACAATGTATTAGAAAAAACAATGAAATTTGATGTTGGGGGAACCAGGATTTAAACTCCAGCTCTTCTTTTTCTTTTTTATTACTTTGAGCAAAACTTCCTCTCACTTGACCTCTGTTTCCCCAACTGTAAAATGAGAGGGTCAGAATAGATGACTTCTAAGTGCCCTTCTAGTTCTAAATTTCTATGATTGACTGATTTATTGAACCAAGTACCCTGGATTCCTTGCTGTAACTTTAAATTCTGAATCTGTTCAAGAGATAGATTCTGGCATTAGTAGCTTTTGGGAGGGACTGGAAATGGAGCTGTCTTAAAGTGCCTTTGACTGATAGCTTGATCTCTTTATTTAAACACCCAAGTCACATGGGAGTGAGATCCTAGGATCAGGTAAGGAAAAGGACCCCAGAATTGAAATGTCCTATTAGACTTTGCCAGCCAATCTAATCTGAAGCATGAACTTTACTTAAGGTTAGAACAGAAACCTGCAACCTCCTGTGTTTATATATGGTTTGTATGTGTGCTTTAGATTTTTTTTCAGTTGCCTAGAAAAAGTTCCTTTGAAAAATGCTGACTTTCAGTTGAATTAAGAGGGAAAACTTCTGGTTTTTTTTTTTTTCATGCTTTGGTCAGCACTGGGGTGGGGGCAGGGACAGGATATGCTCCTACCTCACAGGGCTAGTACAAATAAAATGAGATGATAAAATGAGATATTTATAAGGTTCTTTGCAAACATTAAACTCTATACAAATGACATTCTTGTTATTATTAGTTTTTCTACTCTCCTCCTTGTATTACTACTACTACTACTACTACTACTACTACTACTACTACTACTACTACTACTACTACTACTACTACTACTACTACTACTACTACAACACCACCTCATAGATGGGTACAGTGGTGATGATAGCTAGCTAGTCCTGGATCATATTCAGAGCTGGGTAGATTAGGTGAGTTGGGCCAGCCAGTGACTGAGAACCCAAGAAGGCACCTAAAAATAGGGTAACAAGTTGTCTGTCCCAAGAAGTGTTTAAGAAGGGAGTAGCTGACCACTTTCTGGGATATTATATACAGAATTTATAATTTGGGTAATAATAATAGTTCACATGCATATACTACTATAAGGGTTACAAAACACTTTTGTCACGATCACCCTGTGGGATGGAGAGTGTAGGTATTTTTAATTCCCATTTTACTGATTAGGAGACTGAGTCTAAGAGAGACAAAATGGCCACAAAGCCACTATGTGTTGGGGTCTGGATTTGAACCTTGCGATCATAGTTTTACTACACACTGCCTTTAGCCTACCAGAATTGGGGTGGATGACCTTTGTGGTCCCTTCTAACTTTGAGAGTCTGTGATGTGATGAGAGTTGAGGCTGGCAGTGCCCTGATGGAAGAGCTCCTACTTGCTGCCACTATATTTAGCATATAACCCATGCTACCCTGTCCATTTCTCCTGAAAAGATACTCTATATATGACCTTGACAAAGCAGAGTATTAAAAGGGAGAGGGGTCAAAAGCATCACTGAAGTGGGTTCTGCTGTAGACTACATATTTCTTGATGTCATTATGAACAAGATTCTGATCCATCAAAGAGACTTAAAGGAATGAAAGGCAAAAACCTAATCCCACTGGAGACTGTTTTATAATCTAATATCCCTCATGATTTGGAAATGTTTCTTGAAAATTCATTTTGACTTTTCCTTATTTCGTTGCAACTCTGTATTCTTATTTAAAATATTCCCTTCCCCTAAGCCCCCACCTCCTGGGACTGAAATAACTCCTCTATCACTTGGGATTCAGTGAAATTAGAATTGGTGTTGGGGTTAATTGTGTCTGGAAGCCCAAACTGTCCAGGGGTCTACCCAGGGCACTGAGATAATGGGTATCTGTGATTCTCTGGATTCCTGCCAGATGGGACCTTGTGCTGTGTCTGTCTGCAAGGCAGCCCAGGCTCTTCTGATGCTTGAGAGAGTACAAGGTCAGACTGAATGAAAGTCAGGGAGGAATGACCAATGGATCACGAGTCCAAAGACTGGCTTGGCATGATATTTAGGTCTTGACTTTCAAAGCAGAAGCAGCAGATGTGAAACAGCCAAAAGGTTTCTGGAAGTGCTCTGGGATACACATGGGTTTTCATTTCCTTGTTGCTTCTCAGTGACAGCAGCACCAACCCGACAAGATGCTTGTTTGATGAAACCATGAAGATAGGGTCAGAGGATGAGCACAGACACCTAAGGACATGCTTTTTCACACCAGATTTGGCGAACAACTAGCATCAGAAAATGAAACCTGGGCATATGTAGCATAAGTACCCGGAGACATTTGTGAGGGGCTGTTTCTAGGATCTGTTGACTAAGCAGCTGATAGAAAAGTAACTACAGGGGAAAGCTAACCTGTTTTCTGACTGGGAATCGTAACGAGCGCATTTTCCTCATCACCAGCCATCCTTCTCACTAGGTTTTAGCCTCCAGTCTTTCCTATTTGAAGACATATGGTTCCAGTAAATACTGCAGGCATTAAGTCCAACCAGAAGGAATTGGAGTAATCCTCTATCTCTTAGGTTTTCCAGCTGAGACCATCTGACATGCTAGCTTTGGTGACAGCCTTGGGTAGAGAGTCATTTTATTTTTTGGTCTGGATTTGTGACTTCATCAGTATAGAAGAGGGAACTCCCTTCCTTGACACAGACTGATAACTCTTTCATAACTTACTGCCTTCAAGGGTTTGTCTGGGACCACTGAGAGATTAAATGGCTTCCCCATGGTCACACAGTCCAAAGCAGGACTCGAATCCAAGTTTTCCTGATTCCATGACTGGCCTTCCATCTACTGTCTCCCACCTCTTCTCCAAGTCACACAGATGGGAAAATACCTCAGGGCTCCTGTTTTAGGACATGGGAAATATAGGTGGATGAAGTTCAGGGCTTAGGCTTTGTTTTACATTATCATGAGGCAAAGTGATTGACTTGACCAATATGTCCACATTTCCATTGTTTAGGGATAGATATAAAAGTGTATGGCTCATTCAGCCCCTTTGCTTTCCTTCTCATTCCATTCTGCTTTTTGGTTACAAGCCCTGATGTGGACACCAAAGGTGGTTAGTGGCACAGAAAGGAGAGTAAGTTTTGCATGTAATTTACATTTCTGATAAAAGAATTGGTAGAGAAGGGGGGTGGAAACTAAAGGCTAAGGCTTTTGGTTTCCTGGAGAATTTCTAGAGAATTGAAATTCTCTGTGATACTACCATGAAGTTGAAATTATTCAGAAATATTCAGAAGAAAGGAAGAAGAGACATTCAATTACTGAGCCTAGACCACCGGAACAGAAGGAGGGTACCCTTTTCTAGCTGTTTCAATGAAAAAATGTCTAATGCTTTTCAGCACTTTATCTTAATTATTTTAATAATTGTGCCTTGGTCGCCAAGATGGACAATGGAGAAATGAATTAACCCTAGAATTTTCCAGACAATGCACACTCTCAGGAAACATCTAATGTGAATGACATCCCTTTCTGGATGTCAAATTGGGCAACTACTTCTGGAAGGTATTGGTAGAAGAGAGGAATAAGTTCCCCTTCAACTGTCACAGTGGATCTAGTATCTTTGTTTGTACTTCAGTAAATGATTAATTTATCCAATGTTCTCATGAGAATGAGGTATTTCCTCAGCTGCTGCTTAATGAAAAGATCAAGGTCATCCAGGTTTGAGCTTCTTTCTTTTCTTACCCCTGATCTCACAATATTTTGTATCTGTACTCTGCACTCTGACTTGGGTTGTCTGTAGTCCTGCATCTGCTAATTAACTCATGGGATGCCTGGGACCAGGTCACATCACATCTGAGTCTCAGTTTTGTTGTCATAAGATATAAACCTGAAAGGGGCCTTAGAAGTCATTTATTCCAATTCTTTCATTTTACAGATAAAGAAACTGAGGCTCCGAGAGTTTCAATGACTTGTCGAAAGACACACAGGGAGGAAATAACAGAGATATGGCTTAAACCCAAAGCCTTTGACTATAAATCCAGCTTTGGTAAATGAAAGCAGAAGGGACTATTCATTATGATACCCCCGGGATAACATGACTTCTAAAATGCCTTTCAATTTTAGCATCTTATGGTTTTCTGATTCAATATTCTATCTTCTCTTCTATAATAGAAAAGGTAAGGCACCCCCTTCTCCCCGCCCCCCACCCCATCTAAGACTTACCAATCTCTACATCTGGATCCTTGTTTGATCCTATTTCCTCCTGGTTTATTGTAGAGCTTATTGTGCTCCATCAAGACCTTTTTTCTCTTGAGTCATCAGTCTTCCCCTCTCTGCTGGTTAATTAGCCAACAATCAGTCATTAAGTGCCTACTATTTGCCAGATATTGCTAAGTGCTAGGGATACAAAGAAAGAGAAAACCAGTCCCTGTCCTTACAGAACTGACATTCTAAAGGGGAATCGTTGTTCAGTCTTTTCAGGTGTATTTGACTCCTTGTGATGCAATTTGGGGATTTTTTGGCAAAGATATTGGAGGGCTTTGCCATTCCCTTCTCTAGCCCATTTTACAGATGAGAAACTGAGGCAAACAGGGTTAATTAAGTGATTTGCCCAGGGGTAAGTGTCTGAGATCGGATCCGAACTCACAAAGATAAATCTTCCGGAGTCCAGGTCCTGTATTCCATCCATTTTGCCCATCTAGCTGCCTCTAATCGGGGAGCCAACATGTAAATAGCTGGGTAGATACACAGAAAAAATGGAAAGTAGTCTCAGGAAAAAGGCACTAACAATTAGGGGGATTGAGAAAGGCTTCTTACGACTCTCCCCTATAATTTGAAAAAGTAAAAAGAGCAAAAAGCCCCAAGCCTCCTTTTGACTTGAACAATGACTTGATGGATATGTTTTAGGGAAGCCTTCTTTTTGTTTGAGTTGGAATAGATGACTGTTGAGTCCCCACTCAACTCACAGATTTTTGTGATTCCTTGCGTCATTGATATAATAATGCTGGTATTGAGCATTCCACTGGAGACCTCCTTCCAAGCTGATATTGAACCCTTAATGAAGAGTTTTGGTTCTGATGAGACGGCGAGTTTCACCTAATTGTTCTATAATGTAGGCCTCATTTTCCACGTCCATACCTTTAATACAAAGGTAGCATGAGAGATTTCATCAGATGCTTTGCTCAAAACTAGGAAAACAGGATCTACAGCAATCCTCTGATTTACCAGTTTAGTATTCCTATCAAAAAACACAATAAGGTTAGTCTCGCCAAATTTGTTCTTAATGAAGCCATGTTGGTTCTTTGTGGTTGATGCTTCTTTTTTAAGAGTTTTATTAACTATCCCTTTAAAAGAAAGCGAGAGAATTTTGACTGGAATCAAAAGCTTGTTCATAAATTCTTTCAGGTAAATGAAGCTTATTTTTAAAATGTCAAAGTTTTATTTTTACTTTAATTACTTTGACAGATTTCCTCTGCCCCCCAGATATATGTTTTCTCTGCTTTAAAGTAAGAATATCAAACAAAATTTGTGTTTCCTTTGATGACATGGGGTCATTATTAGAAACACTAATTAGGATGCTCTAATACAATGAACAGTTTCTTACACAGATATGTTGATGGTAAATAGGAGGGCTATTTACTCCTTCACAAAATGGCCTCAGACTGTTATAAAGAATTGAAATGTAGACCGAATGAATAGTTTTTCTGTAGTCCTTCTGTCACCTTTCTTTGTTGTTCGCAGTCATTCTCCTTACTGTCAATGTGCCCTGCTGCTGTAATTTTACACATAATTAATTGACTGGGTAACAGCCCAAAGGGGGTTCTGCCATTCCTGTGCAGTAAAAGTACATGGACTCAGGGACAACTCTTTGCTGCTGAGAGAACTTTTTGTTTATTTTAAGGTTTTTGTATCTTATAGGATTGAGGCCATCAAAAATCTGAAGTGAAATGAGCATTTGGGGCTTGGAAGGAATTGAGATGAGAAAGGACTTCATTCTTATGGGCACCACAAGCTCTAGTCTTGCATTTGGGGCTGGGAACACAATTGATACCTATTTTCTCTTCCTTTTTGCTCCTTCTTTTCTTAAGAGTCTACATCTAGAATTAGAGGCAGCTAGCTGGTGCAGTGGATAGACCACCAGTGCAGGAGTCAGGAGGACCTGAGTTCAAATTTCACCTCAGATACTTGACACTCACTAGCTATGTGACTTTGGGCAAGTCACTTAACCCCAATTGCCTCATCCTGGGTCATCTCCAGTCATCCTGACGAATATGTGGTCACTGGATTCAGATGACGGAGAAGTGAGGCTGCCCTCCCTCACTCAGAACAAAGTCAAGTGCAAGTCATATCATCATTTCTCTGAGGGCATGGTCTTCTTTGGCAACGAAGGACAAACACACACATGTCTAGAATCACAGAATTTGGGTACAGGAAAGAATCTCCAAAGGGCCATTTTATCTATCCTATTGCCTCTGGATGGAGCTACATTCAAATTGCTCCAAGTTACCCTTGTCCCGGTGGAGATGGGTAGGTAGGATATAACCCAGGATTTGTTTACTTACTATATGACCCTGGGAAAAATTACTTAACCTCCATCTGCCTCAGTGTCCCCAGCTTTGAAAGTGGGATAATAATAACACCAACCTCCCAGGGTTGTTGCGAGGACAAAATGAGATAATAGGATAATTTCATATATGTTCCTCTTTTAGTGCTCTCCAACTTTTTTTTGCCTTTAGTATGGATACTTTCCAAGTATATTTGGCTTGGTTTTCTTAATTCTATCTTCTTATCTTTCCACTTTCTCCCACGGTACATTGGGACTGTGTTGTTAGAATTGAAATGTGGTCACTTCACTTTATTGATAAAAATATATTCCTCTCGAAACAAAGGCAGGCCTGCTTATCTGGTTTTTTTTCTTCATTTAATCCATATATGTTCCTAGGCAGCTAAGTGGTACTGTGATAGAGTGTTGGACCTGGTGTTGACTAAAGTCCAGCCTCAGACACTTACTAGCTGTGGGACCCTGGGCTAGTCACAGTCTGTTTCTTCTTCTGTAAAATGGAGATAATAACAGCAGCTATCTCCCAGGATAAAATGAGATATTTGTAGAGAGTACTTATGTAAAAGCTACCATATATTATCATCATTCATTCTTATTAGTTGGGTCCCAAATCAAATCTTCCTCCCTCCCCTTGAGTTTTACCATCTTCCTTTGTAATAGTTTATAAGTGAGTTTATATTGTAAATTATAAAGACATCTCTCCACATTGCAAGTAAAGGATATGTTTGCTGACTGTATGGGTCCTCTCATCGTTACAGCTGTTGAATTGCAATAGGAAATAGTGATAAGGAGAGGGACTGGTTTTTGTTTTATAAATTTCACTTTGGGGGTGGAGGTAGCTTGCTTGAATAACTCAACAGGCAATCATTACCTATGGACTTCTCAGTTCATAAATAATGGTCATTCTCTCTCTTGATGAGTTTCGAGCTAGTGGATACAACACTAGACCTGGAGTCAGGAAGACATGCATTCAAATCTGACCTCAGAAACTTACTATATGATCCTGGGAAAGTCACTTAATTGCTGTCTGCCTCAGTTTCCCCATCTGTGAATATGGAATAATAACATCAACCTCCCAGGGTTGTTGCAAGGACAAAATGAGATCATAGTTATAAAGAGCTTTGCAAACATTAAAATGCTACATAAAAGCTAGCCATGATTTTTCTCTACCCCAACTCTTCCCCTCATATTATGGCTGTTGTCCTTTGTTCTCGAAGAGGACCAAAATGACATCACTTATGCTAGAGTCAAGCTAAATGTGCCTGACTGTGGCTGACCAGACCAATACAAGCTTGGAATGTTCTTCTACAGGTGGGGCACAAATAGCCCACGTGAGCATCTGCAGTAGATTCTTAAATTTGTGCATCCTGCATTTCCTTTTATCTATTTCAATTCAAAAACAGCCCCTTCTCTGGTGTGAGTATGCCATGCTGAGTGGAGCTGTGCCAGTGTCTCCCATGTCACACAATCAATTCCAAAGTTAAGAAAGACCTTGAAACTTCATATTATGACTTCAACATCCACATTAATGCTCCTTCAAATATTCTGATTCCCTAGTTCTTTATTTCCCTTGACCTCCATTCTGTCTCAGCTACGCACAAAAGTAGTCATACCCCTCATCTTGCTATCACCCACAAAGGTCTACTTTGTTCATGTTCATGAATTCTCATATTCCTTTATCTTAACCAATATTTTTTTTTATCATTGCTAACCCTGTATTTTATTTTCACCTGGACATTCAAAGCATTTACCACTCAATACTTTCTCAGACTAAGACTCTTGCACTGACACGTTCTCCTTACTTCCAATCCTGAACTCTTGGTGAATCATTTCAAACTCTATACTACAGTCTCTTCTTGAATATCTTGTCCCTTTGTCCTATCACAGATCGTTCTTCACCAAACCCCAAACTTGGATCACTGCACCTCCTTAGCTCTTACTCTTAATGGAGGTGGTAGAAATCACAAAACTGTGCTAAGTGAGTTCACCATAAATTTATGTTAACAAACCTCAACAGGAGCTGTACAGAAGCAAGGTAATGCTTCTACTCCTCTCTAATTGATTTTCCATCTTTTTCACTGCAGCAGAGACTTTTCCAAATTTTCTTGTCTTTCCTCAACCATCTTCAGCAGCCCTCCCCGAGCCGTCTTATCTGAGTACCTCAACGCACATTTCACCAAAATATCAAGCCCCATCCTCCAAGAGCTCTCTTTTCTTCCCTCTAATACTATCCCTTTCCTATATCCTCCTTCATTGCAATATCTGATGATGAGGTGGCCATTTTCCCCAAGGCCAACTTCTTTACCTCCACTCTTAAGTTTATCCTCTCCAGCCTTCTCTAGCAGATTTCCCTCATTGTCATGCCTACTTGCCCTCTAATACTCAGTTTTTCCTTGTCTGCTGGCTTCTTTTCTGCTGCTTACAAATATATCTGTTTCCCATTTCCTCAAAATCCTTCACTCGATTCTGCTATGACCACTGGCTATCTATCATCCTAGATCTCTTCTATGCTAAACTCCTTGAAAAAACTGCATAGACCAGTAACTCCACTGCCTCTGATCTCTCTTCTAAATCTTTTGTAACCTGACTTCTGACCTCAAAATTCAATTGAAAATTCCCTCTCTAAAGTCACCAATGATCTTCAATCACCCAAGCTAATGCCTTCTATCAGCCCCAATCATTTTTGACATTTCTGCAGTATTTGACACTGTTGATCACTTTTTCCTACAGGATACTCCCTCTCTCCTACTTGACTGACCTCTTCTTTTCAGTCTCCTTTTGTTGGATATTCATCATTGTCAAACCCCCTGTGAATGTCTTCCGGCATTCTCTTCAGGGCACTCTTCTCTTTGCTCTAGAATGACAACCTCCCTTTGTGATTTATCAGCCATGAGTTTAATTACGTCCCACTTTTAATTTAATTTAATCCAGTTCTTCTCTTTCTTTTGGGCTCATATCCTGCATCTTCAGGATATGCAAAACATCCTACTGGACATTTTGAACTGGATTTTTCATGGGTATCTCAAAACCGAATATTTCTAAAACCAAACTTCTCTCTCATGCTTTCCCTATTGATGCTGAAAGTATCACCACCCTCCAAATATCACAGGTTCAAAATCTTGGTCTCCCCTTTAACTCTGCACTCGGACTCACCTTACACATCTAATAAGTTACAACATCTTGGCATTTTTAGCTTCACAACTTCTCATACTATATTCACCCTTCTCCTTCAAAAGAACCACAGAGATATCTTTACTCAAGGATCCTGTGATTGTCAATTTCAAATAAGACATAAAACGATGAGACTTGGATTTGCCAAGGGGGCTTGTCTAGGTACAATGGCAAAGACTATGAAATCAATCAAATAAATAATCACTCAAGCAACCCTAAATCAAGGGTTTTTAATCTGTTTTTGTGTCATGGACTCCTTGGGCAGTCTTGTGAAGGCTCTGAACACATTCTCAAAATGTTGCTTAAAATAAATAAAATGCACAGGAAACCAATTATATTGAAATAAAATTATGAAAATATATAAAAAAAACTCTCCAATGTTATGGATGCCACGTTCAGAACCCTCTGGAAATGGAATGATTTCCTACGGAGAGGGAGGTCCTTCAGATATTTCTATTTATGAATAATATAGTAGTGACCAAATGAAGACCAACAGCACCTCTTCTATAAGGTCCATGATTTCCCTAAAGAGATGGGCCTAACAATCCATGCAGGAAAAAAGTGGTTTAATAATGTTCCTTGTCTAGACAATGATGCGTAATTGGATCGGGACCCATTAGTTTATTAGTACATACTTTCTGAACAGGTACTAGAGATGCCCATAATTGAACAAGAGAGCACAGGCTGGATTGTATCGAAGTAATTATGTAGCACTTTCAACTAGCCCAGGTTCCGCAAAGACATAAAAATCCATCTAATCCACTTTTGATGATGCTATATGGCTGTGAATCACAGGACACCACAATGTCCAAAGAATCAAAATTGCAGCTGACTCAAAGAGATGCATAGTGGGTATATAAATAGGCTGCAGCATATTACCATTGATGACATGCATACAGTAAATGGTGTAAAAGGTATCATTTCACAATAGGAAAAGAAGGTAGACTTGTCATGCAGTAGGAGTGAGAGAATGATGGCTGAGGTACCACCTTGACATGTAATGTTAAAGACTCAGAGGAAGCTTTCCAATGCTAGATCCTTTATGAAGGACATAGTCCTGTAAGAATCATTCCAGGTGAGAAAGCAGCGATGGATTTTAATCTACTGCACTGGAGTGAATACCTACTTTGATGAAAGCATGCCCCCATTGAAGTATTGAAATAATCATTTTCATCATCAGAACTCAAATCAAGAGTGTTTTGAGGTTTACAAAGGGCTTTCCTTAGAACAACTGAGTGTGGTTGCTAATGCAAATGATATTACTTCATTTTAAAGATGAGAACACTGAGGCACAGAGAAGTTAAGTGACTTGCCTGAAGGTACATAGCAAGTAAATAAGGGAGCAGCGACTCAAACTCTAGGACTCTTTCCATTGTATCATATTGCCTCTAGAGATACCCATATGCCCTTTTATTAAAAAAAATTCAGAGAAGAAAGGAAGCACCTAAGTACCTACTATGTGGTAATAATTTACAAATACGATCTCATTTGATTCTCCCAATTACCATAGGAAGTAGGTGCTATTACTATCCTCATTTACAGTTGGGGCAAATGAGGCAGACACAAGGTTGCGACTTTCCCAGGATCATATAGCTAATAAATGTCTGTGGCTGGATTTGAACTCATGTCTTCATGATTCTAGGCCCAATAGTCTATCTAGTATGCCACTTAAAAGAGGACTTCTTTTAGCATATTCTGGTGTCCCATAAATTTTGCAATGAACAGTTTACTTTTATCTAACCTTTGTTCACTCATTTATACTTATCACTTCTTATCCTTATCTTAATCTAAATTTCATTCTTTTTTTCCATATTCTGTTCAATCTCTCCATTCTAGTGTCTCCAGGAAAAGAAAAATAAGCACCAAATAATCTTTTGAAGAGTCTTGCTTGCATCTCTCTATCTATTCATGCACTAGTTCTCTTAAAATGGAAGCCATCTGACTGTATTTTGAATACAATGCACAGCCCTCTGGAAAGGTAAGAATAAAATTCATCCTCACATAAGCCAGGAATCATCAGTTTCTCTTTCTCCAAAACTGAAAATCCTCAGGAGACTAGACACTGTGCTAAGTAATGGCGACACAAAGAAAGACCTCCCCAAATTCCCTGTCAAGGACTCTCAAGGAATTCATGGTTTAGTAACCATGTTCAAACAACATATAGGTTAGATCAGTTGGAGATGACCTCAGAAGAAAGGCACTGAGTTTAAGGAGGACAGGGAAAGGAGAAGATGGAGCTTTAGGCAACAATGGAAGCTACGGGAAAGAGATGAAGGGGAACCATGGAGATAGGGAAAATGACTGGCATTCATTGGTAGGAGTGTCATGTGCAAGGAACAGACAGGTGGCCAGTGTCACTGTATCACAGAGTACCTGGAGGGAAGGAAAGCATAAGAAGATTGGAAATATAGAAAGGGGCCATGTATAAAAGGCTTTAAAAATAAAACAGAAGATTTTATATCTTATTGTGGAAACAGTAGGGAGCCACTTATGCTTACTGAATGGTCAGACTCGCACTGTTTAGTGATTAGAGGACTAGCCTTTGAGTCAGGGAGTCCTAGGTTCAAATCCTCCTTCTAGCACATACTGACAGTGTGAGGGATTAGTGAGAACAGAGAATGATTTCTAGCCTGAAAATTAGGGGAATTGAGTTATCATAGAGTATTAGAGCTGGATAGAAACTTAGAAGTCATTTAACGTGATCCACTACCTGATACATGAATCCCATTGTCCACATGGTGCACTGGAGGGCTCCAGTGAGGGGAATTTATTACCTCATGACAAACTAGAGTACCTAGCCCATTTTCAGATAATTCTGTTAGTAAGTTCTTTCATATAAATGTTAAAATGATATATGCCTCTCCATCACTTCCACTTAGTGGCCCTAATTCTGCCCTTTTGAACGACACAGAAGTCTCCTGCTCATTCTACATGACAGTGCTCCAGATATGACACGTAGCTGTCACACCCCATCTAAATTTTCTCTTATCCCAACTAAATATTCCCTGTTTCTTCAACTAATTCGTATGTGGCTACACATTAATACCGCCTTCCCTCCCCCACCGCCCCAGTTACCTTCCTATGAATGTACTCCAGCCTGTTAACATTTCCCCTCAAATGTAGCTCCCAGAGCTAAACACAATACTTCAGGTGTTATTTGAGTTTTGATAAACACAACCTGAAATTCCTTCTCTTTATCTTGACACTTCCCTGGGATTAATGCAGTCCAAGATCATGCCATTCTTGTGTCTCACCATCGTTGAGTTTTCAGTTGACTAAAAACCTTACTTTTTTTCCCTTTAGTGATGCCCTGTTTAGTCTTTTCTCCCCTCTCAGGGATGTACTGGCAAATGTTTTAACAACTGGCACACTGAAAATGTGGGATGCACCTTTTAGTTCAATCTGCATTATTTAAATTTTTTCCACTGCTTTCTGAAGTCTAGACAGTCAACAAAGCAATAGATCAAAACCAGAGTTTGTAGCGTTTGCTGATTTCCAAGGTGTAAATGCTCTTACTGATCATTTAACTCGGAAGTTGGCATGAGCAGGCTCTAGCACACCCCCACGCCAGTCCCTGTACCTGTATCTTCAATATTTTAACCTAAAAATACAACAATGATAGTGTATAACACTTTAAAGCTTGCTTGTGAAGTGCTTTCCATGATGCCCTACTAGAATGGAAGCATAGGAGTCAATGCTGAACCACCAAAATCAATCTTAGGTTTTAGCCTTCTATCCATCATTCTAGATTGTTGACATCTTTTAGGAACAAAATTCTGTCCCCCAATATAATAGCTATCTCTCTCAACTTCCGGTCATCCACAGTTTGATAAATATATATCATTCATGTCACTTATAAAAATATTGAGTAAAATAGGTCCAAGCACAGAGCCCTGTGGCTCAGCATAAGAGACCTTTTAGGCTGATAACAGTTTTATTTATCTACACTGGGAAATAAAACTTTAAAAATTTATTGTGACCAAAATATGTCAGGGAATCCACTGATATAGATACATTAATTCGTACTCTTTAGATTTATTAATCAGTACTCTTTAGCTCCTTAAACATTAAGAATACTATCATAAGTGTATAGACTTTATGGAATAAATATATATAGCTGATGGAATCTAGCTGTCATCTATCTTCAGTAAACCCCTGATCTGCCAGCACAGTAACTATGCCAATAAAGGAAATAAAGTTAGTCTCACATGACTAGTCCTTACCAAACCCATGCTTGTCCCTAGTGATCACTGTTTTTCATTTCCAATTGTTCATAAGCCATCACTTTAATAATAGGTTGGAGAATTCTGATGGGGAAATCACACTAGATCAAGGTCACTTGTCTATAGTTTTAGGGCATTAAAAATCAGCATAGCATCATTGGTTTGTTTTTCAATAGCCTTTCTATTCATAATTCCTCAAAAATCATTTTCATTGCCTGCCTTCAATTCAGCAGGCAGAGGGGCTGAGTGAAAGGTGTTCATAGTTGCGGTTCATCTGAAAAAAATGGGGGAGTCTAGTCTTATATACTGTGAAATAAAGTTGCAGGTACAAGCTGCTCACTGAACAAAACAAATTATCAAAACTGCTTGCACTCAGATCCTTTTCCTGAATGGATGGCCATTTTGACCCTGGGCTGTTGATTTTCCCTGCTCTCTCAGATTCCCTTGACTTGGTGGTTAGGTGCTTTTACCATGTCATCTAGGCATGTCTCTTTATCTTTAATCGTCCTAGATTTCCTAGATTCTGTATTTGATGATATGGTTTTTGATCTCATCTGACCTTGAGGAATTCTGATTGTCTGTCTTAATTCAGACCTTTTCCTCTTCTAACCCCCATAGCATTGTGCCCCTAAGACTGCAGATGACACCATGAAAGACTTCTGGTATCCCCACATCCCTGGGTCTGTCTCCATTGCTGCAACCTGGCCAGAGGTGGGAGGAAGCGAGTACCAACTGATGGCCATTCAGAGATCAATCACATTTACAACTTTGGTTCTATACCCCAGGGAAAATTTTGACCTGACCAGGAGACCTGAACTCATTAAGGCTCTTTAGATTTTGTTGCTATCCTCTCATCTATCTTGGACTTAAAATCTCTTTTAGCCTTCCTCTCTCCTCCCTGCCCCCCATCACTGATTCATAGACCTAGAGTTGGAAGTGGGAAAGGAGGGAGAGGGAAGGGGATAAGAATTATTCCTTTAGGGATCTAAAGAAGCTACTGAGTCCAATCTCTCATTTTACAGAATCCTTGGGAAGTCAAGTGACTTACCAAAGTTCACCTGTGTTTGAGGCAGGATTTGATCCCAGATGATCTACTCTTTAAACCAAAAGTGTCAAATAAAATGCAATTGGGAAATAGTTTTAAAATAAACAAAAATATAATGGAATAGAGATAATGCTAATATGTGGTTTTCTAAGTCAATTTGTGGCTGGCAAGGAGCCTTATGTAAGCCACTATTTCTCTTTGAGTTTGACATCACTGCTCTAAAGTGATTTTAGAGCTTTTCTCTTGCTTTCAGTCAGAAAATCATTCTTCCAAACTATAATTATAGTGAGTCACATTCATATAGTGTTTTAGGTGGTTTCCTCACAAAAACTCTTGAAGGGAGGCAGTGCAAGTATCATTGAGAAGATGAAGGAAGGCCATATAGTTTAGTTCTGCGTCCTCTTTGTCTGTTTACATAATTCTACTTGGCCAAAACATGGAGCTGATCTCTTCTTTGTTGTTTCTCTTCCCCAGACAAAGCCTTAAAAAATTCCCTTTTCTTGTCCTTAGCAAGTTTATTTATTTCTTTACCGCCCCGCCCCTTTTTTTTTAACAAGCTCTAGCTCTGGACTTTAGCCCCATGGCACTATTCTTATCAGTCTGTGTTATTCCTTAGGATTCTTCCTTGGTGATATGCCATCTTTTGTATGCGCCTTGTATACCTTTAGCTCACAGAGAGCTCCTTGAAAAGGTACATTCTGTCTAAATGCAACCTTTTTTCATATAAGGATGTGGGGCAAAGTTTCTTTCAGACCTTGAGCTCCTGGATTTGGAGGATATAAGGGGCATGAGACAGTGCACATGAAAGGTCAGGGAAATTGAAGATTGCTACAGAAAGTTGGCAGCTGGTGGTGTAGCTTCGGGACTGGAGTCAAGAAGTCCTGAATCCAAATCTTAGACACTTACTAGCTGTGTGACCCTGGGCAAATCACTCAACCCTGTTTGCCTCAGTTTTCTCATCTGTAAAAATAAACTGGAGAATGAAATGACAAACCACTCTAGTATTTTTGCCAGGATAGTGCCAAAAGGTTCATGAAGAGTCGAACACAACTGAACAGCAACAAAGGGAGATGAACTTGTCCTTAGATGTGGACAGTCATGAAGTGACGTTGGACAGTTGTCTACAATAGGGTGAGAAGTAGAGAGGTCACACCAGAGGGGTTCATATGTGGGGAGCAGGTGTTGAAGGGCAATCCACACCTCCCGTTGTGCAGGACCTTGGAGCAAATGCTTTGGTTAGTATGCTTGGTCTGCTAGGGTTGTTCTCTTTGAGGCGTATTGATCTGAAGGTTGCCAGCAGGCTCAGCTGCTTCTAACTTCCAGCCAGATTGAGTTCTTTGCCAAGGGCACCACTAGGTTCTTTCAGAAAGAACCACAGCTCTTATCCCAGGAGCAGCAGGAAGACTCCCCACGTCTGCTCACTTGCAGTTGCAGCTGTGAGGTCTGCCATCTCTGGAGAAGATGAATGCCGGCTTCTGGCATCAAGCACCCTCTCTTGAATGTTCTATAAGAGACTTGAATTCAGGAAGCAATGCCCTTGAATTCCTTCTCACACTGCTGAGAGTCTCTATTGCGGGGAGAAAGGTAGAAGAGAAGAGAATCTGCTTCCCCCACCCTACCTATTGTGTTCTGCTAAGTCAATTAAATCTAGCTTTCTCTTTTATCTAGACCTCAACAAATGTGCCTGATCCTCTTAGCCAATTGTAATTCCCTGTGCCCCATCAGTTGCCTTCATCCAATGACCAACTTCTTACAATCCTATCAAGTTAACTGAGAAATCTTCAATTTAATTACCAACTTATTTAGCTTACATTTTATTATGATAGCAAGTTGTTTAGAAAATTTCTTTGTAGTCTTATTAGGAAAAGCTACCCAGTTCAATCAGGGGCTTCCTTTTCCCTTCTAATGTCCTTTTCCCTTCTAATGTCCTTTTCCCTTCTCCCTCTGTCATACTTTCTGTCCTCAGTAGATAAGATGGGGTACTCCCAGAACATTTGTCCATAATCCTTATTCTAGATTCCTTTTTGGTGACGTGGGGAAGCTCATGCCTTCTCCTTCCATGTGCTTTGCTGGTGTTTTGTACTGAAAAGTCTCAGCAATTCTGTCTAGCACAGTTCTTAGAAAATCTGCAAATTATCAGTTTTTTGGAGGGGCCAGATCTACTTCAGCTGGTAGGCCTGGATATTATATTCACCCTCAATTCATGGTCATTCAAATTCCAAAACAATATTTTAAAATTCTCTTAAAAGGGTATTTTTGTCTTGAAGTAAAAAAAAAACAAACAAAACACCAAAAACTGAAAATAGCAAAAATGTAAAGAAAGAATAAAATAGATTCTCCTCTGAGAAGAAAAATCTGATTCCCATATAAGCTCTACAATATATAGGGTGCATCCAACAAAAACTGGAAAACTAGAATTACTGGAAGTTACCTGTCACCTTTGGGTTAGAAAACAAACTGTCCTGGGTGAAAATTCTTCTAATGTTCTTCTTCAGTATACAGACAATTCATAAATCTCTCTAACAGATCCCTACAAAATCACAGAACACTCTAAATAGAAGTCCAGACAAAAATTTCTCCCAGTAGCAATAAGAAACCTGAAATTTCTCCAGTGGATCCCTGCAACTCATAAAACATGACAAATGGATGCCTGAACTTACCATACATTAGGATAAGTAGGTTAGCTTAAAGAGAAATCATACAAAATCAGAAAATCTCCAAAAGATGTACAAGTCTCCCCCAAAAGCACTTGAACTTTTGAAACAGACAAATATCATCTTATGGACCTGTGTATTTTGCTTCTACACCACTTTTGTTATCTGTACCAATAACTCATCATCCATTTCCTCCATTTGACTGGGTGGTCTGTGACACACACTTATAATCACTGCTATTTGCTTTTTAAACATACACAAACATATTATGTACCCTTTCCTCCTCTCTTGGGTTTATAGATTTCTATACAAATATCTAGCTTTTTGACCCATTAGTTTATTTGCTCATCTATTAGATTGGTTTCTTTTGAACAGAACATAATCTTCTTTTGCCATACTTGAATCATTAGTCTGTCATGAAACTTGGTAGTATCTGTGAGGCTGTATTGACTTTTATTAAAATCTCAAATTCCCTTTATGTCTGGTCTTTACATAGGTATCTGAGACTGTAAGTATCATTGCCATCTCTCTTAGTTATTGTCCTATGAATTACTGGGGACCACTTTGACTGTTAACCTTTTTTCTAACCTGATAACCCTTCATGTTATTTGGATTTATAGTTTAATTTAGGCATCTGTCTCTAGCCTATCTCCATTTTCACCTTTAAATGCTCTCAGGCAGGTTAAAAAAAGTCTTTGGTCGAATACATTCTTCCTAGTCTTTGGGAGATGTGCTTTGCCCTTAGCCACTACACCAACAAACATCATGTTATCACTATTCATTGTTCCATTCTGAAATTTAATGACATGACATTTAAGAAATTAATGTGGTCAGCTATTTTCTAACAGAATTGACTGTTTGCCTGGAGAATTCTTTGAAGGTGGGAATCATTATAAGAGCTCGTGAAATAAAAGGTTCATAAAGAGGATCTGAAGATCAACTTTCATCATTCTCTCTTTGGGAGTAGAGCTCAAGCTTTATATTCAAGTGTCCCTCACAACAACACAACGCATCATAATGTGTATTGGAAAACACAATGTATTGGAAGGAGAGTTGGATTTGGAGTCAGAAGATCTGAATTTAAATTCCTTTGCCACTTTTTGATCTTGACCAAATGACTTCATCTCTAGCCCTCAGTTTCTTCATCTGCAAAATCAGAGTATTGGAATTCTGAGAACCCTTCTAGCTCTCTCTGAACCAATGAACTGGAGAATTCTCTACATGAATGAAATTTCAGATCTGGACAAAAAAATGGAACTTAGGAAACAGCTTTCCCAGATTCATGATTCCTTCTTCACTGTATTTCCCCTTCTGCATTATTTTTATCTTTAGGATAGAGTGCTACACAATCTGATTGCCACATTGACAACTGTTTTCTTTCCAAGGACAGATGGGTTGACATTTTTTTAACGAAGGACAAAGTCCCTGTGAATCTGTTACTTCTCAAGCAACAAAGATGTTTGATTTTTGCAGCTGAGTGACAGTAACAACAGGTCATATAGGCAGGCCAGTCCTCTTGGGCTGCTCCTCTTCCAAAATTACAGGGAGATATACGGTCATTAATTAAGAGTAATGATAAAAAAGTCAACATATTTTACTTTATTTTATCTCAGTTGATTGATTGAGACCACCAAGTCTTCAAACATCAAAAAGCAAGATTAGGTACGATTAAGCCAGTCGGACAAGCATTCTTCATGCTACATGACTGGTTAGGTTGTAGACCCTGATTAACCTTGTTTTTATCAGTTTGATCCCAGTAAGCTCACCTGCTCGCCCATTTTAGCCACGCTGTTTCATTCCACTGGCCCTTAAGTGTTTCTCTATTGGTCGGGTAGTCAGTATGACTCTTGACTTTAGATATCTGTTGTGTTTCAGTCATGTCTGACTCTCTGTGAACCCACTGGGGGTCTTCTTGGCAAAGATACCAGAGTGGTTTTCCATATCCCTCTCCAGATCATTTTACAGATGAGGAAAATGAGGCAAACAGGGTTAAGTGACTTGCCTAGGGTCACACAGTTAGTAAATGTCTGAGGCCAGATTTAAACTTGGGTCTTCCTGACTCCAGGCATGGCGCTGTTACCACTGTGCCACCTAGCTGCCCTTTAGACATTTAGCAACACTCATAAATTGATGTGCTTCCTTCTTCTCTCCATCCCTTTTCCCCCTTTCTTTCTTCCTTCCTCCCCCATTTTCCTCTTCTCTGGGACTGGGTAGATGGAAAGAGGATATCATCTATGAATCAGGCACCTTAACCTCAGAGTATTTTAGCTCTAATAATTATTTGGAGAAAATCCACTCGTAGTGGTATGTGAGATGTTTCCAATTTGCATGGGTGTGCATCTAATTCTTGACCGTAAAATGCTACATATGGGAGTATTCTCTATGGTAATATAGTCCATTCCCTTGCTTCTAGCAGGACTGTTCTTTCTCAGATGGATGTCATGTCAAATCATTTTAAGTCTTTCATAAGAGCCTCAAAAGAATATTCTAAATTAGACAAGCTGTTCGTTAGCAACAACTGGACTCATTTTCTCTAATCATGAGAGAATTTACTGTACAAAAGGAAAAAAATACTTCTGAGATAAGGTTTACTTCATGAAGATTAACTCAGGATGTGTGATGATATGACTTTCCAGAGATAACCCTGATTTCTGACAATCAATACTTGATGTGTAGGAATTTTAGGGTACAATAATGAAAAACAGCCACTGCCCTCAATGAGTTCATGTTTTGGTAATTGTGTGTGTGTGTGTGTGTGTGTGTGTGTGCGTGCACGTGTACATGCATGCAGCTTGATGCCTACCAATGTTTTGACTCTATGGTTGATCATGTCAAGGAAATATTATCAACTGCCTTTAAATCCTTCGTCCCTTATCCTGTCAGCCATGCCTTGCCAAACTTACAACCTAGATTCCCCCTACCAACTGCTTCTCACGTGCTTCCAGATGCTCTTGGAAAGTCATTCAACCATGCTACTGGGTGTACTACAGATAATCTCAACCAGGCTCTCAGTGCTGCATGGCAACCCTCTTATTCTTCACTGATGATTGCCTTACCATCTATTTAGAACCCTCCACTCTCCTCAGACCTCCTTCCCCACCTCCCCTGAACCTCTCGGTAGAGGACTTCACCTCCTACTTTTCCTGAGACAAATAGAGGCCTCTGTCCTGAGTTCCATCTTCTCCCACATTCCACTTCTCACAAGCTGTCTTCATCATCCTCCATTCCCACTTCCTTTTCTCTGGTGTCTGATAAAACAGTAAGCCTTCTTCTTGCCGAAGCTAATTCTTTTCACTTGTGTTGTTTTGTCATTTAATTAATACTTAATAAATGACTACTATGTATGAGATCCTAAAGACTGGGTATATAAAGAAAAGCAAAAGATAATCTTAGCTCTCAAGGAGCTCATAGTCTAATGGAGAGACAACATGGAAATAAATATGTCTACCCAAGACATACAGGATGTATGTGTGTATGTGTGTGTGTGTGTATGTGTGTGTGTGTGTGTGTACATCCATCCCCTCCTGTCTTCTCTAGATGTTTGCTCTTTGAGCATTCCTTATTACCTTCTCATCTTCAATTCCTTTTTACATCCTGGCTCCTTCTCTACGTCCCCCATTCCCAGGTCTCCCAGAATCCTTTATTTGGCACTTCCCCTTCCTCAAGGCATAGCTCTATAAGTCTCCTATGTTTTCACAGCTTAGAGTACTCCAATAGCTTTCTAATCAGTTGTTCCACTTCAGGTCTCTCCCCAATCCAATCTATTTCAATCATCTGACAAAGTCAGACAATTGAAGTCAGTAAGCCAAAGTCAGTAAGTCAAAGACCTACACATTAGCTCTTTGTCATCATTCTCCTCTCCTGCTTCATGAAATCCCAGTGGCTCCCTGTTACCACCACGATCTAAACCTCTAGGATATGAGCTCCTCTGTTTGGCATTTAACATTCTTTACAACCTGTCAGCTTCCTATTTTTCCAGTTTTCTTAATGTATCTCACTGTCCTTCATTCACTCTCCAAATGAAATTACCATTTCTTTTTTTTGCACAATAGTGCATCTCCTCTTTCCATAACTGGGAGGTTCTCTCTCCTCACCTCCACCTCCTGACATTCCCACATTAATTTAATTTTGTTGAGGATTTCCTTGCATACTCTTGAAATATCTTAGGGTACTTCAACACTAGAGGATATGACCAAAGTGCTTAAAAACCCTAATAAGGGCTTAGCCTTTTTCAGGGAATGTCATTCTATTGGATAAAAGCTGGAGATGGAGACTGCAATGAGAAAGCTAGGTGGTATGGGAAATAGAGTTCTGGGCCAGCAGTTAGGAAGACCTGAGTTCAAATTTGGCTATATATACTTACTAGCTGTATGACCCTTGACAAATTTCTCAACTTCTGCCTCAATTTCAGTTCTATAATGGGGATCGTGAGATCAAATGAGATATTTGTAAAGTACTTAGCACAGTGCCTGGAACATGGTAGAGATCCCTTCCTTTCTTCCCCTGACCTGTTGATAATCTCTCAAATATGAGTGAGTATTGCTCACCAGAATGAGTTTACCTACTTCAGAGCTGGAGCCTCAAGATGTAGGACTACAAGTCCCAGGAAGGGGTCATTAGAAATTCTGGCTGGCACCTCTCCAAATTGCCCAGGAAATGATTAAATCAGTTCATTGTTACGGTGTATGGGCAGTTTGACTGGCAGGACTCTGTCTAGAAAAACCAGATTGTGTGGACGGACACACAATGAGGACTTTGGAACATTTTTCTTTGGTTCACTTCATTTTTTTTTCTGGTTCTTGGACAAATTGATTTGTTGTTCAGTTGTGTCTGACTTTTCATGACCCCATTTGGGATTTTTCTTGGCAGATACTGGAATGGTTAGCCATTTCCTTCTCCAGCTCATTTTACAGATGAGAAACTGAGGCAAACAGGGCTCACTGATTTGCATAGCTAGTGAGTGTCTGAGGCCAGATTTGAACTCTAGTCTTCTGACTCCCAGGCTGGTTTTCTATGCACTAGGTGCTCTGACATATTGATTAGGAAGCAGGTAATGGGTCTAATGAGTTTAAAACTACATAGGTACTCTCCATGATTTTCACTAGGTAGTTTCTCACATCTTGGAAGCATCATGGCCTTGGCATGTATGCCTGATTGATTAAGACACTTGAAGCTGGAGAATGCAGAACAGAGGTAACTTTGATCAATTTATCTACACAATTTTCCCCCCTGGACATCTTACTCTTTCTTTCCCAATTATTTAGTCTTACAATGACATTTACAGGGAAAGAAGGTGTTAATTAATCCTGGATATCATAGCTGCTGAGTATAGTAGACATTCTCATTTGTTGAAATTAGAATTGAGAAAAATGAACAAGTATTCATTTCCTTGACAGCTTCTTCACCTGGCTTTATTTGGAAAATTTTCAAAGTATAGCAACATCCACCATTTTTCTTGGAAATGAACCTAAATTAGTATTTTGCATTAGGAAGAAGTATTGAATCCCTTGGCATCCTCCATTCCTCTCTCTCCCACTTAATTTTATTCTACTTGTATGTAAGCCTCCTTCCTCCCTTGGTGCTTACAGCTTTTCTATATTTTTAGATATTCCTTTCCACTGTAGTATCTCTCAGTTCCCCCCCACCCTTCCCAACTAACTCCCACCCCTTCTTTAGTCTTTGCTTGGCCAAGCTGTCTATATTCAGTTCGTCTAATATTTTCTCGTAAGAAAATCCCTTCAGGCCTTAATCATTTGTGGTGTTTTTCTTTTCTTCCAGTTATTCTCTGTCTCTATAGTAATGAGGTGCCCAAAACAAATACAGCATTTCAAGGCCATTCGGATGAGAAATGGAGAGTGAGAAAGTTGGGGCTATCCTTTCTTTTGCTCTGTGACATGATACTTTAGTATTAGCAACCCCAAATTGTATTGACCTTTTTTGCTGCTATTTCCCATTACAAACCTCAATCTAATTTGCTGTCCCCTAAGGTCTCCTTGCAGTACTACTGTTTTCTAAGTTTCTCCCTTTTGACTGCCTCTGTTCAAGTTTTTGTTGCTTCCAAGCCATTAGTTTGTATGTTTTCATCTTCTTGCCTTACTTGTAGATCCTTGTATTTTAATTTGTTCCCTCTTGGTGACACCCTTGCCATGAAGGAAGCAGTGTGATGGAAAGAGAAGGGGTCAAAGTGACCCCTTCAATCTACCTAGAATGTATCTCAACCTTAAGATGCTAACTGAGGTAGAAGAGCAAGAAGTTTTTACTCTACTGTAAAAAAAAAAGATTCATGAATTTTAGATAGATACCATTATGTTCTTGGAAGGAAAAAATACTTGAGTACTACTAGACAGGACAGAGAGCTTTGTTTGAGCTATGTATTTTCCGAACTCAAACATAAACCTATATAATAGAGTAAGACTGAATTTTGATCCTTTGCTTAAGAGCACAGATTAGGCCTTCTGGCAATCTGAGCAACTGAAATGAATGGAAGTGCTCAAGGAAACAGAAAAACTCACTTGGTGACATTTCATACATACGAGGGTTATGGAAACTTTATTTCTCCAAGTCTGACCATTTTCCATCATTTTGCACCTAAGCCTGAGACAATTGCAACCTGAGAAAATAGCGAGCCAGAGAACAGGTCCTGTCGGGTAACCAATCAACTTCATCGTTAAATGATGAATTGTAGGAGATTGTGAAGCGTTTAAAATCAGCTGATCTGCTACCTAGGAAGGAGAGTGGATAGTTGGAAAGCTTAAAGGTGAACTACAAGAACTGTGGCTGGAGAAAGGAATCTTTAAACATACTGTCCTCTAGACATTTCCTATGTGCCAAGTGGGGCAATGAACCTGTCAGGATCTGTCAATGGGAAAAAACCCAAACACTAGTAATTTACTTCACTTGTTGATTTCTGGGTTGATCTTATTCACCTGGTCATTTTTCACAGTATCTTTCTCCTTTCTTTGAAATTGCAAGCTTCCTCTTTCTTTGGAATAGCTATGCCTTCTCTTTAATTTATTGATGGAAATCAGCTGATGGATATAAGGTTTCTGAGTCACTCTGTCAGCCAACAGCAACATGGACTTTCTATACCCATTAACACCATTCACATTTTACTACTATTTTGAAAAAAATAAAAGTAATAACACACATGTTTTAAAAGCGAATTGACGCACAGGCATGCTTGACCTTAAAATGCATCTGGAGTGCACTAGATTCATTGCTTACTTATAAGATTTCCATCAAATGCTCTAAACTAATAACTTCTGGTCTTTATGTTTACTACTTCTTGGAGTAAAACAGCTTGCCATGAATTCCCCATTTGCTCTTAACACCACAGAGTGTGGAAGCCCTTAACAAGGCCATATTGGAATGATTGCTGTGAAGCCTCCTCTCTAGTTGGATGGAGGATCCCGTGAAAACAGGTACAAGAAGGACGCTGACTTTGGTGGAGAGTCAGGCAGTGAATAATCCACCGGCCCAAGAAATGTGTCCCTTAATTCTTACCTGAACTAAGTGGACACAAATAAGTTTCAAGTTTCCACTTTTCTTGAAAATGAGAGGGGGCTTTTGTTTTCCCACTGCAGATCACACTGACATATTGAGAGGATAAATGAGTTGGCCAGATTCTGCCAGTTCATAAGTTAGTGAGCCTCTAGGGGTACCCTTTAGTCAATTAGTGTTAAAATAGTTCCCTTGAGACTAGAAAGAATTAATGTTCATCCTTTGCAGTATCCTAGACCTAAGGTCTATAGGAGCTCGCTGCTTCTGAGAACCATTGGTAATAGGAAAGTTACAGTGTTCCTAAATAATTCTGGCACTTAACAATCCAACCTTGAAAGTGAGAAAGATATCTCTGAGAGGGTTCCCAAGATGAATATCCACTTATGGGTTAGGTGCAGGGAGCAGCTGATAATAGTTACCAGGGACAAGTGAATTAAATATGGTTCCTCCTTCCTGTTCATTTATTCCTCCTCCTTTTCTATCAGATATAGGCCATGGAGGCTTAGCAGCTGAACTAGGGAGAGGCTGATTTTTCCATGTCTTTTCAGAATTTGTTGAAGAAACTAAGGAAAAGCCTTAGGAAGGCATGATGATCATTTTCACATATTTGAACTGGCTGCTGCCCCCAAGCCAAGAATGGTCTTCCTCCTTATCTCTGCCTCAGAACTCCATTCTTTCTTTATTTCTCAGCTCAAGCGCCATTTTCTTAATGAAGCCTTGTCTGATTCCCCCAATTGCTAGTACCCCCCCAACTACCTTATTATATCTAACTATTTTGTATATTTGTATTTATTCGTCTTACATTTATGCTATATGTATTAATACAGGTATTTCTCCCATGCTCTTTAAAATGACAGCTGATTTCCTTCTTTGTGCTTTGATCCCCATGCTTAACCTAGTTCCTGGCGCATAGTAGGTGTTTGATAAATGCTTACTGATTGACTGATTAGAATAAGGATTACACTTAATCTACTTCACCCCAGACTGTATACCAGTGAGCAGGGGTGGAAGAGGGAGGAAGGCGAATTTGCGCCCAGAATATGGAAAGACCTCCTGACAACCAGCCTCGGGTAAAAGACAAGGTGCGCCACCTTCAACGGTAGTGGGTTCTCTTAAATTGGAGACTTGCAAGTGGAAGCAGGATGAACCCACTCATCAAAGACAGCATAGAGGGAATTCCTGCAGGAACGAACTGGACCATATTGACTACTGAGATCTTGTCCTACTCTGGGATTCTGTGGATTCTAATACATTTAAAAGGGCACTTTTCACAGACAATTTGAGACAACTTTGGCAAGCATATACATATCTTGGAGTCATTGTACCAAGTCTTCTCTAGGTGACTTTTTCCCTTTTCCTTCCACATAGATATAGCCTTCTAAAAGGTTCAGTTTCCTAGTATTTAAATGGAGCCTGGATCTGATGATAATAGTTGCCCCCTACTTCTAGATCTGCTTAAATCTGATGATAATAGCTGCTCCCTGCTCAGAAATCACATCTCCAGACCCTGAGGTGCCCAATTCAAATCATATTTGGAGGCTTAGGATGCCCAGGAAGCCCACTTAATTTACATCAGGAAATGATTTGCAGTTTCTTCTTTTTTTTCTCTTTCCATAAACAGAAACCTCAAAATGAGGCCTGTGAGTTACAGGGATAGCCCAAGCCGATTCAACATGAAAGGGTCCTTCAAGGGCCAAACTCATCTTTCACCAAAATAAAACTCTGCCATTGACCAACGAGGTCAACAAGATCCAATCTGCTGAACTAGTAAAGGACAAACTAAAACAATTTCTTCTTTGAGCCCTTTCCCTGTATCAGCATGGAGTAAAGGACTAAAGCCTAGAGCAGCCTTTAAATGAGCTGTAGATAAGAGGAAATCTTTGCACTACTCCTTGGAAGAAGCTTTGGAAACAAAGGAGGAAGCATGCATAAAGCATCATCTTAATATAAAGGAGGTTCATTCATATAATGAGCTGAAAGCATCAGATTTGAAGTCAAACGACTTAGGTGTGAGATCTAGTATTGCCCGTTGGGAAAGACGCTTAACTAGCCCTTGTTGTCCTTAACTGTAAAATGGGGACAATATGATTGGCATTTCTTATAATGCACTTTGCAAACTTTAAAATGTGAATTAGGATCGTGTTTTAGAAAAGCAGTGTTCAATGTGTGCTTCACGGACTCTTGGGTGGGTGAGTGGGGAGTTAGAGCGACCATTTCTGGGGTTTCTGAGGCCAAAACTATTTTGGTAAAATACAAAGATGTCATTTGCCTAGTAAAATATTCCTCCCTTTTTCAGTAACTACATATCTGGATGAGGTTGTATTTTCTTCATATACTTCAACTAAAACACCACATTAAATTAGAATGAATGCAGCAGCAGATATGAAAATCTAGTTGTCTTCTATTGAGTCAGACATTAAAGAGATTTGCAAAAATATGGAAAACAATGCCAATCATATATACATATATATGAAAATATGGCTGTTTTCATAAAATGTTATTTATGCTAATACATAACGGATAGTTATTGTTCACTTATGTCAATCATGTCCCACTCTTTGTGACCCTATTTGGGCTTTTGTGGGCAAAGATACTGGAATAGCTTGCCATTTCCTTTTCCAGATCATTTTATAGATGAGAAACTGAGGCAACCAAGGCTAAGTGACTTGCCCAGGATCCCACAGCTAATGAGAGTCTGAGGTTGGATTTGAACTCTAGAAGATAACTCTTCCTGGCACCCATCCACTGTGCCACCTAGCTGTACCTTTCCTATTGTTCCAGAACTGGTAGTAGAAATAAATAAAAACTCCGAGACAAAAGATTCCTTTCCAAACCTCACTTCAGAACTTGTGGCTCACTAGTCCTACTATACAGTTTATTCAAAGGGGTTTTATCCTTGTTATTTCAATTGATCTTCAAAACAACTCTGTGAGGGAGAAGTATTATCTCTATTTCACAGAAGAGGAGAATGACTCAGAGGGGTACAGTGATTTGCTCAAAGGTCACACAGCTAATTAGTACATGAGAGCAGGATCTAAAACTAGGTCTTTTGACACTGAATCTAATAAGTCTTCCCTGGCATGACCTTTGGCTGTTTGGTTTTCTCAGAGACCCAAGTCTGCATCAAGTTGGAGCTCAGTTTAAATCAAGGGCATAAATCAGTCTATAAATCAGCAATGATAGAAGAGCATGGCAGAAGGTAGCAGGAGGCCTGGGTTCTAGTCCTGGCTCTACTACTGGCTATTCTATATGATGTTGCATAATTCTGCCCATCTCTCTGGGTCTCATTTTCCTCATCCATAGAATGAAAATGACTTTTTAAGGTCTCTTCCAGTACTAAAGCTACTATCCTATGATCTCTAAAGTCCCTTCTGGCTCCTAAATGTTGTGGTTCTAGGTATTTATTGATTATACAATATGTGACCAGTACTATAAGGCATATTGGATAACTATTAGATAACCAAGGATCTGTCATTGCATTGATGTGGGAACTCCTTTTTCCAAGTAGAAGAGATTTTGTCAGTCTACAACTTATAGGACAAATCTTAGAGTTGCTGGAACTCATAGACCTGAAGTGACTTGCCCAATATCATACTGGTATGAAGTGTCAGAGGCAATATTTGAACTCAGTTCTTGCTGATTTTATGTCTTGAACACTACCATTTCACAACGCCTCTCAAGAAACTTATCTAGACACAACTAAAATACATGAAGCTATTAATGAGCATTTGAGTTAAAAATATAAAACTTGAGATTATCACCTAGGTGATCATAAGACCTATTTTAAATAAAAAAACAAACCTCAAACTTCACCCAACTCTTGATTTTAAAAGTTAATAATTCATTGTTTACTTTTAGGGTTTCATTTTGGTGCTTTCCAGAGAATCCTAGGACAGTATGGCCTCATAGAAATGGCATAGTGTAATGAAAAGACTTTCAGTCTCCTGTCTTTTCACTTGACCACTTTCACCACGACCATGGGCAAATGTCTCCATTTCTGACCCTGACGACTACTTTACTGGGTTGTCGTGATAATCAGGTAAGATAATTTGTGGGGAAGTACTTTGTAAGCCTTAAAATACTATGTAAATGTCAATTATTATTTGTTATTTTCTCCTGAAAATAGAACATTTGAAGAAAAAGTGTTTTTTTAAAAAAGAACGTTGTTTGTTTTTATTTGTTTATACAGAAGGCTGATCCAAAGCTCATTGCCACCTAGTGTAGTCATGTTTCTGGTTAAACTTGGAAGAAGGTCGCTAGTGGAGTGCCCTAGGTATCTGTTATTGGTCCTGTGTTATTTAACATTTTTTTTTATCAATACCTTGGATAATGGCATGGGTGGTATCTTATTAAACTTGTAAGTGACATAAATCAAGGAGAAGATAGCTAACATGTGGGATGGCATAGACTCCAAAAATCTTTGTAGAAGAAAGTATGCTATATTTGAAGCCAGAGGACCTGTATTTAGATCTCCAGCTCTGCCACATACCACCTGTGTTACTTTAGGCAAAATATCTTCACTTCTCAGGGCCACAGTTTTTTCATCTGTTAAATAAGAGGATTGGATTTCTAAGGTTTCTACCAGCTCTAAATCTATGGCCCTACAATTCTGACAGGAAGGATCATTGCAGTGAATCTAAAAAGATAAGTTTAACAGGCTACAAATGATGTTACACTTGGGTCTAAGATATCAACTTCACAAATACAAGGTGGGGAGGTATACCTAGATAGCAGTTCATCTGAAAGATCCTGCGGTTTTGGTGGACCATATTGACTCCTATGAGTCAATACTGTGATATAGCAAGCCAAAAACACTGAATATGATCATGGATCATGAAGCATAATATCCAGGTCCAGAGAAGTAATAGATCACATCTGGGGTATCAGATTCAGTTGGGGTCCCACATTTTAGGAAAGACATCAATTAGTGGGAGAACAAAGAGAAAACAAAAAATGATAAAAGCACATGGAGTCAATATCACATAAGGATTGGTTGAGTCAATCATTCACCAAGTATTTATTTATTGTTTTCTATGTGCCAAAAAGGCACTGTCCTCAAAAAACTGGTTCCTGCTGTCAAAGACACCATTCAAATAACACTGTACACACAAGATATATACAGTCTAGTTGCACGATAACTACATGGGGAGGACACTTGGAGGGAGAAGAGGAGAGGAACCAGAAAGACTCTCTGCAGAGGGCAAGAGTAGGTTGAATTTAAAGGGAGCCAAGGAAGTTAGGAGACTGAAGTAAGGAAGGAAAGAATTCCAGCCCTGGGGAAGGGACAGTGCAAAAGACACAGTCAGGGGTGGATCATACTATGTAAGAAACAGTGAGTAGACCCCAGTAGCTACAGGATGGAGTATATGGAGGGAAGCTAGGCAGGGACTGGGTTGTGAAGGGCTTTAAATATCCAAAAGGATTTTTTATTTTATCATAAAGATAACTGAGAGCCACTGTTGAGCAGGGGGATGACATAGTGACAATTGCACCCTAGAAAATCTCTTTGGCAGCTTAAACAAGTTGGAGAGGGGAGAAGACTTCAGATATAGAGACCAATTAGGAGGTCATTGTGATACTCCAGGCAGGGGTGAAGAAGGCATGTACTAGGGTGGGTTGAGAGGTAATGGGACGCTTAGCCTGGAGGAGACCAAAAAACTAGCATTCTTCTGATAGGTTACAGAAGGTACTTGGGCATAATGGAATAATAGGTAGAAGTTGTAAAAAGGACAAATTTATTTTTTAAATTGAAATAATATTTATTGTTTATAGGCAGGTAAAGCCAATATATATTTTTTTTCACATGCAGTCATCAAAAAGGACTAATTTGGAATGACTCTCAGGAAAACTTCCTAAAACAAAGAGGCATCCAAATGTGGAATAGGCTGCTCGGGTTTGCTTTCAGTAGAGGCTGTCAGACAAAGGTTTGACAACCACTTGTTATGTTGTAGACAGAAATCTCAGGTTTAGGTTGAACTAGATGACTTCTGAAGTCTCTTTCAATTCTGAGATTTCTGTGATAAACATTGCCAAGAAGATTGTAAACTACTTGAGGACCTGCACTACCTTTGATCTCTCTGCTTTTTTCCTAGCTTATTAGTTTGAGAGGTATAAAAGCCACTGGACTGGGTTAGAGATTTGCTATATATTAGCTATGTGACCTTGGACAGGTCATTGAACTTCCCTGTATGTCAGTTTCCTTGTTTTTAACAAATGAACTAATTGTATCTTCCCTACTTCTTATGTTGGGCACATAATAGGCATTCATTAAATGCTTACTGATCTGCATGGAGTTATTGTGAGGAGCAAGTGACAATGTATATAAAGTGATTTGTAATTTTAAAAGCTGGAATAAATGGGAGTTATTTTTTTTACTATTCACCATACTGGTCAGTATTGTGGATAATAATAATAAAAAAGAAATAATAGATAAAATAGGGCCTGAAACTGCAAAGTTTAACTGCAATTGACATCTCCACTTTGCCAGAACTGACGTCTGTGAAAACCCAATCAGGATCCAAAAGCAAAAGCTATGTGTTATATAGTAGAAAGAGCCTTAGGTTTGGTAGGGAGGGATCCAGTTTCAAATCTTAAGTCCAACACTTGCTACCTTGGGAAAATCTCTTTGCATCCAGATTTCAGTTTCCTCCTTCTACTAGATAGAGGAACTCTAACTCCTATGACAACAGCTTTTATTTTGGGTCACTGGAGGGACTAGAAGCTTTATAAAGGAGTTGTGACTCCTGCCAATGTTTCTGAACCACAATATGTTGACTCAGAAACTTGGTAGAGGTGTGTTAAGACAGAATACCGTATGCTTTTCCTTTTTCAAAGTTTTCTGAGAGGCTTGGAGAAAATGAACATATACTCCAGAGACAGAAGCAGA
The DNA here is from genome assembly GCA_023548195.1 of Bettongia penicillata ogilbyi. Lineage (NCBI taxonomy): Eukaryota > Metazoa > Chordata > Mammalia > Diprotodontia > Potoroidae > Bettongia > Bettongia penicillata. The sequence goes on along the minus strand of JAJHZJ010000206.1, from coordinate 3,358,905 downwards.
AGGTGGAAAGGAAATTCCGGAAAGGAGAAAGTCACCAAAAGAACAAGAGGAAGGGAGGGGGCAGAAATGATGGTGAAAAGAAAGAGGAAGGGAAAATACTGTTAGAAAGTAAAATATCTTCAATGACTTGGTTCTTTTAGTTCCCGGTACCCTGACCCGGGAGTGAGGACTTGGGTTAAAAACGCTTAAGGCATTGGCCATTGCAGAAACCTGGTATTAATATAGTGCTACTGGAAGGCTGAGGTCCTGGGAGGGTGGTACCAGCTGTCACCCCTCCCATAGTTATCTTCTGCCCTGAATCTAGGCACTGGCATTCCCATCCTGTTTCCTTGTCTCCCCCTCTCTGGTCCTTTGACCTCTTCTAGGATCACCTGACATTCCTTTTTCATTTCCAAGAAATTCTCTCTGCTCTTCACTGTCCCTAATTGCAGGATATTTCCCTTGGGATGTGCTCCCCCGCCCCTATCCAAAGCCAATTCAGTCTTCTCCTACGAGCTCCTCTTTGTTGCCTTTAATTTCACCTGGAGAGTCAGGCTTTGGGGCGGGGTGCAAACAGTGAAGATGGGAAGTCATTGCTGGGTTATTGTCCCGGGACCAGACAGATCCTAGGATCCTAGATCGGAGCGGGTCCCAGGAGTCTCTCGCTCTGGAACCTCCCCGACCCCAGCTCCTGCCACCGCCCCTCAAAGTAAGGGAACCAAAGCCACCCAAATCTGAGGTTGGGGGGAGACACCACTCGCTGCAGGGCGGGGGCATGTGTAGCCAGATAAATGAGCCTGCACACCTCCTAGTAACAATCGGAAGCATCAAAGCAATAAATAGTAAGGAACGCTAAAGCTATTCCTGGAAGCTCAGGAGCGAGGACAGCAGGAATAAAGTATTCCTAGAAATTGACTCATTCCCGCCGTCCCTCCTCTCCCCCCGCCCGCCTTCAGCACCCGGAGCAGGGACAAAGGGAGACCGAAGTCCCCCCGAGGTTGACTGGCGGAGGGTGGAGAGGGACGCCCAGTCTCGGAGAGCCCCTGCAGAGCGGAGCGTCCGCTTCTCGGCCCGGAGCAGTGGATGGGAGGGCGGCGCGGCGGGCGCGGGGCGCGTGGGGAAGAGCCCGAGCGCAGCTGCCCCTCCCGGGACGGCCCCGCGCCGGGGCCCCTGGTACTCGGCCCGGCCCGGCCCGGCCCTCTGCTCTTAGCCGGGCTGGGCACCAGCCCCGGCGCTGCCCTTCCTCCCCACTGAGATGCAGGCGCGCTCCCTTCCCACTTTGTAAAGGCGAGAAACCCGTGGAGCCCAAGACAAAGAAACTCTCCAGCCTTCCTCTCCAGTACCCCCTCCGCCCCCAGACACTCCCCTCCTCCCGCAGCCAGCCCGTCTGGCGGTCTGGCCCTCTCCGCTCTTTCACCAGTCCCCCTCGATTGATACAGGGGTAGGGAACGATTGGGAAATCCGCTACAAAAGACACTCCCGTGCCTTCCATCTCCCCCCTCGCTCCGTCGCCCGCTGGCACACTAGCCAATACCTAGTTAACGACGCCCCAATTCAGTGGCGTCTCTTACCCTCTCCAACTCTCACTGCCCCCCAAACCGTCCCGACCCTCTTTCCCCGAGACTCACTCCCCCCTCCGGGGCCTCAACTCCTGGGCCACCCACCTTCTCCTAGCCAGAGCCCTGACCTGGTCCCGGCCCCCGCCAGCCCGCCCCCCAATCGCTCTCCCCAGCTTCGGGGAGGAGCAGCCACATCTAGGGGGAAGGACGAGGCGCATACAAAGCCGGGGGAAGGAGCAAAGGGGGAGTGGAGTGGGAAGAGGGAGCGTGGAGGAGGCTAGAGGGTTGGGGGTCCCGGGGTGGGGGAGGGGGAAGGCAGGGTCTATTTACCCGATTTCTTCTTCGACCTCCGAAATATCTGCGAAGATGAGAAAGACGACAAGCAGGGTGAGCAGAGCCAACATCCAGCTCTTGAACTGCAGCTGCATGGCTCGGGCGCCTGCCTCCGACCGGGACCGACGGAGCCGGCGAGGAGCAGAGCGAGAAAAAGCGCCTCTCCCACCTGCCCGCCGCCCCCCAGCCCCGGGAGCCCCGCTTCGGCACGAGCGGAGCGGCAGCACGGGCTCTGCGATCGTCCCCCCAGCGCAGCGCAGCCCAGCCCAGCCCCGCCGTCCCTCCCAGCCGCGGGCTGCTCTCCGCGCTCAGTTTGACAGCTTCGCTTCAGCCGGTGCCCGTTCTCTTCTGTCTCTCTCCCCTCCCTCCTCACCCCTCCCCTCCCCTCCGTGGTATCTATCGCCTCTTAGGAATTTGCCAGGCACATGCCCGTCGCTCCTCTCCCAGGGATGTCGAGCTCTTCTCCCGCCCTCCCTGACCCAGATGGGGAGGGGGGCCACAGGCATCCCCCGACCCCGAGAAACGCAGCCGCTCCCCACTCTTTGTCCAGCTCCCTTGCTCTCTCTCTCTCTCTCTCTCTCTCTCTCTCTCTCTCTCTCTCTCTCTCTCTCTCTCTCTCTCTCTCTCAAAGTTTTCCCGACACAAAGACCCCACACCTGGGGACCGCCACCAGCCCGGGAGAAGGCGGATCCACGCTGACAAAGGTTCAAGCCTCATTTGCCTAATTTGGTGGGAAGGTGGAGGAGAAAATATTTGCAGCGGTCCGCCTGCATCCGAGATACTGACACCTGCCGGTGGGGCAGGTGCCTGTCAGCCGCTTCTACGGTGCGGTCGGACTCTTCAATATGGGATTTTAGAATGGGAAGTTCCAAGGTGAGGGAGGAGGAAACTGAGGACCTGAGAGGTTCACCAAGGTCACACAACAAGTCCTTGCGGAGCTTAGACTAGAACCCACATCTCTTGACGACTTCGCCAATATTCTTTTACTACCATAATTCATTGAAAGTAGTTTTTCTGTGTGATGTTGAGGACAGAGCACTTAATTCTAGTATCACATCCCCGCTTGTTGCAAAATTAATACCCACCCCTAGTCTCATCTCGATGGAAAGAAAGGCATGGTAGGAAAGCTGGGTGCCCATAAGGGGAAAATGCCCCCCATGCTGTATATTTTACGCTTCCTCAGTCTTACACAGATTAGCTCAAATTAAATTTTGCACCAACCATTTGCCTAGGGCTGGAAGGGCTCCATTAAGTTTTAGTGGAATTAGAAAATTGCTTAAAATTTTTCTGAGCTAATTGCACAATTCATCAGAACCAGAAAAAGTACCTTTACAGCAATTATAACCCAATTTATGTGAAGATTATTGAAGTTTGATCATGGGGAGAAAGGAACTATATGGATAGTAATTTTAAAATCAGAATCTTAGTAATAGTAACCAGATCTGAGGATCTTAGATTTAGAGCTTGATGAGACCTTTGAGGTCAATCAGTCCTGAATAGGAAAATCAAGGGTCCTGGGACTGCTCTGATTTCTGGGTTATCTACATAGTGTTCTTGCCATCCATATATATCATTGGAACATCCGCTGGAAAGAGGTAAGTTTCTAGGAAGAGTACTTTTAAGTAGTTAGAATGGGGGAAGACCAGGTACTTTGTTTTCCAATTAAATCATATTCCCAAACATTTATTTTTTCTAGATGCTAATCTATCTTATAGATTAATGAAAGAGATAGTTTCCACGGCTAGTGGAGTAGTTATGAGAAAAGATGTTGGTTAGGTGTGGGAGGAAGGTCAGAGTATATAAACCCAATTAAGAAGAAACTGCTTTCTTTTGTTATAAGGAGTTCTCATAAACTCGAGTTCTATCTTGGGGAAACTATGTCAGTAATGCTGCATGCACAGACTGTTAGGTGGTCGAGTTTGGGGAGTAACTGGATATTATAATTGGAGAGATTTTGGAGTGTAGTGGCTTTCTTTTTCTGCTTTACAATTTCTTAGCAAATCATTACCATTGAAATCCCATTATAAGGAACTCCAGGAAGAACCCCAATTTTTTGTTACAGTAGAATTTGCTTATGACAACTCAGAGATGAACATTTATTCCCAGTTTGCTGGAACTAGAAATAAAAGACAACCTTCCAGTAATGAATTAACAAGTGAAGAAGTGCTCTAAACTAAAAAAGGAAATGAGAGGCTAGGCACACTATCACTGCCACCCCATTTATCTTCCTGAAAAATGTTGTTTCTTTCTGTACGTTGAGTATATTTGAGTGATTGCTTTGGGAATTTGGGTGTTAGAAAAGAGGTGATCACCTCTTAAAAACTATTAAGAACTTAGTTCTCTTTCCTCAACATAGATGCTGCTTCTAGCTTCTCTTCCAGTCCTTTTTTACATTCTTCCTCCCACAGATTCTGTGTTTCAACCAACCTGTATGACTAGTTGTTTCCAAAATTTGACTTAGTGCCCGTCTCTGTACAGCTTAGCACCATGTCTGGCACCTAATAAACCTTTTAGAAATACTTTTTTCAAGTCCCAGGTAAAATCCCACCTTTTGTAGGAAGTCTTTCGCAGTCCTTCTTAATTCTAGCACCTTCTTTTTATTGCCTATTTCTTATTTATCCTGTATGTAGCTTGTTTGTACATAGTTGTTTGCAAGTTATTTCCCTCATTAGATTGTGAGTTCATTGAGAGCAAAGACTGTCTTCTGCCTTTCTTTGTGTCTCCAGAGCTCAACATAGGTGTTTGAGACATAGTAGGCACTTAATAATGGGTATTCCCATCTTTCAGATTCCCTATCTTTCTTGAAAGTATCCACCTCTGTGGAATCTTTCCTCATTCCTTGCTTAAAATTGTTTTTCCCCTCCTCAAATTTCCCTTGAACATTTTCTGTGACCTCTCCTCCACCCTCATCAAACAAAATAATGTCTGTAAAAGTGTTTAGCATGCTAAATGCTTCTTCCTTTTCCCTCTCTTCTCCTTCCCTTTCTCCCATCACACCTTACTCTGCTTATCTGTTTATATATGTTGCTCACCTCTCCATAGTCTCTTTGAGGACAGGGATTGTGTATTTCATTTTTGTTCCTATATCTACCATTTAGTGTGCTACCTGCTGCTTAATAACTTCTTAAAGATTGATTATAGAAAATAATTTTTACATGGGCAGTTACTGGAGACAGCTGTTTTGGTGCAGGATTGTCCTTTGTAAGTGGGGTGTGATAGGAATCTTCAATAATGTGCTAGATGTGGTAGAATGGCAGTTTTCTGATGCAGCTCCCCTAACCCTGACTCAGGTTTCTCCTCCCAAAAAACCCCTACCCATACAACTTCCTTTAGCCTCAGCTTCCCTGAAGAAGCTTGCTGGCCTCATGAAACTTTATTGCCCCCCAACTTCTTTAACATAGCTTTATGGCCTAAGGCCAATAAAAAACCCAAGCCATGTGGGTTTCCGGCCTCTCTAAATTGGCCAGTTCCTAAATCTACTCAAATACGAGTTGCTTTATCCTGATGAGTGGCCCACTAGAAACTCTTCTTATAACTGACCAGATGAATTTTCAGATGGAGATGGGGGGGGCAGGTAGGGAATCTGCTGTATCCTTGTTGCATATCCTTGCTGTGTGAGCAAAGTAAATCTCCTTTGTTGAACTTTCATGGCCTTGTATTTTGTTATGTCCCAACGCTGAATCTGAATGAAGAGTGGGGACTTTGGAGCTGCACCTATAACATAGCCCCATTTCACTTATATATTATATAGGCAAATGCATGGGGAGCAGCTGGCTCTCTCTCTCCCCGTCTCATATTTTCTAATGCTGAAAGAAATCCTGGGGGTAGGGTAGGATTTGCACAGTCTTGCATCAGCCCTGAGGCTGAGAAATGGAAAGGGGGCATGAGTCAATACACTTCCAAGATCCAAAAAGACTCAGTGGGAGATATTGATTCTGTGGGTGATGTGCTACTTGACTGCAGGGAAAAGGAAGAAATGAATGGGACCAAATTCTCCCTAACTTGGCTAAGGACCTTTAGTTGAGCAGAACAAAAGACAGAACATTTTGACTCGCCTCCAGGCATTCTGGGTCTGGATATTTCTCTGAAAGAGCTGGTACCATCTCCTGAGAAAGATCATAGACTCATAGATTTAAAGATAGAGACTTAGAAGTTATCTGGTCCAAATCTCTAATTTTACACATAACTTCTGAGGCATTCCTTCTCAAATATACTCTGTCCCGCCAAAAAGGGTAACCCAGGTTCAAGACACTCTATTGGTCATCACCTACTCAATTCAAATAGTTCAAGAAGTCCCATTGGTGTATTTACTCTTTCCAGCTATTAGTTCACACAAAAGACATTTAATAAAACAGCATAGCAAACAAAATGCCAAGAAATGTTTTTCATATTTCCCCACAGCCTCACATTACCAGTGATGGAAGGCATACACACACAGATGTATGACTGGGGAGCATGCATAAAAAGCACATATGTGGTTAGGGAAGATGCGTAGTCTCTGAGAGAATATGTGGCCAGGATATACATGTACATCAGAGGCATGCCTCTGGACTGGACATCTCACACCTGTGACAATTCATGGTTGCTAATGTCCTCTAGTGATGTTCTCACATTGATCTTTACTGCTCTCAGATGGGAGCATTGTCTCTACTGGGGACATTTTACCTACTTCTGGGCATCATCTTTTCAAGATAAGAGGGAAGGAAAGTAGGAAGCACACGAGCATTTATTAAGCACCTCCTATGTTCCAGGCACTGTGCTAAGTGCATTACAAATATTATATCACTTGATCATCACATCAACCTTGGGAAGGAGGTGCTATAATCATCCCCATTTTTCACTTGAAGAAACTCACAGAGAAGTCAAGTGACTTGCCCATACAGCTAGTAAGTGTCTGAGACTGCATTTCAGCCCAAGTTCAAATTTTCAGATGTGAGCTGCCCTGTCCCCTCATGCCTCCTATATATATGACCCTTATGTGTTGCCTTATGTGGCCATTTGTGTTTTTTATTCATGCTCCTTGGTCACTGATAACAAGCCTAGCTCTCTCTCCATTGACTATATCACCTAGCTTCAGGGTTACCTGCTGACCGTGTCAGCTACTATTTATTAGGGTACAGTGACCAGCAAGCCCCTCCCTGATCAGGGCAGATTGATAGTTAGAACAAAGGTTGTATAGTTATATACTATATAACACCAGCTAAAGGGTAGTTGAAAAAAGTCAGAATAGCCCCACACTGAGATGATGTCTTTTAACTGCCTGTGTCTTGTGCTGAATTGAAGTCAATTGTACCAGACAATTGGAGTAAAAATGTCTTGTAACTTTTGCTCAGTTTCTTATAGGGATCCTATGTCCCCCCAAATCCATTTTTATGCATTCTGCCAAAAAAAGCCTGCATGGCATCTGGCTATTAAATCTTACTTTACTCAAAGATTCTCTGATTATTTGAGCCAGAAAAAATGCTAAATGATGAAAGAAAGGTTATTATCCTCGATGTTCCTAATCCACATTCTTTTTTTATATCATGTATGTTTGTCAATAGCAAAAGCAAAATGAAACAAAGTACAAAAAAAGTCTCCTGGCTTTTGTGTTTTATTTTGACCAGATTAAAACTTCAGTGTCTGCCTATATACATGAAAAAATTAGGCTCTCAGACTTTTTGATTTATCCAAAGTCACATGAATAGCAGCCCTGGGATTGGAATGCAGGCCCTTTGACTCCAAATAAAACCTCTCGCAGCACAATGAGGAATTTTTATTGGACAGAGAATATTATTGGTAACACAACACTTACAGCACGCATTGTGCCATTGCGTTTATAACATTCAAATTCAATCTATCCAATAGACAAATACTATTGAGGCATTTTTTTTCCTCCTTGATAGATTGCTTTCCTCTCTTCCCCTCCTTCATCATCTTGAATGGAATAAGAAAGTAAAAGGTCAGGGATTACCGGATAGGAGGGCTATTGCTTACTCTTCTTAGAGGGAGCAGAAGCGGTACTATGCTAAGTGGCAAAAACTAAATGCACATAAGTGAACTTGATAAGAACCCAAGGAGACCTGCTGGAGAGAACTGAGGCAGCAGAAAAACCGCCTGAAAGGGTAGAAACACTGCAAATAAAACTTAACTCAGCCAAGACAGATCTCTGATCAAAGTACAGTCTCAAATTGGTAAGAACTGGGAACTTGAGATGTGTAATGGGGACATCTAGGAGGACTCTGAGGAACTGAGTCCTTCAACTCACATTCTATGATCGATTGCTATTGACCATTCGTCTCATCTTCCAAGTCCAAACACAGAATACTGGCCAGTGGCTAGTAAGTGTGGAAATAGGGTGGGAGAAATTATGTCTGCAATGAGATGGAAGAACCACCCCAGGACAAGTCAATTAATTGCTTTATTCTGCACTGGGGCAAATAAAACAATCACTTGGTTAAGGAGCTTCTAGAACTTAGCTAGGAAGGGACATAGATTCTGTGTTTACACAAGGGCTCTCTTGTTGTATTGTAAGCCTGTGGGGCATAGGTATCTAAGGAAGTAATTTTGGGAGAGGAACAGTCTATTTTACCATAGAATCAATGGATTGTAGACTCACCTGCTCCTGAATTTATTAAAGAAATAGATATTTTGAATAATTTGCACAACTCCCATGTTGTCTCTTAGGCATTGATTGGTTAGGCAAAATGGAAGCCAAAAGAGCTTCAATCACCCTCAGAAATTGTAAGTGGAAAGCAATATCATCTCCCCAAGAGAGTAAAAAAATAAAATAATAACTAAAACACTACAGTTATTTGGAAATGAGTAGCTGTTACCTTCTAGCCAATTAATTGCCTATTTGGTGATGCAGGATGAAGGGGAAGGTAGATCATCCCAGTGATCTGGGCTCAGAATGGTTTGAACTATGCTAAGACATGAGGAAGTTAAGCCACAGGAAGCAGTACACATCTGCATGTAGCACATATACTGGTTTAAGAGCTGGAGGCTCATCCAAATGATCTGGGGCATGACAAGCACAGGGTTGGAAGAGTGGAGATAAAGAGATATAAGGTAGTACTTTTGGGGAGCATTTCATTGAATGGGGTTGCTGTTTAAGCACTTACATGTCCAATGTAAATGTCCGCTTGAAATGCTCCACCACTGGAGGTTAACACAACAGTAAGGTTGACAGACTCACCCAACCTATAACAAAAGTTAATATAAGCTGCTTCCTAGACTTCATGAATCATGCAAGATGGTCCCCAGAGTAGGATGGATACTGAGGAAGGGAAAGAATGTGTGTGTTGGCTAGAAATCATGAGATGCTATTAACCATGTCTGATCTTGCCACTGTGGCAGCCAAATACTTCAGCTGCTGGCAAATATGCCTTGCCTTAAAGTTCAGATGTGGTAGATTTCCTGGTGAGGAATATACCACATATTATGGTGGCAGGTTAACTATGTAAGGTTTCTTTTGTCATGGAGGGAGGAGAGATTTGTTTTGAGTATTGGCACTTAGGATTTGCATTTCCAAGATGCTGAATTTGGGCAGAAACAACCACTGGGAACTAACAGAGTGATTGATATACTGCTCTAGGATTCCATACTTTATGGCTTCCCATCAAAGCTTCCAATTTATCACTAATGAAGTCTAAGAATAGGTACAGGAACATGGAATAAACTGGACTTTATACTTACCATATTACACCCAAGCAGCTGGCATTATAGAATGCTGGAATGGGTTGTTAAAATCGGAAATAAAATGGTTTTTAGGAGGGCAAGCCCTATAAGACTGGGGAAGCATTTCGCAGGTGGTAGTTTATGCCCTTAGTCAGCAGTCATTATATGACTTGGTCTCTCCTATCCTTAGGTCACCTGAGTCAGGAATCAAGGTGTGGAGAACAGAAGGGAAATAACTAGAGCAAATACAAGCATTCAGGACTGAGGCATTCTTCAGAATTTCTTGATTTCCATAACTCATGCCCTTTGGCATGTCTGACTGCCCATTCTTGTACAGAAAAGGATTGGAAGTAGATCCTAGGGTTTGGGATACTATGCAATAGATTTATGGGGGAGATATTGATGTTGGTGATGTTGAGTTGTATAAATAATTGTAACGCACTGTGTACACTTTTGTAGAAGAAATGGGCAAAAGGAGAGGAGGCCCATCCAAACCTCACTGCAGACACCTAAGATGCCTAAATATAGCAATGGAAAAGACAGGAGACGGAGGCTATCTGTGCCCATACTGATTAAGTGATGTTAGAATGCTAAGTTTATGTTGTGGGTAATACCTAAGATTGATTAGCAGTTCTGCATTTATAATGTAATGTCTGATTATTTTGCTTTATAATGTCCTTGATCATGTATAATGCTTGATGCTTATGAGAAGTGAGGGGTGGAATGTATTGAGTAGAGAAACTTGCTTGTGACGTGAAGTGCTTATGAAGTACTTTTTACAGTTGCTATGTTTGTAACATATAAATATTCAATTTTGGCCAGTGGGGGAGTCCCAGCCAGGCATGTCCCCACTTTGATTGACCCAGCTTAGCAATGGAGTTTACTGATTGGCCAGAATTGCCTCAGTAATGATCTTCCACAAGCCCGACATGCACTGTGTGTCAGGCAATGAATAAAACTCAATGTTTCAAAAGACAAACTGACTGATGTCAAAGCCACTGGAAAGAACTCAGCTTTAGAATGGTCTTGCAAATGTACTCAGCTAGAGGTCATCAGCCTGTGCATCATATGGTCATGAGAACCAACCAATTCAAAGCTGACTGTGTCTTGAGAAAAGAGGCAGACAAGACAGTGTAGAACACTGGAAAGAGTGATGGACTTAGTGTCATAGACCCTGAGTTCATACACTTTCTCTGCTGCTTACTACCCCTATTATGTTGGAAAAGTTACTAAACCACATTGAACCCAATTCTCCTTTTTAATAAAAAGGAAGGGGTTGGATTAGAGGCCAGGGATGCCAAACTCAGAGCCCCAAATGTGCTTGTAAAACCCCCTGAGTAAGGCCTGAATCGGATTAAAGGCAATTGGGAAATGTTTTAAAAATAAATAAAAATACAATTCAGCATAGATAGTATTCATTTGTGATTATCTAAGCTGATATGCACCTGAAAGGATTCATTTCTATTTGTTTGATACCATTGGACTAGATAACTCCAATTCTTTGAGCCTGTGAGTGTGGGGAGACTGCATGGAACTAGCTGAGGTCTGAGGAGGAGACCATCAGCCTGGATGTCAGAACACTCACTTTACAAGGCTACATGTTGCATCTCAATAGCTCTTTGAATCTACAAATGCTTTTGGGATTTGAAGGCCAATCTAATTATTTTAAATATCAAAAATCTAAATAAAAATGAATGGCCCCAGCTTGAAATGAAGCAATAAAACCAAGCTGAGGACAAACACTGAGAAAGACACCAGCACCTTTGGGGAAAGTGTGGTCGAGATAGCAGAGCACTATGGCACTAACAGAAAGAAAGACCCATGAGACAAGGATCTGGAACAGGGGAGCAATGGGGCAGCAGTTGAAAGAGGGGATAGCCAGTTAGTAATGAACCACTAATCCTGGTGCAAAGGTCTACATTTAGACCTTGCCCCTACCAGGATCCTCATCTAGAACTGTGCTTCACCAGCTGTGTAACTAGGTGGTGCAATGGCTGAAGGGCTTGAGTGGGAAGAAAAAGACCTTCATTCAAGCCCTGAATCTGATACGAACGTACAGTGTGGCCCTAGGCAAGTCACTTAATCTCTCTGAGTCTCAGCTTTCTCACCTATAAAATGAAGCTAATAATCACACCTACCTAATAGGATTGTTGTGGGGACCAAAGGAGATAAAATATATATTGCAAACCTTAAATCGATTATTGTTGCTGTTATTATTACAGTTTCTGAAGAGAGTTGATTTGCCAGAAGGATGAAGAGGCTCTTGAACTTATAGAAAAATTCAAGTTCTTTCCAAATGGAAGCCTTACCCATTAGGTAAGTATTCTAAGTGGAGAGGACTATGGTAGGAGGAAGCCCATTAAAGAAGAGAGGTTGCTCTCTCTCTCTCTCTCTCTCTCTCTCTCTCTCTCTCTCTCTCTCTTTCTCTTCTCTCTCTCTCTCTCATTTATCACCATCTCTTTCTCTCCCCACCTCTCTTTTCATCTCTCTTTTTCTCTCTCCATCTCTTTCTTTCTCTCCATCTCTCTCTCCATCTGTCTTTGTCTCTGTCTCCATCTCTCTCTGTCTGAATGTTTCTGCATGTCTCCGTCTCTCTTTGTCTGTGTCTGTCTATATTTCATATCTTTCCATCTCTTTATCTCTCATCTATCACCATCTCTCTCCTCCCATATCTCTCTCTTCATCTCTCCTTTTCTGTCTCCATCTCTCTCTCATCCTCTCTCTTTCTCTCTCTTTCTCTCTCTCCAACTCTATGTCTCCATATCTCTCCATCTCCATCTCTCTCTCATCTGTCTCCATCTCTCTCTTTTCATCTCTGTCTGTCTTTCTCTCTGTCACTATCTCTGTCTCCATATCTCTCTATCTTTCTCTGTTTCTATCTATCTCTCTGTCTCTCTCCTTCACTCTCCCTCCCCCAATCACCAGTTCTATTGACCATATTTCACTGAATAGTTGAAGGGCTGCCTCTGAGACTAAGTACTAAACTTTTCCCTGGCTACAGAAAGAACTGTGAAAAATGGGTGGAAGTTATAGGGAGCCTAATTCTAGTGCAATCTAAGTAAGAACTTCCCAACAATCAGAGCTGTTCCAGAATGGAATACAGCCTGCCTCATGAAGTGGTAAATTTCCTGTTATTTTGAGGTGTTCCAGCAGAGACTGAAAGACCACTTGTCAAGGATGTAGAAAATTGGACTAGATAATGTCTGAAGTCCCTTGTCATCGAAACTCTCTGACTCAGAGTGTGGATAATCACCCCTTGTATGCTATAGGTTTTGTCTCAACTCCAATCAAGGCCCATCAGTCTGAACAGTGGGGCCTTGTGGTGCTGTTTCTTTTTGCGCACCTTAATGGGGGCTGTGAGTATAGGCTGCTAGGGGAATATTGCACTTGCTTCAGCAGAATGACCTGACTTTGCTGTGTATTTGCAGGTGACCCTTCATATCTGCTTTTAGGCCAAAGATCTGTCTCTCTTGACACTGGAAGGGCCTCTTCTCTGTGTACAATCTAATGCACTCGGTAAGATGCAGTATTTGGTGAAGCCCTTGCCACGTTCCCCACTGTGTGGGAGTTGATGGACTTCCAAGCTGGCTTTCATTCAGATGGTCTCTACACACTCAGAACACTGGAAGGGCATCTCCCTCATTTGCAGGTGCTGGTGCCTGGGCACTTACCATAGTTCTTGTTGTACTCAGTGCAGAAGAAGGGTTTCTTCTCTCTGTGCATCTTGATTTCATTGGCTATCTGAGACTTTGTGAGTGCGACCCTTATTTTATTCACTACAGCAGAATGGTAAGAGCCAATATGAGTTTTGATTTTGAAATAAATGGTTTTCCTGCTCTCTAGAACTTGAAGATCTGGAATTCCTGGAAAACAGCTGTCCCCATGAGCTCTTCAAGTCAAAATGTTCATCAGCACTGGGATCAATACCCAGGTATGTTATCTCCAAGTGTCCCTACACTCTGAAAAACGGTTTTTCCCTTTGTTTAATCTGAATAATCAAGTCTGGCTTGGGAATGACATAGCCCAGTGAGCCCGAAGTCTTATAATTGCATTCATTTTATCCTTGTAAAGTTCTTTCTGCCATTCCTCTAGAGTCCTTCACCCTTGTCCTACAATGGTCACATTGTCAAATATCACAGGCACCAGAGTAAGAGCCCCTGGGGCCATGGCCACCTCATAATATATAGAATAAAGTAACCTTATGTATGTCTATATATACAATATATAAAATGCCCTATGTAATTTATTAATAAGTAAATGTATGTATATAATAGGAGTTTATGCTCAAAGTTTTTATCGAGAGTTTTGTGTTCAATAAAGTTTGGAAACCACTGTATTAGAGAGTAAAGGAGGGAAGGGAGAAGGGGTGACCCCTCCCTGTGACCCATAGGTCATGTGCCTCAGTTGTAGCCTGAGTCCAGCAGATGAAGTCTGAGAATACACTATCAGGAAATGAGTCTAGTCAGCATGTAGAGAAGTGCTGAGGCGGGGACCAGCAGAGGGAGCTTTGCATAATTGAGTGTTACCCTGTAGATGGTGGTAAGTAACCATTATGGCTGTCTGGCCATTAGTGAAGATTCATGTCATTGCTTCATAGAAACTCAGTTGTATTCAGATCAACAAAACACTGTTTCAATGCTCCATCTGGTGTGAAAAAATACAGAAGGTTATAATGTGGTTTTAACTTCTCTTTGATGAGAGAGCTTATGAGAAGCTGCATTTGTCTCACATATTTAAATTTGTGGGTTATATTCCCCTATGAGCCAGTTACTATCACAACAAGGCAGCATGGTGTAGTGCAATGAGTGCTGGACTCAGAGTTGGGAAAGTTCTTGGTGTGAATCCTCTGTCTGATTTTTACGAGCTTTGTGACTCACTTAGCCATTCGTGAGGTTCAGTGTTCAAATCTGTCAAGTGAGCATAGTAAGACTTGCAGTATCTACCTTAAATAGGTTTTTTTAGAAGGATCAAATGAAATGATGTATATGAAAAGTGCTTCTCACTATTACTATGTCTCACATTCCCAGATTGCACCTCCAATTCTTGGGAGAAATGGATCCTTGATTTAGAACTAGAAAGTATTTATCTAGTCCAACCCTTCCTTTTACAAATGAGAAAACAGGAGCCTAGAGAGGTTAAGTGACTTGCCCAGGGTCTCACAAGTAATTAATTGCAGAGGCAAGTTTTGAACCTCTGTCCTCTCACTCAAAATCTAACACACTTTCCACTGTACCACAGTGGGAGACTGAGAAGAAAGAATGTAGCAAGACTGTAAAACTCATTTCCAACAGGTTGAATTGTAGGTATAGTTGTCACCCTGGACAAACACTTGCACAACTTTAGGTTCACAAATGGAATGAGATACATTGAAATTATCTTCCTCTTAACACTTTCTACCAATCTATGACTCAAAGGAGTTACTCCTTTGGGCTAAGTCATCAGTTATATTGCTAAAGTTAAACAATGATAATAACAGCACGCACCTGAGAGATACAACACACTAAAATTGTTATTATCCTTTAGCACATTAGGTCAAATCATTTTTTCAGACTAGCTTTCTATTCATCTTAGCCTAGCTAAGAACCTAGTGAATAGGACATTGGAAATTAAGATTTTATGCAGAAACAGATGATAAAGTTTTAGAGTTTGGAGGGGTTTTGGCAATCTTCTATTCCAAATTTCTTATTTTAAAAATAAGAAAATGAGTCACATAAATGACATGACTTTTCCAAAGTCACTTGGCTAGCTAGAGACAGAGCCAGGATTAGAACTCTGTGTTTTTTGTTATTATTGTTATGTTTTGTTTGTTTTTACTTCCTGGTCCTTCCTCTAAGGGAGAAAGAGGTGGAAAACTTATTTTCTAAAATCTTCCATCTTTCTCTTAAAAAATATTATTGAATCATTCACACCTTCCCTTATGTGCAAGGAGACTGAAGTCTAGAGAGCACAAGTCACACAGGGAGTAAATAAATGATAGACCCATTCTCTGAACTAGATCCTCCCACTCAAAACTTAGCATATTTTAGATAAGTCAATTGCTTGTCTAACTGA